>OX438765.1:4596325-5196325 GCA_949316455.1 Acleris holmiana | reverse complement strand
TTATATTTAAGCAGTTTTAACTGTGCGTCGGACAGCCAGACAGTAAGTCTGTCTCCATTTTATACACATTAATGCTAATACATTAATAGTATACAAGTTTCTGTTCATATTACGTACATTCGGTAGTTTGAATTTTCCGATAGTCCGGCCCTCTACCAGTGTCGGATAAGTGAGATTGTACTGTACTGGAGGACTTGTACGCGTAAAATTATTTTCTTGCTATTCCCCTCTGTATTTCTTACCTTTGGAGTCGGTTTTCTACAAAATCCTTACTTACTCGCCCTAGGGCACCCAAGAAATATCCCAACTAATTTAGAAGTCCCAAGTCCAATAGTTTAAGCTAGGCGTTGTCTGTCAGTCAGTCAGTCAGGGACGAGTTTTATATGTATAGATTATAGAGAAGAGATAGAAAAGTAATCGTAGGGATTATTTTGTTCCTAAAGTAGATTTGTAGATAGTACTGCAAAAATACGGTCGACGTCAAAGATATGTTTACATTTTGCACCTAATTCCAATGTAATAAAGGCGACGTTTCTGTAGGCACATTTAAGCTAATTATTGATGCTAATAAACAGACTATTTGCACTTTACAGACAAACACACTGAGACACTGTGGCTTACATCCTGTACGAACAAAAACTTGCTAATTGATGAACGACCGTGAGGCGTAGTAAAAGGTTAAATGTTAATCAGACTGAAAAGAGAGGTTTTATAAAGTCGCAGTATATCTAAATAAAAATAAAAATAATAAAAGTCACATTTTTTTTTAAGTTTAGGCTAAGTACCTCTTCGCTAAACGTTGGACAAACAACAAAATAACGAAAATAAAAATCGTTGTCAAGTTAGGAAGCAATAATTAAATATTCACTTTTTAACCAACCGTAACGTGGACGCAGGACACTTCATCTAGCCAACCTTGTGCATAAAATAGTACATACTAATCGTCCAGTATATCTAGCTGACAAAATAAAGTGGTTCAGAAATGCGCATAGTTGGAACACTCGGGCACAAGCGTTAAATAAGGCCGTGATTCCCAGGCATCGTACCAAAGGTTTTAGGGGAGGATTCAAATTTGCTGCGTCTAAAATATGGAACGATTTACCTCCCCCTCTCCGTATGAATATGTCCCATATATCGTTTAAACGCCATCTAAAAGCTCAACTCATTGACACACAGTTAAAGATCAAGCAGTAAGTTTAGATTTCCTCAAATTCAATGTTATTTTCGATATACATACATACTCGTACCTATTTATTCATTAGTTTATTTTATTTGCACAAAAAAATATTTAGCGTATTTTCCATTTTCTTTGTGATTTTTTTACAACATTGGTTTTTTTTTTCTTGTTTCTTCATGTTTTTAAATTAATAATAATGAGTAGCAGTAGAAAACTCGCCAACTACGGCAGAACTGTATCGCTAGCATGAGACAACAGGAGCGGACTGAAAACCAGCGCTGCCAACTCCCGCGCTTACGCTCGGATGCGCAGCATCTGCTGAGTCCGCTCCTTTTACCACACGTCATTGCTTTCCTTTTTTTTTCTTTTTAGTTTATTTGTATATTATTATGTTTTTTTTTTGTATTGTGGTAATAAATATTTTTTCTTTCTTTTTTCTTTCTTTCTTAAATAGTATGCTTCTGTGTTTGACCTGCATTTATGTATGATTTGATTTGTCTTAAAATTGCTGCACCAAAAAGTACAAGGATTAAATTTCCGAAAGAATATTGCGTACAACCAACCTTTAACATGGTTCTTCAAACAAACACACCAGGACTTTCACGAGATGTTGTTTGAGCAAGTTTGAAACGTCCTAAAATGTGCATAATCCTCACATCTTCAGGTCTACGCCTACGCCACTGATGATTATATTTTTTATTTTGCCAATATTCTGGTATAATTGTGATGGTTTTATCGATGATGGTACAAATAACTTTTACTTCACTCACCTAGAGCGTTCACATTTTCACAATAAACATGTTTTATTTTTTAATTTTACTCCCCATATGTGGTTGCTGCCCCCGTGTGTTTCTGTAGCTCTGTCTGCCTACCCCAATCTGGGAATGAAGGCGTGATGTTGTGTATGTGTGACTAAGCTAGATTAAGGAGGTGGTTAATAGAAGAATGTTTTTATTGTATTAGTGACTACTTTGATTAGTATAAACGTTGAATTTTGTTTTAGATATAAAGAGTTAAATTTAATTTTTTGCGATTACCAGTTACCAGTTTAAATTGTAAATTTTGACATTGTAATAAGTTTTGTATTTTCTTAACCTTTAAGTATCAATTTTGCATGCCAGCTACTGGTAAAATGTGTTTCTGTGATACTCTGCCCTGCTAACATAAAAGGCAGTATCTCAGACAAAAATCCTATAGCAAATGTAACCTTATTACGAACGGCTTAGGATTGAATATGCTTTGGCCATTGAATCAGAGATACTGCATTTTGGCTTAGGAGGGCAGTATTGATAATCTATGTAAACCATCTTCTGCATTACGTTTTAAGCAAAATAAATGACTTTGACTTTGGGCCTCTGTTTGTGGGGTTCGACAGGTTCGCACTAGCAAGGGCTGCTTTCCCAGTTATAGTAGTTATGGCTCATAACTCATCTTGTTATTACTCTGGTCATTATTTCATATTTTTTTTAAATATATAATTAAGTAAATATACTGACATATCTTTTGATGCTTCAGCACACCTTTTATTTGTAATGCTGCATTTATGTTAGTGTTTATAATATTTATTAATTTTGTTTCTTTAAAGTATAATATAATTGTATGTTTGGGTCTAAGGGCGCACAGCCGTTTGTTGTGATTACCTAAATATGACAATGATTATGAATGAGTTTCAGCTTGCATATCGTCCGAAATAAATTAATCATGAAGTGAATGTTGCTCTAATATAAACAAGGTCTAAATTACGAGTAGATATAATGCCGTCTACAAGTTATAATACATACCTACGTAAATGTGTACTATGGTGGCCGTGTTAAACAAAACACAAAGGTTACATCATTAGTGAAGGAATAACACCGTTTTAAGAACCAACCAACCAAGGCTTGTAGTACTGTTAGCCGATGGGCTTGCAACCTGTCACTAATACACTGGTAAACATCTTAGCCTACTTGTGCAAAACGTGGCTACAAAATTTATAAACAAGTCTTTTTGGACTTGTTGGTATTTCTGTAGCTCTGCCTACCCCGCTTTGGGAATGAAGGCGTGATGTTATGTATGTATGAATGTAAGAACCAATTTCATCAACGTGACCTGGCAATTCGTCTGCTAAGCTATGATTTAGTAATTCCCGACTTAGTTCGATGGTAGACATATTCTGCCCTGCTAACATAAAAGGCAGTATCTCAGACAAAACTCCTGTAGCAAATGTAACCTTATTAAGAACGGTTTAGGATTGAATATACTTTGGCCATTGAATCAGAGATACTGCATTGTGGCTTAGGAGGGCAGTATTGTAGATTGGACGTACCTGGGCGTTTTTAAAAAAGTTTACATCATTAAGGACAAAACATAAGAAAATTTTACGTTTGCGTTTACGTTTTATGAAGATATTAATTTTCGTGACGAACGGCAAAAGTTAAATTTTCTTAATTTTTGTCCATAACGATGTACACTTTTTTTGAAAACCGCCCATCTACTACCATCCAAATTCACATAATTAATGTTGATATCATTTATCTCATGACATTTTTCAAGTAGGACGTAATAACGATCAGACATTAATTCGTAATGGACAAATTACCGTTGGGGTATAATTCCATAAACAGATATAAGCAAGAACATTTTTTTAATACAGTATAAAATAATAACTTCATGCTTCGTGATTACATAATGTAATGCTACGATCGATTGTTTGTTTATCGTTTTCTATTTTTGGACACTTCTTGTATGAGTTGCGGCGAGGCCTGTTTCATGTGGTGCGCCCAGCCGAGCGACGCGAACGCGTCCAGGATCAGGGTTGTCAGGTTCAGGGAGTAGGCCAGCTCGGCGGCCTTGTAGTCCCACGGGAACGTGTGGTGGTAGTTGTGCCAGCCCTCACCAAGTGCCACCGCAGACACGCCCCAGTTCTCCGCCGGCATTATATCACTGAATCAAATACATTGAAATGTAATTAATATTTATTAAATGTTGAATTCAATACTAGATTTCCACCGACTTGCCTATTATTTAACCGTGGAGGAACACATTTCTCAAATAAAGATTAAGCCAAATTAGCTCCAGATTGCCAAGCAGATTAGGTTAGATGCTCCTCCACTATCCATGGGAACATCTGTCTAACAACTTTGTCATAATTTGTGACCTTATAACAGTTAACGTTAAAGTTAACTATAACATGTTGTAGTGACCGTATCAATATTTATTAGATATCTTTATTTTTTAAATATATATATACAGTGTGTAAATCGTATACGGGCGTTTATTAAAACTGGACATAGATTAAGACTCTACTAATCATTAACAGAAATAATTATTTTGATTACGCTAACGTATACACCGTTATTAATTTTTGAACATACTATCAACCCGCAATGTACATCGAAGTCCATCCGTCAGGTGTTATTTTCGTTTTTAATTAATTGCATTTTCGTTATACATTGCGTGTTAAATTATTTTTTATGGTATTTTTTTTTATTTAATTTTAACAAATGCTGCCTAAATGTGCTCAGTAGGGGTTGTACTAACCACAGTTAAAAGGAACGCCCGTATACCATTTACACACTGTATATATATATAACTTGGCCATCGCACAACTACATAAAAATAATCATCAACTGTGTAAAATAATCCTAATTGAAGTTTGAGTTAAGTCATCTGCGCGGTGTATGACATATGTTTTTGGAAACAATCGTAAATTGCATCATTTACAAAACAGCTCGTTCTACATTTTTACCAAAAAAACTAAATTGACAAGGTATTTTGTCTTTAATTTTTCCATTGTAACGAAACAAAATGATACTAACCGAAAATTAATATACTGAGTATTGATGTAGTTGTCAATTTGACTTTCCATAGCAAATAAATAAATAAATAAAATAAATATCACGGCACAATCTCACACAAATTGACCTAGACCCAAGCTAAGCTCTAGGCTTGTAATATGGGTACTAGACAACGATATTCATACTTAAATAGAGAAATACATATTTAAATATATATAGAAAACATCCAAGACTCAGGAACAAATAATCGCGCTTATCACACAAATATCTGCCCTTACCGGGACTTGAACCCAGGACCGCTGGCTTCGAAGGCAGAGTCACTCGAAGGCAGGCAGGCCAACGTGTCGTCAAAAATAAATAAGTCTAAAGTTATAGAGTATTAAAGGAGGAACCTATATAGATTATATTATAACTAGCGACCCGCCTTCGCTTCGCTCCGGATTAAAGTATTATACATATAAGGGTGAATCAACTTTTAAAGTCCTCCTTTTCTACACGCTAATAAAAACTTACTAGAATATGTGAGATTGATAATGGTTTACACATGTTAAAATTAGATAATCAGATTTTCGGATTTCACTATTCATAATCATAAACCAATTCTATAATTTTGTAAAAACATGGTAACGCAGTGGAAAATGCACGTTTTTCATACAAAACCCGGGGACAACGTCGTCTTCTGCGTTACCTGATATGTTTGTGTAAATCATAGAAGAATTTTTAAAATTGTCAGCTAGAAAGTAAGTTTAACTGTCTGATTTATTCAATATATTGACCACATCAAAAAAAAATAGCATTCTACCAAATTAAGGTGACATAGTGAGACGTGTCGAAAATTGGGGAGTACCTTAAAAGTTGATTCACCCATAAACCTTCCTCTTCAATCACTCTATCTATTAAAAAAAACCGCATCAAAATCCGTTGCGTAGTTTTAAAGATTTAAGCATACATAGGGATATAGGGACAGAAAAAGCGACTTTGTTTTATACTACGTAGTGATAAAAGTAAAAAACGTTTAAGTGAAATGATTTACGACTGTGATTGCCATTGTTTAATTTAAATAAACAATTACTTTACTAACAATAAATATTAAACTGTGCCAATAGCCCCCACGTCACTGCCCTGAGATAACGAGGTGTAGTAATGTTTATGAACTCTCGCAACAACTGCAAACAACAACATAACAACAAACACTAAGTGCCCTACGTCGTTCCACTCGATATTAACCTGTATTCGTGATACAAATAAGTGTCAACGCTCAATATAGTATTCAAATATCTATCATCATAAGTAATTATGAAAGAATTAAAAGTCACCATCTATTTGTCTGTCTGATGTTGACAATAATTTGTTACTGGCACCATTCTACGGTGCAAGAACAGTTTACACCATCACCAATGCTATGCATTTGTAAGTTTGAAACGGTTTGCCTTCCATTGATCTGATTGCCTTTGAATTATGTGAAATTTGTCTCAGTATTACTACGAATAATTATTCCCACCAGCGTTAAGACCACGATAAGAACTATACTGTGTGCGATCTGATATTTTATTTATTATGAAAGACCAAATTGTAAACCACATTGAATGCAAATAAAGCTTACTTACTTACTTACTTACTTACTTATAAAATTAGAAGAAATAATGGAAACAAAAATCTTAGTATAAAAATCGTGGGATACAAGCCTGAGTTGTACTCACGGGTCATAGGGCTTGTTGCCCCAGAGGTGCGCGAAACTGTTGACCGCCCACGTGCAGTTCAGGCTGAACATGTATCGGAGGAACACCTGGGACAGCAGTGCGTACGACCAGCTCTCGCCCCACGCCAGCGGCGGCACCAGCGTCGGCAACACGAAGCAAAATGCCATCTTGAACCAATTGAAGTGCCTGGAACATTTTAATTTTAATGTTGCAGTATCGATAAATCAAGCTCGTTAAAATCTTCCACCTATTCCTGTAATGTTTACGCGCAAACTTGAAGGTTGTTAATGCATGTACACCACTAGTGGCTATACGCAGAGTGTTAAATACGTTTCTGTCGATCATTTTAAGACATGTTCATCACTTCAGCATAATAATCATTTTCTTATTAAGACCAAACTTACGCTATATAGTCGGGTTCTTTATTTTCGCTACAAAGCGGAATGACAGATGACCGCGTGGTTTATCGTAACGCACGAGAATGTCATCCCATACATTAATATTGATAGAATAGAAAAACGTTAGTAGCGTGTGCGTCTTCATTACTAGGGCTCCAAGTCTAGCCTAACCAAATCCAGAGAACTCGTGTTTCCGCTTTGCATGTAGCGAAAATAAAGAACCCGACTATAAAGCGGGTTGCTGCGTTGAAAGTGTTAAGTACATCCAAGATCGGTCCGGTATTTTAGGATTCGTATGTGGGCATTTCTTAGAAAGCTTGTACCTAGTTAAGGACTAAAATTAAGAAACGTTAACTTTTCCGCTGAGTTACGAAATTAGTTATACTGTTAGAAAAGCCCATGTTTGGTCTTAATACGTAGATTATTATTATACTGATGTGATGAACATGGCACAAAATTATAGACAGAAACGTATTTAACACTTCGCGTATAGCTACTAGCGGTGTACATGCATAAAAACCTTCAAGTTTGCGCTTAAACTTTTTATCCGATGCGTACAGTCTATAGGAGAGTATAATGGTTATATTAACTTACTTGGTGTGAAACTGAACGATGGGGTCATTGGCGACGTCGTCCATGTTCATCTTGCGCCCCTGCCTGATGACTTCGGGGTGCTTCTTCATCATGAGCCAGCCGACGTGCGAGAAGAAGAAGCCGCGGTGAGCGTCGTGCGGGTCCGCCGCGGTCTCCGAGAACTTGTGGTGAACGCGGTGGTCCCGCACCCAGTTGAATATCGAGTTCTAAGCCAATAAGTAGATATGTTTTAAAAAAGCGAAGCATAAAAATACTTTGAACACTTCCAAACTTGGTTACATCGATGTTTATCTGTCGAAAATAATGTCATAGGACTACAACTTAATTGAAAGTCGGTTAGGCCTGAGGTACGGGGGTGAGGTACGATCAAGCTCATAAGTCATAATTATAGTCACGATTGCCCCTTTCTCAATTAAGTGGGACACCTGTAGTCATTTATTAATTCTGGCATCGCCGAGTATGTAGAGTATATTGCGGATGTTGTTAAGCCATGGGGTCATTTAAATCCAAGTATTGGAGCTTTCTAGTGTTTCTAGGCGTGCGTGACACTATCTTGAATTGAAGATGGCAAAAATAGTTCATTAAAGAAAAACGTCAACAATTGACTTAACGATATAAGTGGGAGTTTTCCAAAAAAAGTGTACATCGTTAAAGACCAAAGTTAAGAAAACTTAATTTTTCTATTTCGTCACGAAAATTAACGTATGTAAATGTATAGCTAATTTTCGTGACGAAATGGAAAAAGTTAAATTTTCTTAACCTTTGTCCTTAACGATGTACACTTTTTTTGGAAAACGCCCACGTGACTACGAGGAGTATATAGGTATGCTCGTACAACGGTATATTTAATAAGGGTAATTTTTTTATCAGTGCACAAATTTTAACATATGATTTTGTATCGTTAATATAATATATTACGATACATTTTTTATTTTTGTTGCAAATTATCTCTCTTTTACCTTCTTGTGTGGATACAAAGTCACACTAGAAATGATGACATGGGTTGTCAAGCTGTAGGTATGCGATACACTGTATTGATATTCGAAATTTGAAATTTCATGTACAGCTTATCAGACAACAAGCCCCTCTTCTACTGATATTCTAAAGGGTGATGGGCAGTTTTGTATGGACCCCGTCCCCCCCCTCCAACAGTAACGGGCTGCAGGTCTATATGTTCATTAGGACCCAATAAAAGACAAAATACTTATCTTCGTAGCAAAACCAATGGGATTTTTTTAATGAAAACAAAGGGCCAGGCAAGGCAAATCATCTACATACGTGTTCATTTTCAAACAAATTCCATAGTTCCATACGATAAGATTACGATTTTTCAAGAAAACCCCATACATATGGTGATCGTCGCCATAGAAAAAATACATCATATTGCCAAGATCTATAAACTGGCACATGTTTCATCACTGTTGGTGGGTGGGGACATTTTTACCCATCGTCCTTTGAAATTTCGTTTATTAACTTAGTTAACAACACTCCCCTAACCTGGCACCCCTGCATTAGAGGGTACATGAATATCGTTAGGTTAGTGGAATCATTGAATCGGCAATATCTCTAATATTTTTTAAGCTAGAGTAAAAATAACACAACATGTGTTATTGATTAACAATAACGAAGCAAATATTAAAATTTGTGCACCTATTAAAAAGTTACCCTGTATAAATAAATATTAAAAAGGACTATTGTAGATATTATAAAAAACACTTGACTACAAATTTAACTAAAATTTGTTTTTGAATGCTTAATATTTCACAAACGGACGCTTTAATCGAACATTTGTGTCTACAAACCCTCCCCTAACCTGGCACCCCTGCATTAGAGGGTACATGAATATCGTTAGGTTAGTGGAATCATTGAATAAATAAATAAATAAATAAATAAATATCACGGGACAATCTCACACAAATTGACCTAGTCCCAAACTAAGCTCTAGGCTTGTACTATGGGTACTAGACAACGATAAACATACTTAGATAGAGAAATAAATACTTAAATACATATAAAACATCCAAGACTCAGGAACAAATACTCGTGCTCATCACACAAATATCTGCCCTCGGCAATATCGGCAATATCTCTAATATTTTTTAAGCTAGAGTAAAAATAACACAACATGTGTTATTGATTAACAATAACGAAGCAAATATTAAAATTTGTGCAAAAGTTACCCTGTATAAATAAATATTAAAAAGGACTATTGTAGATATTATAAAAAACACTTGACTACAAATTTAACTAAAATTTGTTTTTGAATGCTTAATATTTCACAAACGGACGCTTTAATCGAACATTTGTGTCTACAAACCAGATAGTTTTGAAAGACCTATCCAACGACACCCCAGACCATGGGATTCACAAGAAAATAAACCATTCGCACTTTACGTGTAGGGGAGGCACCCTATAAAATTTTATGTTTCAAGATTTTATTTTACGGTTTTGTCAACGTGACTAACGTATGTATATTCATGCCAAATAGCTTTCTAGTGATAAGAGTCTATGAGCTAAGCTGCGGATGGACAGACAGACTGAAGGACGGACATGGCGAATGGCTATAACGGAGAAACCCTTATAGTTCCTAGTTTGACTATGGAACTCTAAAGTACAAACGGAAATGTACACACCTATTTTCTCATAACAACTACAACATATTCAAAAATCGTGAAAATCGGGCTTGATTTGGAGGAAGAGAAACGTTACGGCCCAGAGCTAAATTCGTATGTTTTTTTTTACAGCTACGCGTTTAAAGCTTCGCCTCACAATCCTCTTTAGTGTCAAAGTGTTACAAACAAATAAACAGAGTTACTTTCGAAATAATAAAATTAGTATAGAATGTTTTGCAGGGCTTAGTTACCTGTCCAGCAACGGAGTAGCAGATGACGAGGATCCACTGCAGCGGCAGCGTGGCCTGGTAGGAGCGGTGGCACCAGTAGCGGTGCACGCCCGCCGTCACGCCGAAGCCGGCTACATTGCCCATGAAGTAGCCTAGAACATTCATTATTTATTTCAGGGCCTATATTCAGGTGCGTTAAAACGATATCGTGTTTGACTCGTTAAAGAATCGTTTATGTCACAGTCGCCATTATTGTAAATGACATAAGAGTTATCAAAACGTTGACAATACGGAACCACGTCAAATACGATATCGTTATAACGCAGTTGAATAGAGGCCCTGATCTAAAATCAAATTTAAATTCATAACATAACATTTATTTGACAATACACTGCACTGCAACACACAAACATAGTAGGTATGTATACAAAAAAAGAACATTAATCTGTGGGGCTAGACAAATTGCATTCGACAATCGTTAGCGATTATGTTTCGATTGAAAAATATATTGGATTGACGTAAGCCACCGAGATAGTACCACGTGACTATCTCGGTGATTAATCTCAACTCCTTACATTTGTCATTCGAAACATAATCGCTAACGATTATCGAATACAGTTTGTCTAGCCCCACTGATTAGAGAGAATGTAGAAATTTATTTAATTTAATTATAAGGCATGCCTTCAAATATTTAATTTACTTTAACTAATTGATAACGCGTTACCTGTAAAAAAATATGAAGCATACCTACATTAAAATTTTTAATTTGGTTGAGCTTCCACAACCTTGAATTAAATATAGAAAAAACAAAGATAGTACAATTTAGACCCCATCAAAAAGCCAGATTAAAAATAAATTTTGCGTTTAATAATCAAATATTGGAATGTGTAAACTCAACTAATCTTCTAGGCCTCGAAATAGACACAAACATGAATTGGAAATCTCATATCCAAAAGGTGTCTGCTAAGCTGTCTACATTTACGTATGCCTTAATGCAAGTTAAAAAACATGCAGACCTGAGAACTGCTCTAAGTGCTTACTATGCATTTGCCCATTCACGACTCCGATACGGCATCTTACTGTGGGGTAATAGCACTAACGTACATGATTTGTTTGTTTTACAAAAGAAATGTATACGAATCTTAGTTAATATAAAACAAACAGATAGCTGTAGACCCTACTACCGGAAACTTAAGATACTTACCGTAACCTCCCTTTACATACTTGAGTTGTGCAATTTTTTAAGAAAACATCGTAATTTTTTCCCACAGCCAAAAGATTACACACATTCAAATTTACGCCCAAGAAATAATATCCCAATCCCATCATCGAAATTGAAAATGCACAGTTCGAGTCCACATGTGATGTGCATTAAAGTCTACAATAAAATTCCAAATTACATAAAAAGCGAAGAGAGAAACAATATATTTACTAAAAAACTTACGAAATATTTAATATATAACTGTTTTTATTCCCTACAAGAGTTTTTTGAATGTAAAATAGAATAAATGCAATATATTGGTGCCATATGTAACATGCAACATGTACTTAGTTAGTAATAATAAGATAGTTCCTATTAAATAGCTAAGCCTAGTATTAGTTAAGCATAATAATATTGTAGTGCCCGACAGGGTTTCATGGCAGAACAAAATTGTACCTTAATCACCATTGTACCCATGAAAGCAATTAATAAACTGAACTGAACTGAAAATATTGACTTAAATATATTTTATTGGAAATTAATAGGGCTCATCTCCAACTGTTGTCACTGATGGGCCCGGTTCAAACCGACGCGCGCAACATACGCAACCACTAAATAGTTTGCTTCATTTAATAAAAGACCGATTACATGTAAGATTCACTAACTTACACTCAAAGGTAAATTATTTCGCACTTTTAGAATCATAGTGATTAGTGACCTAATTCAAACATTTTCAGTTTTCGATTTCGAGTCATAAATTTAGTACTGTAGAGACCTAAATCGAAATTCCGAATATTTGGATTAGGTCACTATAATTCTAAAGATACGATTTGATAAAGTATATTTTGCTTTTATGAAACACTAGCTTCCGCCCGCGACTTCGTACGCGTATAAATCAGTTCCCGGGGGAATAGCGATATCAAAGGTAGCCTATATGTTAATGCAAGGTATAAGCTATTTTCATTCCAAATTTCACCTAAATCCGTCTAGTAGTTTTTGCGCGAAAGAGTAACAAACATCTATACTTACAAACTTTCGCGTTTATAATATTAGTAGGATTGTGCACAATCATAAACTTATTTTGTCGGATAAAAAATGCCGATTATGCGTATTTTAAACGCGATCCGTTCGCTCTGAGAGTTAGCGCTGCGAATATCTTGTATAACTAAACTACCCTCGCCTAATCTGCCTGCTAACGTAAATGGCAGTATCTCAAACAAAACTCATGTAGCAAATGCAATCTTATTAACAATAAGATAGGATTGAATCTGCTCTGGCTATTGTATTTGAGAAACTGCTTATTGGCTTATTAGGAGGGCAGTAATGCCTACTGGCGTATATTATCTATTTGTGGTATGGGTCAAGCTGTGCAGTGCAGTCAGAGTTCCTCTTCAAGAGAAATACAACTATGACTACACAAAATAACTTAACTTCTTAACGAATAACTTTCTGTGGAGGCAATTCGGTGGACATCGAAAAGCTTTAAATAATTAACATGACTTTTATGTATGAGTTATGATATGATTTATGTTTATCAAGCATTAACTTATTTTCTTACGTAGGTATCCTAGATACGATAACAGGCAAGTAATTAAATTTTATCAAATAAAGGAAAAGATTCGCCATTCCCTTTTTGTTGTTATAATTAACATATTTCCTCCGGCTCGAGATGAAAAATGGTTCAAGCTCAAGGGTTTTCGTATCTGAAGTTCTAGCAAGAACTTATTTAACATTTTACCTTATATGTAGGTAGGTGAATAGGCGGCTTTGTAAAAACGCCCGACAAATAGGAGTGGCAAAAAAACAAGTCGAACAATTTCTATCAGGCAAAAGTTTAGGTAGGAGTTAATTCAATATGTCCGCTATGAGGACAATTTGTAAAAGTATTGGTTGAAAACGACCTACCGAGCAGGGCCGAGATTCTACACGGTGAAATCATTTATTGTCTTCCCCATGTTATGATATTGTTTTAAATTGGACCACTATTGCTGTCAAGGAGGTAAATTAGAGTTGTCAAAACGTCGACAATACGACAACACGACAAACGCATTTAAGGCTTTATACCGTGTAGAACCTCGGCCCATTACGGCTAGCATATGACAGCGCGCGAGTTATATGGGTGAGGACCAAAAAGTTGGGCACGCTAACTCACTCATTTAAATTTTCTATGAAATTTTTCCGTTGTGACACTAAAATTAGCCATACATTTGTAGGGATAATTTTTGTATCACAACGGAACTTTATTCACTTTTGTTGTTTGTATGGTTAACTACGCTTAACCATGGTCCAACTATTTGGTCCTTACCCATATCGCCCGCGAGATAGACTACCTGTCTTTTTCAGACCGACTTAGACAATGAGGGTGGTTTATGTCGCGTCGTATGCTAGCCGACGCCGTGCAGGAAATGTTAAGAATGATTTCCACCAGATGGGTCGCATCGTATCGAATTAAAACCGATTTTAAGAAAATTAAACGCTTATAAATCTACATACAGCTTGACCGCGGGCGTCTTCCGCGACACGCGGTCGTAACCGAAAATGCTGCGACGCGCGATCGGCTCCGTCATAAAATAGAAAATAATAGTTTTAATATATCGCCGCCACCGTTCGTATCCTTTCCGATCCGATACGATGCGAGCCGTTTAGTGGAAATCATTAAAGTGACGTGTCGTAATAAAACAGGTCCTAGCTAGACATTTCAGCCATTTCAGCGTTGTGTAATGGTGGCACTCCACTTGGCACGTTTTTTGATCTGTCTTAATTGTAAGGTGGTAAGAAAGCCTTCGTGCGACTCGCACAATTTACTAGGGACGGAGAAAATTAATCTTACCGTACAAAATACTCTGCCACTTCGGGTAGTAACCAATCAGTAGGTTGTAAGTGAACCACGACACGGTGATGACGTGAAACAGCGTAATCATTATGATGTTGCTCCAAATAAGCTCAGTCTTGAATCCCATTCTTTTCTCCCAAGCCTTTAATGGTGAAATGTAGTGATTTTTCGAAAGGTATTCCTCTCTCTTCTCGTCACTAACTTTGTGCTTTGTGTGTTCTATGTTATTGTTATTACAACTACTTTTGGATGCATGGCTGAGATGGCAAGTTATGCATTCTGTATAGAATTCAGGTGATACAACGTCAGTTGCAGTGGCCGGAGCCATTTTGATGAACTGAAACAAAAAATAATAGAGTTTAATATACCTAATTCAGTCGGTAATGTTCTTCCAGTAGGTATGTTCTGTAAGGGGATTGGGCGGCGTAATGGAGAAGTTAGAGGTCCGCAAGTAGGCCTGTGGGATTTGTGGCCTTTTAAATGTAAACACAGATTTATCGCTGGTTTAATAATCATGGTGTTTACTTCAGTCCGTTAAGACGCGTGCAACCACTTACGTCAACTTACCTGAGTGATGGGGCGCAAGTTCGTGGATATAGTCAATAAGACTCAAAAGGTTCGAACAATGTCTAAAGACAAAGGCGGCGAATCGATAAGGCCGAGCTAGTTCAGGCTTGTTTCAGGCCTTTGTTCCCGTCTTGTGTTCCTATCGTTTGTCACTGTCGAGCTCAGTACCTTTTTGATGGACTTAGTCCTATTGAGGGTGTCCCGTTATTGTAAAGCCAGGAACCGTGTATTAAACCAGCATTTCAATTTGATCCATCAGTCGCGTTGTGTAATGGACAACAGAGCCCCGGCTCGACCAAATATTTTTTAAAATATTGAGGCTAATAAAATAATGAAAATATATGCTTCTTAAATATTATGTGGTAAGTAATCCTACCACACAACTGTACGCACATATTACCTATACGGTGGTTTTAGTTCTTAGTCAAATAATAGCGTGGTTTACAGTTGGACAGCTTGGTGACTTCAGTTACGTTAATTAAAATACAGTAATTTTTAATCGATTTTCTTTGACAGTATGCTGTTTAAATTATATTCATTTTGTACCTAGAAGTAAGTATGTATTTGTTATATTATGTGAAACTGACGGTCAAGTTTTGCACGTTTGGACAGGTGTTTTTTGTGGAGCCGAGGGAGTCAAGACGTATTTAACTTATTCCAGGATTTCACCATCTTTAGTTAAAACAAATCCGGCGAATCATAATAATGTTTTGTTGATAGATGCGGCCGACAACGTTAATTTGCTTGTGCATGTCGTGGATGGGGTGCGTGCGAGTGCGGGCGGGCTGTCCCGCGGCTGCGCTGGCGCCGCTGCCGCTCGTGGTGGAGTACGCACTGTGGCGGGGCTGGCACCAGGCCGTCATATACGCACCGGACCTGGAGCCCGGTTTGTATATACGACTCTATGAACGCGGGCCACGGGGTCGTCAATTTCTGACATCTGGTGATTAAAGCTCAACAAAATGGTAGATTTTTACTGATTTATAGTAATTAGTAATTTTTTTTATAATTGTTAGGTGATGGGCTTGCATCCTGTCACTAATTCACTGTCACTTACATCTTAGCCTGATTGTGCAAAATGTGGTTACAGAATTATATATTACAAGGTTAAAGTTGTTGGTATTTCGTAGCTCTGCCTAACCCACCCTGGGAATGATGGCATGACGTTATGTATGTAGTATTTTTTAATGTCACCGGTGATATCAAATATGACTACCCCTTATCCACTTTAAACAATGACATACGTGACTGCAATTAATTATTATATTAGGTACCTACTCAGTTATCATCAGTGATATGCGATATTAAAATATTGACGCCATGCCCTGGCTCATTTTATTTATATTATAATTTCAAATCTTGATACGGTCGCATTGGACATTATCTCATCAAATACATATTTAAAACTCATTGTATTTCAGTCTCGAGTTATAATTTGCTCCTAATCTTAACCCTTGATAAGGCCCCGTTAAAGTAAAAATACTAGACCAAAATGAAATACAGTCATGGAATCGCAAGTCTCAGGGTAGTAAATAGATGATGTTATATTTCAGGAAAATACAATTAAAATTGTATCATAAAATGTAGGTAGTAAGTAGGTTAAATTTTAGCTTATTGTAATTTGGTCAATATAGAGCTAAGCTAACTATTAAGGGTAAGAAGGGTAAGGGTGGAAATAATTTGAAACGTTGATATAATTTGTTTTTTTTCCAAAATCGTGGCAATAAGACTTCATTCAAATCTTCAGGCAAATTAGTATACACTTGAACTGTCATAAAGTACGAATAGCGTTGAGGAACCATTGGTCAGTACCTCGTACCTCGTTTACCTTTTGAAAACGTAGGTACCAAACTTTTTAAAACAATTTAGGAACTTACATGCAGGGAAGGGCAAGACCCGACGGGATTTAAATAGCGGTTTACATGAATTCATAAAGTTCGCTCCTATAAATGTCCCTGGTGCATTTATTTTCTCCTGAGCACTAAAAGCCCGTACATGCCCTAACATATGTTATTTGTCATCTAATCTGCAACGACAAAAGTGATACTAATTTTACTTTAATTTAAATAACGCGTTTTAAATTGAAACATTGCAAAATTCACTGATTTTTTGTAATAAATAATGAGCTTTGAGTATTTATTTTTTATTATTTTCCCAGTAATCACAAAGTCAATGACACAAGTCACAAAGAAAATGAGCAAAAATTTACCATTCCGCACCCTCATTTCAGCATTAAAATTATAGTCATTGCTATATTAATTGTCAGAGTAAACAAACGTTGTACGAGTACCCTTATGATCTGCTACATCGGGTAAATCCTATATACATTTAAAAGAAACAACATTGCACGTGCGGCCCCGGATCTATACCTACTATATCTGATACTAAAGTTAAATGTCTATATTATATGTGTTTTAGTGGTGGTAGGACCCTGTGCAGGGTCCGTCCGGATCGCTACCACCATCTTATCCATTAACCACCCGCCAAGCAACAGTGTTAGCATTGTTGTGTTCCGGTGTGGGGATAAGACAACCGGTGAAATTACTAGCATAGAGGCATTCCATCTTAGTCCTCAGGGTTGGCAACGCATTTGAGGTCTTAGGATTATAGTCTTGAGAATTCAAATGTCTATGGGTCTCAGATTCCACTTACCATCAGGTGGCCTGAGTGCTCGGGTGCCTTCTCCTTAACATAAAAAAAAAATAGAATTGATTGCTAATTTACTGAATTCCGAGTATTGTTTGCTGTCTACCATATAAAAAACATTTCACCCAATCATAGGCTGTATGCTCGTAGACCATAGCTGGGTATTTTTAAAAGAAATTGTACCTAATTAAGGACTGAAATTAAGTTACGGTAACTTTTACATGTGAGTAACGAAAATTAGTCGTCCATTTATCTAGTTAATTTTCGTTACTCACATGTAAAAGTTACCGTTACTTAATTTCAGTCCCTAATTAGGTACAATTTCTTTGAAAAATACCGAACTATACGGGGTGCTTAGTAATAAAGAATAAATAAAGTAATATACCAGGGGACAATGTCACACAAATTGACCAAGTCCCAAACTAAGCTCT
This sequence comes from Acleris holmiana, assembly GCA_949316455.1. Classification (NCBI taxonomy): domain Eukaryota; kingdom Metazoa; phylum Arthropoda; class Insecta; order Lepidoptera; family Tortricidae; genus Acleris; species Acleris holmiana. Next base: position 5,178,160 of record OX438765.1, on the reverse strand, counting down.
AGACTGGTACTATGGGCACCAGACAACGATAAACATACATACATAGAGAAATACTCTTAAATACTTAAAAAACATTCAAGACTCGAAACAAATACTTGCACTCATCACACAAAATATTTGCCCATGCCGGAAATCGTACACGGGCCACTAATTAGCATAAACATTTAAAAACGAATGAAATGATCCAAAAAGCCAAAAGGTTTGTTTGCTCATTTTCAAGAACAGCGCAGCGATTGGAGTATTTTTGGTTTTGGTTAATTATGTAAACACGCTAGGCTAATTCCAAAACGCAAATTGATCGTTCTTCTTGAATTATGGTTTGACTAAACGGACGGGAACAGACGGCGTGAGAATATTTGGAAAAAGGCAACTACTAAATGTTAGATTGATGAGGCGGCTCGGGGTACAGAAACTTCCGCTGTACATTACTTGATTACTTTGGTCGACAGCTCCTCAAAACTAACTGCACTACTGTACTATTATTCAGTGATATAATTACCTCATTGACTTCTTTAGTAGGCGACAAAAGAACATGTCGTTTGAGTTCAATTTAAAGTATTATGTTTGGTTGGCATACGGCGTTCGTTTTTGAACCATTTGATGTGTTCACAAGTTCAATGAATTATTTTTTCAAAATGTAGCTTATCTCTATCAATTGTGAAAAATGTCTCTTGGAAATAGGTCATACTCATTTTATCCAAGTCTTCTAGAAAATCAAGTTTTTGAACAATCGGACTTATACCAGTTAATAAGTGTGCTGCACCAGAAGTTTGTTTACAAATATTATTCATATAGGTATACTTGTATTTTGTAACATTTAAAAGTAGGGCAAAATATAAAACAGGGCTCAAGCTAAAGGAATCCCATGTCCGTGAATATAATGGTGATAAAAGTGGTAGTGTGGCGTAGTTTCGAAGTCACATGCATGCGTATTCTTTTTGTTAATAAATTAATTTGAATAGGTACCCACATGGACATTGATTAGGACATACCTACCGCTTATAATTAAATTGGCAAACGTAGAATGTATGTTTTACAATGAAAAGCAAGCAAAAAAAGTGTTTAATGATCGCGTTGAGGGTTGGAAAAATACAGAACATTACCTTTTAATATGAAACATGGTGTCGTAAGCAATTCAATTTTTTTATAACGTAGTTTTGGGTACATATGCGACATTGATAAGATCCGTAGTTACTTACTGTTCATAAGAATACCAATATTTAAACCTAATTAACTAACCAATACGTAAATTATTGAATGTAAGCACTAACCTTCGCTTTCCAATTATTGTATGAGTTTCTCGCACTTAACTGTTTTAGCACAAACAACCACATGCACTAACGAAGCTGTGGATGAGCTGTGGCTGGATGCGATAATTGCAGCGTTGCACGCGCGGTCACGTCTCTTTACGCTAGGTACGTGCCCGATACCGCCGAAATGCGACTTACGAGTGGCTTCGGCACGTCCCTTGAATGCCTCATTGGCGAAGAATTGATTTCGATAATCCGATATCAGTGGCGCAATTATGTAAAAACCAGTAAATGATGTTCCATTCTCTAATTGTTATAATCACACTAATAAATTTTGCTACGTAATTAATTTCGCTCAAAAGAATAACGCCGTAGGCATGTATATTTTGTGTAGATATTTTTTTTTGGATTAAGTATTTTAACCCGTCCTGAAAATTTCCAAAATCACTTTGGTATTATTGATTAGTGATTACCTCAAAGTTTGATTGTATTGCAACGATCGTGGTCAAGAGAAGACTACTTAGATGTGGGCAATAATACATCTGCGGGTGATGGTGCGAGTTTACCGAGCTACCCGCACTTGGTCTTGTTTTTGTTTATTCGGGTCAGTTACACGACTTACACGATACACAACGCTCACAACATCTGAAGATTTGTCCGACGATTCATCTTGATTTAATCGATGTTCTTCCGGTTATATTTTTTGATTTCGACCGCTTTATTTAGGTAGAAAAGACATTCCGTAGAGAACATTTTGGGGCTAGTAAGTACGCTCGATCCAATGGTTTGATGCAGATTCGAGCAAAAACCACAGCAATTACTAATTTACTCTGCTGACGCTAAGTCCCGTGTAACTACAAATAATTTGTACTTAAATACCACGAAATTTTGAGACAATTTCCAACCAATAATCCACGTAATGAAAATTAGTCCAGGTTTTAATATATAGGTAAATTCAGAAAATCATAATGAACGTGGTCGGTTAGGTTAAACCATTCGAATCGTACGCGTAGAATCGTTGATTCCAGCGAATTAATACCTGCCGAGTTTAAGTTTTCCCGACAAAGCGTACAAACAATAGTTTAGGGTGTGCATTCTCAATTAGGTTGCTTAGAACCCGCTCGTACGACTTCAATCGCTCGTTCGAATGTTTGACAAGAAGGCTCTCTGCAGAACGGTCGATCGAGTGAGCGAAGTCGTATATCGACGGGTAAAGCTACTAATTGAGAATACACTCCCTTAAATTTTGATTGTACGGTCTGACGGGATAACTTAACTCGTCGGTTGATAATCCGCCCGTTGAGTTCACGAGCGGGTTCTATGAGAGAATCACCTACGGTTAGTTTAGGAACAGATCCTTAGATGTGCATAATACAATTGTACTCGTAAGTCTCGTAACCTTACTCGTATACATAACATACATACATAAAGTTACGCCTTTATTCCCAGAGTGGGGTAGGCAGAGCTACAGAATTACCAACAACTCTAAAAAACTTGTTGATAATTTTGTAACCACATTTTGCACAATCAGGCTAAGATGTTTACCAGTGTATTAGTGATAGGTTGCAAGCCCATCGCCTAACAGTTACTCGTATGTGGTAATAAATTTAAGTTAAACTAAAATTTTGCTAGATTTGTTAGCAGGTATAAACTATAAACACTTGAGTCGCCTGTCTCAAACCAAGTCGAATCTACTCAGTCGTGATAGTTTCCTTTGAAATTCGTTTTACGTATTTCAGAATATGTTTTTTGTTTGAATGGGTATACTTTCTAGTCGGTCCCATTTCCAGCACTTCAAGACCTGATGACGGGATCTTGGAGAAATCGAAGGAACTTCCCAAATGTTATAGGAATATAGAAAGCGATTTTAATATTGTCAGTGTCAAGTCTAGCATTTGCATTCAAAATGTAGCATTCGGTGAAGTAGGACTGGTGATGACGACCACTGATGGCTACCGGAACTCCTCAAACGGTAGCTTGAAGGTAGCTTAAAGGGTGGCGATAAGATATCTCGATTAAGATGCTCGTCGTTGAGTGACTATGACGAAGCACATTCAAATGGTTTAAAGCATAGGTTTAAACATAATGAATGTTACTTTCCCGCGGCATTGCTTGTTTTTTATTAATTGAGATGTGGGACGAAATAACAGTATGATCGGGTATGTATCATCAATTACTGTTCGTTTGTCTCGCTAAAACTCGAGAACGGCTGGGCCGATTTGGCTGATTTTGGTTTTAAAATGTTTGTCATAGTCCAGGGAAGGTTTAAAAGGTGCGAAAATAATTGAAACATCCACCGGGAAAGTCAGAAATTGGCAGCGGGGCGAAGCCGCTGGCGGGCCGCTAGTAATATATAAAGTTTAAAACACATAATGGGTCATAATTCATCATACGTAATGGTCATAATATATAATGGTTTTATTTCAGAAACCTTTGTTTTCAGTATTGTTATAAAACAAACCTAACCTAACCTAATGGGTTCTATGTATTGACCTTTTAAAAAATCCTTATAAAACATTATTATATTATGAACATTATGTATTATGACCTATTATTTTTTGAACTTTATACATTATGATAAGATCCCGTATGATCAGTAAAAGGTAAGAAAAAAATGTTTAAAAAAAACTAAAAACCGTAAGAAATAACTTCTTTGAAAATGATAGGTCGGCGTCCCACAATATGTTTAACCAAAAGCCGAATTTAGTTGGACTGACCTATTTATTCTCTATAATTTTAAAAGAAGTTAATTCTCTCTTTTTGAAGTCGGTATTTTTATTTATGTAGTTTTGGTTGTACGTGGGGACACACGCATTTATGTAGTTTTGGTTGTAGACACACACACGCAACTGTAGCGAAAATGACACGTTTCGAGTTAAACATTTCCTGAACAGTCCAATCTAAAATGATGTGATAAATAAATAATTGCCATTGCTCAGGGAGTATTAACAAATACTCGTACTCATCACACAAATATCTACCCATACCGGGATTTGAACCCGGGACCGCTTGCTTCGAAGGCAGGGTCACTACCAACTAGGCCGACGTGTCGCTATACCAAATGTATCACTATGCCAAATTACAGCAAGAGTCTGAATAAAACCGCGGAAAGACGGACAGACGGAAACCTAAATAGGGACGAGTTAACCGTCTCTAAAATGTCTCTGAGCACCGCGGTTACTCACCTTTTGCATTAGTGAACATTCATCTTATACTAAAGGATCAATATTTGTATATACGATGAAATTCGCAATATAGGTGTTAGAGGCGAATACTCGATCTGTCAAGTTGTCATCTTCGGGAAAATTCCTTTACAACTCGAGCGACGCTTGGTCTTACTAGAAAACTGAGGGTCTCAATTATAAATTGGACGGTTGCTTAGCAATTTTGATATTAAAAAGCAACTAACAACTCGTCAAATAAAGGCCCTACCTGGTGCTTTATTCTAAATTGACTTTACTCCTATTGTTGTCATATTGTCAACTATATAATAATCTTATTTACTAGACAGTAATGGCGTACAGGCAAAGTAGAATGACGCCCCCGGACCATTACAGATGTTCTTAGCTAATCAAATTAGAATTTTTCGAAGAATGAATTTCCAGCAAGCTGCAAATTGTTTTAATACTTCAAATGCGTGTAATCCGAGTTTGCGCAATCCCAGGTGTGCATGACTTGGAGCCAAATAATGCGAAATTATTGATCTTTTCAGTTTTTCGCTTGTGCCTCAGAAACGGTACGTCTGGTCCGACGGAAAATCTTTCCAATCAATATTAAAGAGGGTTAAATTCGTTTAATTGCTAATTTATATTTTGCGACTTTGCATACCACATATCTTTGAAACAGATTACTCTTGTTGAAAAATCCATATTGTAAAAGCTGTATCTGTGTTATACAGGGAGATATTTCACGTTGAGTATATAAACACCTCAGTTTATAAATTCAGTCATTTTCAAGACTAAATCTGGCATCAATTCAAAAGTCGGTCATTCTAAGTTGCACATATATTGCTCAAGAACTTTTCCATGGAAATTTCTAATATACACTCAACCAGAAAACTACAAATAGACCAACAAGTGTCATGTCGAGCCTATGTATTTGGTTTTTGGCGATCGGCAATTGGGACATAGTACACACCGTCATCCTTGAACGGTGCTGAGTTCGAGCAGGACTGGCAGTTGGCAAATTGTTGAACCTACTTACTTTACTAACCTAACCTTGATTTCGACTATACCACTGCGCCAAATTTTAAGATTTAGATGTTCATTCAACACAAAACTTGACCTTCTTTCGAAATGTTTCATCCGACGTACCGTTTTTGTGCTACAAGCAAAAAACTGAAGAAAGAGCAAAATTTTCGTGGTTAATTGGATCCTAAAAGATTTGCACACCTCCTGGGATTAGGCAAAATCGGATTACACGCCTTTAGGACCAAATTAAGGTAGTAAAAAGATTTGCAACTTACTGGAAATTAATTCCTCAAAACGCTGTTTATGGTTCTTGATTAGCCTATTAAGGTTTAATCCAACTAATCAACAAAAACCTATTTCAAAAGTTTGCCATTACGTAATTTGCAAAACATTAAGGTAATGACTGTACTTATTCGGTAGTCATTAGATTAATTTAGCCATATCATCAATTGCAAAAGAGTTCAATGAAAGTTCGCTTACATAGCAAAATGCTGAATACCTATTCGAGTTATTTTTGTTCGCTCATTCCTTCGTAGGTATTGTTTCATGGCAAACTAATGGGATCCTAAACAAGGTGCATAACGTTACATTAGCGATTTTCTAAAACTGACTTTATGTATTATGTATTGTGATGTTGCTCTCTTTTGTCGCTCATACGAAAATGAATTCGGTCGACCATCAGTACCATGACAGCTTGACTTGTGCGTGAGTAACATCCAAGCCATTTTATTAAAATTACTCGTAGGTAACCAACTTCAAAAAAAGGAGAAGGTTCGCAATGCGTCGGGTTTAAAAAAATATTTTCCCCAATTACACAAGCTGGACAAACATGAAATTGTTTTTTTGTTCGATTGTGTATACTTTTTAGTTGGTCCCATTTCAAGCACGTCAAGATCTGTTGATGGGATATTGGAAAAATCGAGGTAACTCCTCAAATAATGTAGGAATAAATATATGTGGACGACCTAACAGTATTATTATGATCACCAAAAGGTATGAAAGTCTTTAAGACGGTTTTTAGTTTTTTAAAACATTTATAGATTATTAATTTTGATAGACTTACTTTTTGTATTTTACATAATCAGGGTGGCGATAGTAACATTTCCCTTCTTTCTTTTAAGTAATTCAACCCGTACATTCCTTAGACTACTTCGTGAAAATTAATAAACCAAATTACCGCCTCAGCGCAGGAGTGTAGGAATTATATTTCAATTTGAATGTCACAGGTTTGCCTAATAAAAAACATGATAACTAAATTTGAATCTTATGTCTTTACTAAATAAAACGAACTCACATTTGATCGGTTTTTATTAGTATTTAAAAAAAATCCCGAACTGCATATGTATGTCCGTTTATGACCGCTAGTGACTACTCAACGGCTCAACCGATTTTAATGAATGATACCTACATCATTACATTAGATTCGTCTTGATGGCGCGAGTGTCACTGAGTACATAAAAATCTTAATAAAACCAAACTGGCGGATTTTATGCGCTTTAATGTACAGACTACAAAATAAATTGGTCCAACACCCTCGAGTAGGGCGAATAAAATAAAGGGCTTTAAAAGGATAGTACGAGAATTTATTACAATCTATATAGTTGATAACAGTTTAGAGTGACAAATCATAGAAAAAATTACCTATCTAAACTGAGTAAATGTTTGCAGTTATAGTAGGTACGTTACTGGTAATGTGTGATTAATTAAAACAGCAATGAAAAGTGTGAATGAACTAAATTATTTAAAAAAAAAAAAACAAAAAAAATACTGCAATAAAAATATCAACTGAAAAGGGAAAAACATGGCATATAATCTAACTTAAATTGTAAGAGAGCGTTGTGGGTACTTAACTTGAATATTGGAAAAGGTTTTCCAGGCGGACACAAGCAATGGATTACAAATCATTTTTGTTCAAAGAAAAAATAATGCATTGTTAGCTGGTCCCCACCTGGACCTCTTTTTTCAATATTCAAGTGATTGCTCTTATAATTTTGCTATAGATTATAAAGCTATATATAAAGCTTGTTTTTCGCTTTTCAGTTTATTTTTATATTGCAGTCGGGGTTTTTTGTCTCTACTTAAGAGGCTTGAAAGTGTCATTAAGAATTGCAGCACCTAATTTGTGTATGTATGGAGCCGTAATACTTTGTAGAATTTAACATGGCGTTATAATAATCTATTCTTTGTCCAATTTGTTAATTTTGTACAGATTGTCGGTGGGCTACGCTTCGCCTCGTGAAATGTTTGGGCGTTAATGGAATAGCGTCGATGGTAGACGTCGAGGGCAGCCCTCACGTGCACGCGGGGCTCGGGATAATCATCCTGTCCCCGCGGCTTCGACAGAACGCTACTGCGACATTGGGACAACTAATCACTCAGGTGACTTATTGATGGAAATAACTACGTTTCTAAAACGAATTACCGTGCAATATCTCTTAAAAGTAGTTCGGATAAAGTCAAGGAAACTAGCATAAGACTAGCGTATTGGGCCCAGTGATAGAGAAGTACATAGAACAGTAATTAGTTACAAATTGGTTTAAGGCAATAAGACCTTTTTGCCCGATATCCTCTGAATATTCTCCTTACCGTTGCAAAAACAGCACGTAAAGATCTTCATTTCAGGCAAACGCAAGTAAACAAAAAAGGGATTATTATTTTCCAATGACAGCGCGGTCGCGAAAAAGCGATAAATTTTCCATTTAAACCCCCGTTTATTTGCTTATTAAAAACCATGTTTGAACTAGGATAACTTACTCCAAACAGTCAAACACTCGTACAATCAAAGTTCTCCCAAGTTCAGACTTATTTTTTTTATAAACGTAGTCTAAAACCGTATAAAACGAAGTTACAGTCAGCGTATTTAAGTGTCTCACCTTTCTTTCAATATTTCATATAAGGACTTTGAGGCGTAATTTGAATAAGTGACTGCCAAAAAAATCAATTAGTATGTTAAGTAGCATATTCGCAAAACACGATATTCGCAAAACATCATATTCGCAAAACATGATTTTTGCAAAAGACGATATTTGAAAAACATCATATCCGCAAAACATGATATTCTCAAAACATAATTATTAACAAGACGTCAATTAGACAGTGTCGACGGAGCTCCGCTGCCGCGGAGCTCCTGTTTCTGGGTGGTTTGGCCCTCCGAGCCTGCTGTAAAAATAACATAACCTAAACCTACCTACGATTCTATAACATAATTCCACTATTTGCAAATATCATGTTTTGCGAATATCATGTTTTGCGAATATCGTGTTTTGCGAATATCATGTTTTACTAATATCATGTTTTGCTAATATCATATTTTGCGAATATGATATTCTGCGAAGTATGGCTTTCTTTGCCATAGAAATCGAATAAGACAACATGTCATTAAACAAGCATTAAATTTAATTGACAGCGGTTACTCTGAGGTAAAACGCAGACAGACGGACCGACGGATGGGCACGGCGAAACTATAAAGGACTACGGACCACTGAAATTATCTTATTTTAATCTCCATGATTGAAAATGCTGTCCACTCTGTGGAATAAAATGGAAACTTACCTCTATGCTTATAATTCTAGATAAATATTTAATAAAAACAGCGTTACTTTGTAAATGTGCAGGGTCCGTCCGGATCGCTACCACCATCTTATCCATTAACCTACCGCAAAGCAGCGGTATTAGCAATATAGATTTCTGCTTGATTCGGCAATTTATTTATTTATTTATTTGCAAACATGATACACACGATGATAGGTACATGGGACCCTGTCAGGGTATTGCAAACATTTAAGTATAATTTTAAAATTAGGTATTACAAATTACAATAGATCATAATTATATATATCATTAGGCGAGTAAGTGCATGCACTGCTAAAATTATCTATTACATCATTGAGGGCATACAACTTTGATAAAAAGAGATATAACATAAAAACAATAAATATCACAGCACAATAATAAGTCATTTAAATTTTACCCGGGTGTCAACAATAGGTTTAAAATAATACATGTCATGTTAGTGTTCTAGGGTCTCATCTGCCATAAATTCATTCCAATTATAATAATATTTGTCAATAAGTATTATTTTTAATTTATTAGAAAAAGCATTTAATTTATTTTCTGTTTTTACTATATCCGGCAATTTGTTATAGATTTTTATACATCTATAGTAAGGGCTTTTCTTGTATAGATCCATTTTAGGCGCCGGAAGGTCTATTTTATTCTTTCGTCTTTTACTTGTTACGAAATTGAAAAGATTCAGGTTTTTCTTCACAAATATAGCAGCCTCCAAAATATACATAGACGGGAGAGTGAGCAGTTTTAATTTGATGAAATGAGGTCGGCAGCTCTCCGTCTGGCGTATGTTTTGGATGATGCGCAGGCATTTCTTTTGAAGCACGAACAGATCTTTCGCGTGAGCACTATGGCCCCCCATTTATACTTTGTTTCTGAAAGCGATGTGTTAAAAAAGTGCGTAATCAATCGCGTCATATAAATCCTAATTTATTGTACCTAATTAGATTTAATACATTTAATTTTGTGATTTTATTTAATGGAATGTTTCAGTTTTGTACTTAATGTAGGTACCTACTCGTACGGTCGGACTTGAAGTAGCAGTACATCATAGTACCCTGTCGCATCTATTGATGTACCAAATTAAAACCACTCACTTTAATTTGTTATTGGGACAAGGTAGGTACTAGAATATTCAGCTACTTATGAGTTCGACTGTACTTACCCATTTCAAATGTCAATGAGATTTCAAGAATAATTTAAAAGCGGTGATGTGTTTTTATCGTAGGCAATTTGGAGAATTTTTCTTGATTAAATTATCAAAAATTGTGTTTTATTTCTCGCATTGTTGGAGAAAAGCACTTTAAGAAATCCCCGGCGGCCGGTTGCTGGTCTAGTAGGTATAAAGCGCAATCGAGACGTAGTCAACTCAACTCATCCCTTGCGGCGCTTCTTCTCCGCAATGATGGTCTTATCCGAAAGTAGATTCGATACACTCCACTTTTACCGACGTGTAAAAGAGCCCTAATGTGACCAATTTACTGAATCAATAAAAAAATCAATATATTTAAATATATTTCTTGAATTCATACTCGTTCCGCAACGGCATTCTTCCCGGTCTCTGCAATAATGTACAATTTAAACCTGGTCGAACAAATCTAAAAAAGGAAACGAAATAGAAATAACCAACATATTTAATAATAAAAAATATTCAGTTCTGATTCAAAAGGGTTGCAAAACTTTTGAATTAAATGGTTTAAACCCTCACATTAGCGTTGGGCAGCGCAACTCCAAAACGCCCTTATGATCTTCATTAACAACCGGCGTCACCTTCCTGCTCCACAAGTCCGTCAGTAGCGGAGCCAAAGAGCTATCGACCCATTACATGCTTGCCTACCATCTACAAGCTCCTTATATCCATTTTGAGTACAAAATTTAACTCGCACTTTACTGCAAACGTTGTTTTGGCAAAAAGTCGGGACAGCGAATGTTGGTTTACTGGTTGGTTAAGGGCCCGTACGTGCATTAAGCCAATAATGTAGTGAATATTTAAGGCAGATTCAAATTTATAATTATTTTATTTGCGATAAGTAAGTATACAAGCATACGAGTACATTATTATGAATAAACTACTTGTTTGGTAATTATGAGTTTATTGCATTTCGTCGGCTTAGAGTGCAATCCTACTAAATCCAATTTCAACCTTTTTAACGAATACAACCGACCTATCACTCGAATCAGAAAAAAGATAAACAACCCAGAAAAACATCTAACTGTCAACTAAATTCGTAAATTAGAAAAAAACACATGATGAACAAAACAGTGAAATCCATGAATTCAAAAGTTCGCGACCACGACTAAATCCCTCATCGACTGGTTGTGCGGTGTTTTCGCAGCTACATGTAACCTTCGGGGAGGAAAGATGGCCGATTGAAAAATGCCCGGCTTTTACTTTTGATTTATTCTGTTTACTGATTTACTCTATTCACTTGACATTGGCGAAATCACTGTGTGGACCGCCATTAATTAAAAAGAAGAAGAAGAAGAAAAAACACATGATGAACAAAACAGTGAAATCCATGAATTCAAAAGTTCGCGACTAAATCCCTCATCGACTGGTTGTACGATGTTTTCGCAGCTACATGTGCTCTTGTAAAAAATAATTTATTTTATTATTGTGTTCTTGACACAAATTTAAGCTTTCAGTGGGCTTAGCACGCTGCCACGGAAACTAGTGTCAAATACGTCAAACGTGAACTAGTGTCAACTTCCGCTGTCCAGGGCCTCTATTCAACTGCGTTATAACGATATCGTTTTTGACCTGTTTCCGTATTGTCAACGTTTTGATAACTCTTATGTCATTTACAATAATGGCGACTGTGACATAAACGATTCTTAAACGAGTCAAACACGATATCGTTTTAACGCACTTGAATAGAGGCCCTGATCTTTTTGTTTTCATACAGTTTTACGATCCTGTTCAACGTGATGAACTGAGTCTGACTGCATAAATATATTGTTTTGGTTAATTTTATTACATTTTAGGAACACCTCACCCTTCATAATACATTGAATATGTCGAAATTGTTTTCACAAATAATGACCATATGTTTAGGATTTCCTCTTATTATTCCAGTAAAAAACACTACTTATAGAAACAGCCTGACCTAGGCAACCAAATGCAATTTTAATTTAACGCATTGTTTTAGTTTTTATATTTAATTTCCATAACTTAATGAATTGCCTATTTTATTTAATAATCACTATTGCTCATCAGTAACATTATGACGTGTTTATTTATGTATTGCTTGTAATTTAATATTTTTCTCGAAGTTTAATGTTAAAGGTGCCATCATAGATTAGTCAAAAAAAAACTTAATTGAACCAGTCGTTTTGGCATTACGGCAAGTGCTCTAGTAGCTACCTCACAATAATATTCTCGACTTTTTACTATCAATTGCTGCGGCTTTATTTCACTCGGTCAAACTATTTAGTAGAATAAAGCCCCTGTTTTGTAGATTTGAGACGATATTGGATAATATTCAAACAGTGACAGTAGAGTAGTGTCATAGAATAATAATGATATTGCTTCAGCAGGATTATGCTTGTTTTATTTCATGAACAGGTTCGTACCTGGGACACGGACGGGGCGTCGTCGTTGGACTGGCTCATCGCAACTCGTTCGAGTGAACACTTCAGACACATAAACGAGATCTTAAATGCAACTTCCGTACGTTTCGACGAAAATATTGTTGCTTCGTTCCCTAATGACCATCACCGACCCGTCGCTCGGGCGCGTCGCGTATGCGACGGAAACTTCATTTACAAATCATCAAACCAAGCTGGCAGTTGGAGACGAAATAAATTGCACAGGAGACGCTATTACTACGGCACCTGTCGACATGGAAATCGTTATGATCAAAATTGTAACAAGACGGAATACGAGAGGAATTATTACAGAACCTCCGAAAGGTTCAGGAATTTGACGAGGAATAAGAGTTATAGGGAGTCTGGCAACGTGTTGCCGCTGTTTCAGTCAGGTGTACTGGGGTACAACTTTTCAAGACGTTTCGACATGCTGAATATAAGCAAGCTGTTACTCACTAGGGAGTCTAATAAATGGAGCCGAAAACATAACGTCGATCGCAATATTGAAGGCATGCACTTGATTCAGTATTTCAAAGTCCGCACAAATTCAACGTTGTACGCCTATTTTCTGGGTAAGTATTTTATATACAAGCATATCTTTCGTTTTATTGTTTATTTGCTTTAGCTTGCGAATTTCGTATCTATATTTTTAAAAGTTATGACACTTATGACGTTAAAAACACCATCTTGAGGCAAACATATTTTCTAGGCCATGCAAGTCAGGTGTAACATACTTAAAACAACCTTCTTGTTTCTATTTTTCTGGTACATTCTACTCCAAAAGTTTTTTAGTATTTTTGCACTGTACTGACTGTACCTTAGTAACAAGGGCAAGGGGTAACGGTAGCGTCTAATGAATTCTAAATCTTGTTCGAATTGTTTTTGCGTGCAGACTTCAATCAAAGGGCAGTGGTTAATGCTTGTATGAACAACATTGTATTTTTTTTTATCGACCTCGTATGATTTTCTTATAATAGTTTAAAGGACATTAAGTAATGTTTATAAATATTTATAATTTAAGGCGTTTCATTATATTGGAGCCGAGACATCAAATATTTAAGTTTCAAGTTTATATTAAGCCCAATACACATAAAAATAAAACTGGTTTATTTTTTTTAAATCTATTTTGAATAGCGATCATAGTAACTATAACAATTTTGCAAATTGCCTCCCAACTAAAATAAAAAGACTTACAAATGACAAGCCTTTTATCCAAACCGTTATGGAATTTCATCGATGGAATAAGATAGATGCACCATCACTTGTCTTGTATGGCATCCGCACGAAATAACCAACTCTTTACTTTTAGAGAAGGTACAAAAAGCCATTCTGAGGTTTCTATATAAAAGAAAGTTCGGGTACTATCCGTTTTTATATCAAACAAACTATCGGATATTGGATAGAATTCTCTTAAGGTGAGGCGCAATTATAGCTTGTTGGTCTCGGCTCGCCGCGTTCTGCGTAGCGAATCTGATTGCCCTGAGATGGTAGCTCAACTCGTGAGACTGCGTGTTCCGGACGTGCGCAGGATAGTCCTCAGGACGCGTCGACGTGAGCTGCTCGCGGTGCCGTTGGCGCGCACCGTGTCGCGCAGGACCTCGCCCCTCCCCCGCGCTCTTGCTCTGCTCAACGAGCTATTAGCATCTGCGCCAGCGAGTGCGACCTGCTTGCAGGCCGATGGTCGGCTGTGTGTTGTGAATGCGTGAGATTTTGTGAGGTGAAGGATGCTAGGCAATCGAGTGTCCCGATGTTATGTATTATTTTTACTTTTGTTTTTTGTTAATTTAGTTAGGTTTGTTTTTGGGTGCATTAGTCCACCAACTGTAATGTCATGTTTACATGTTTGATAAATAAATAAATAAAAAAGGCAATATAACTTATTTTATACAGGCAACTGGAACGAGCAGCTGTCCATGTCTCTAGTAGACCTGCCTTACCCTGTGGAGGCGCGCAATTTTCTCGGGGAGGAACTGGTGGTGGGAAGGTGCAACTCCTCGGCCGACGGCTCGCCGACCTCCGACGACGACGGACCCTCGGCGCCGCCGCTCCTCGACGACGTTTTGCACTTCCTCATCTTCAAGATAAATTCCACGTACGTTCGGCTCATTATCATTAAAGGGCTGGCACAAATTGCCCGCGATTTCTGTAGTTCGACTTCCTCTTATTCCACAACGGCGCATTAAAAGAAAGAAAAACCAAGTTTTGTCAGATTGAGAGCGCGCGTTCAGCGCTAAAACGACGTATTCACCCGGTCTACTAATGTCAGCTTTTTCCCCTCAACCATTCCATACTACATCTAGGCCACAACATACATCCCCCTTTAAAATGAGATTTTATTTTTATTTACTAAGAAAAAATAATTTATTTATGTACTTAGCATAAAATCTCATTTTCTTACACTAATTACCTACGTAAGTGCCCATTTTCTTTGCAAGGAGGTTTAATAGGTCCAATAATAAGCAATTTGAAGTTTAGTTATAGGATTTTCTGTTATAATTACAACATCTACAAGATCAAGAACACGTATGTAGTAACCTTTTCGTTTCGTCACTCATATAAACAAATCAATTTACCATTATTACTCCATAAGATTCACGTAGTTTTGAAGTTTGACCATGGTCATATTATTTATTTATACACTTAATCTTTGTCGTCGTGTTTAGTTTATTTTTAGTGAAAATAAAATGAGAGCTGACTACTGGTTGTAATAATATTTGACTTTTCGAAATTTTCTTGTCGTTGAAAATGTAGTAAACTTTGATTTATTACTTAATTAAGAGAGGTTTTTATCCTGCAGTACGACGGAGATGAAGTAAACTTTATACACCAAAAAAACACAAAGGTGCTATTAAATCTTTCGAAAGTCTTTTTGTTTTAATAACGCAAACATATAAACAAAATATAATATAGGTAGAGGAGGATCGCGCCGAGTGTTTAATCTGCAAATCAAATTTGATTTTATGTTAACCCTGTACCTTTCTTTCAATCACGTCATAACTGTGCAGTAAAAGGGGTAAAGCTTTAAAAGTTTCGGAGTAACCCACCTGCGTACGTGGAGACGGAAGCGCGACGCCGATTTAAGGTCTGCGGGGCGCGGAATTTTGCGCTGCGTAGCCATCTCGCCACGCCGATGTCGAGGCCTCTCTCGTCCACTAGGGTTACTAAGTTTACTTGTTTTCTAGTTTAAAGAAAAGCATTCCTATACGAGATTCGCTTATTATGGAGGCATAAGGAGTGAATTCAGCGTGCGGCGTCAGGATGGAGTTTCGACTCAATTAAGGTACTTATACGTACGAAACGAGTCAGCGCGAAAAATCGCTTGCTAAACTAAGCAAAACCAAATAGGATAGGAATAAGAAGAGAAAAAAATGCTTAAAGGAGACAAATTATTAAGATTTAATTCTAACAGTTAATTCCACAGATTCATTAAAAATATGCAATTCAATGCACTCCAATACAATACCCTGTTCGTGTCTCCGGTGGAAAAGCACTTTCAAAACTACCATTCGGACATACAACCTTTTTAATTAACTAATTTTAAGATTAAACCAGAAAGCCTTTTTTTATTAGTAACCGCACAAATTTCATGGAGTTTAATCCTTAGAAAATTGGTAATGTAAAGACATTATCCATACGTAGACAACATGCTAGCTCCAGGAACGAATAAGGGATTAGAACCCGGGGTGCCTAATATTCATAGGCGTTAGCGTCACCACCAACATAGGCCAAATAAAATAAAACATGTTGTGAATTGTGAATAACCCAAGAGGCCTATAGGATAATCTCCTCCTTCTACCTTATTTTGAACTCTTAGCCCCCGAAATACCCGGGGTGCAGAGAAAAGAGGTGTTATAAGTTTAACGTATGACTTTCTCTAAAAGGAAGCTATTTTAAGAGACTCAGATCTGCCTTCCTAAGCGAATAAGCAGTATCTCAAATTCAATAGCCAAAGCAGATTTAATCCTATCCAATTAGTAATAAGGTTACATTTGCTAAAGGAGTTTTGTCTGAGATACTGCCATTTGTGTGAGTAGGCCAGAGCTATGAAGAAGGGGTTGACATTATATCGGGGGTTTTTCTGTATTTCATAGTTATTTATCAGGTGTTCGACAAGGTACTTCAGTAAGCTGGGTTTCCGGAGCTATGAGGGCGCGTGGTCGGGGCTGCTGGGCGCCGTGGCCGAGCGCGCGGTGGACGTGGCGCTGGAGCCGGTCACGGCGCACGCGCAGCGGTACCACGACATGGACTTCATCTTCCCCATAGCAGAAACAATGTAAATACCAGCATTATGTTCATTAATCCTTATGTATTGTTATCCTCGCTTATATTTTAAATGCGAATGTGTATATGCGTTCAAAGTTCAACGCCTCAACCAATCGATGTTAAATTTGGTACATAATTAAGATATATAGGGGTAATACACAGATTTAGGTTACCGTCTTTCCTGTGGACACACCGAAAGTTATCGTTTTTAAGGCCTAATTTTCTGGCTAAGCCCATTCCCGCAAAAACACCTTTAGGACTGCTTGAGACCTATCATATAAAAACGTAAATTATATGCACACAAGCTCTTAACTATTGACCACAGGAGAGACAACTTTTGTTTTTTAGAGTGTGTATGACCCAGACTTTGAATGTCGAAAAATACAACAGATTCATATTAATATTTTAAATCCATTGTGGTGAGAGTACCTGCCAAAGATTAGTCGATTTTGTTAAAGGAGGAATTCTGGAGCGTCATACTCACAGGTATGTTGTCGATTTCGTGGACGCCAAAAGTGTTTTATGTAGTTATGCTAATTTTAAGTTACATTATTGCTCTGCAAGGTATTTGTAAATATGGACCAATTAGTATATTAATAAATAGCATATTCGCAAAACACGATCTTCGCAAAACTTCATATTCGCAAAACATGATATTCGCAAAAGACGATATTCGCAAAACACGATATTCGCAAAACATGATAGTCGCAAAACATCATTATTAACAAGACATCAATTACACTGTGTCGACCGAGCTCCTCATTCTGGGTGGTTTGGCCCTCCGGGCCTGCTGTAAAAGTAACATGACCTAAACCTACCTACGATTAGGATAACGATAACCTAATTCCACTATTTGCAAATATCATGTTTTGCGAATATCATGTTTTGCGAATATCGTGTTTTGCGAATATCATGTTTTGCGAATATGATATTCTGCGAAGTAAATATGGGCCTTGTTGCCTGAAATAAATTTAGTCTATTCTATAACCAAATTCTAAGGGAGCAGAGCTTGACTACGAACATAAAAATTAACAAGTAATAACTAATTTTCTATTTAAAGTCATTTGGTGCCGTCTTAGATGATTTTAGTAGGTATAAACACTTCAATCGCCTGTATTTCAAGAATCAATGATGTCTACTTAATCATTCAAGTTTTTTTCTGATTTTTAGTATTTGTAGTTTTGGCTGTAGGGATTGGGAAGGGGACACACACACACACACACACTTGAGTCTAACAAAAATTTGCGCTTTAAGGACATATTTAAACGGATCCGTTGCTATTGGAGGTAATCCGGAATACTGTATTGTGTCTGAACTCGCTCATAAAACTAAATACGCCATCAAATAACGGACATGTAAAACGGATCGCTGTGTGTACGCGCCCTTACCAGATCGTCGTCGGTGCCCTTGTGAGAGCCCTATCAACATTTCGCTTTCCAGTACGCGGTCGCTACTCTAAATACTTTTTGCTCCAATAAAAATCTGAATAGTTGGCTGTTGTTAATATCTTCTTCTTCTTCTTGTTCAGCCTATAGCCACCCAATGCTGAGTGTAGGCATCCTGCATTGCTCGCCACTCATCTCGGTCCAGTGCTCTTCTCATCCAGCACCTTCCCGCCACCTTGACCAGGTGGACCGACGACCTGGTTGTTAATATAAAAGTTCCCAAAATTGTACAGTTATCTTTTATTTGTGACAGACTGAGTAGCAAGTGCCAGATTGCCAATGTCGTAACTAGCCTTAAATGCGGCCAGCACGAGCTTCTGTAACTGCGTCCTTGAAACATAATATACACACACACACGCACGACTCAAAACATGTGGGCCGAGCACGCTGCCACGAGATAATTTTTGACATAGGGTCGGGAGTCTAATTCGTCTATTCCATATTTCAACGTAAGTATAAAGAGAGTGAGGAAGTGTGTTTTGTGTGATTTGAGTCCTTTTATTGCTAAGCAACTTAATCCCCGGGTGGCTGTCATTTTAATGATATCATAATAATATTTGACACTAGTTCCCGTTTGACGTCATTTGACACTAGGTCCCGTGGCAGCTTGCTCGGCCCAATGGTCCTACTCTCACTTCCACCGATCTAGGCCTTGTGCCCTGTGCCTGGGCACCGCTAGCCCCGCCCTAGTTACGGTACTGAGGAATGCTCATTATAGGTGTAACATCTACATAAGGCATCAGGAGACATCGACGGTGCGCGACATCTTCCTGGCCCCGTTCAGCGCGCGCCTGCTGGCCTGCGTGCTGGCGGTGGCCGTGGTGGCCTCCATCACCGTGGTGCTCATCAGCAAGGCAACACTTAGCCTGAGCGGCTCTCGTCCACTGGAGTATACAGAAGCATTCATATGGACCACCGGCATTCTTTGTCAACAAGGTTCGCCGTACATTTTTACGTACGTGATCGTTTATCCACTGCTGGCATTCCTAGGCTGAATTAAAACCGATAGTAATATAAACTGTTGTAACGAGTCTAAGAAAAGGTAAGCTTTGAAATCCCGACTGCATTTTTGATATTGTCTTTGATATTCAGGGTATTCCAGAACTTGACGTAATCATTCCGCCATAAGAAAGCCCTTTCCTTACCGGTCCAGAATAAAGCATATACTTTTTAGTCTGTTATTTAGTTTAGGAGTTATTAAGATTTTTTGTGATAATGGTAAAGAGCGCTATGGGTACTTAAGGTACTATGGCTAAAAATAGCTATAATTGGTAATCCCAAAACTTGATATCCAATCCTCAATAACGTAGCAATGCATTGAATTGCACCATAATTCCCAAATATTTGCGTATTTAAATTCATAATAATATCTAAGCCACTCGAGTATTGCTCGTTTTTTAACTAGCAATATTGACTCTTCATGCTCTGAATATTCTAAAAATTGCTTTACACTAAGGTGGCATGTTGTCTCAAAAGTTGGCGCAGTTTATTAAGATTTGGAAATCGTGCAACTAGTAGGTACCTAGGTACTACGAAAATTGAAAAATCGAACACGGGTGGCTTCCCCTCTGCGCCGTTGTCTTTTACTCATCTATAATACAAAAATGAATCGCAAAATGTGTTGGTAAGCGCATAACTTAACATCGGCTGGACCAATTTTACCAATACTTTTTTTACTGTCAGGAGAAGGTTCATATGAAAGAAAAAAACTGAAAAATCCACAGGCAAAGTAAGAAATTTGCAGCGGGGCGAAGCCGCTGGCGGGCCGCTAGTACAGTCGAAGACACTGTTAACTGTACATTTACAAACGAACATAAAGCTTATCGCAACGTATTAAAGTCTACGCGTGTTCAGTTAACAGCGTCTTCGTGTGTACCTAATAATTTCGTTTGCGTTATAAATACATACCTACTATGTAATAAACTTTAAATTTATTTCACAGCGTCTCACTTTTGCTATAATATGAAACTTACATATTATGTTGATAAATTGTAGGTCCATATTTAGAAATAAAATGGTGTTAGTACGACGGGCCTTAATTGTTATACTGATGTTTTATTTTTTAATATGTCATTTTGGCCAGGAAAAGAAGTAAGTAGAGAACTGGTTTTTTAATAGTTTTTATTGGTTACAGAAATATTTATGCAATAATTTTATATTTGCCAGTTTCATACTTTTTGAAAGAAAAAAATCTTTATAGGGTAAAAATGGATGCCGTGAGGTTCCAGGGAGTAGTAGAGGCTCATAAATTGGTATGAAGTATTTTCTTCTCACGGGGCATCTTCTAATAATAGTTCCAAAATCAAAGCTTTGGGGGCAGTTTTTGAAGGGCTATCCCGCTACACACCCTTTGTATTGCAGTCGTATGACAGTTTTGTGCAACATTATCAGTGGGGCTAGATTAGTTGCACTCGACAAACCTTAGCGATTATTTTTCGATTGAAAAATGTATGCAATTGACGTAAGTCACGTGGTACTGACTCGGTGGCTTACATCAACTCCATACATTTGTTCATCGAAAGCATAATCGCTAACGATTGTCGAACGCAACTTGTCTAGCCCTGCTGGAAAGTCATCCGATCGCGATAAGGTTATCTATTGATTCACTTTTTTCTTTGGCATATTGTAATACTGCTTGTTATTGCTTTGTTTTTTAAATCACCATAAGGCATGGCAAGCGTATTTTAAAATTATATTATTATAATTTTTTTCGAGGGGGAAATTTTCTCAATATACCCGTCTACGTTAGGGGAAGAAGCCAGGTTATGTGGGACTAGCCACTGCATGAGTAGATATATCATATACTTACCCATTTATACCCCCACGGTGCTCCGCCTCGGCGCATTTCGTCCGTTCTGGGACCTTCAAACGTTGTGGGTACCTATGTGCGCCAGTGCTGCCCACGCGTGTCTATGTAGGTACTCATACTTATCCGTCTTTCGTTTTCATTACGTCAAGACCTGATTTTATGTCTATGAAATTATTTTTCTGAATTATTAGTATCAAATGCATTTAATTATGATAATTTGGTTTCGAAACATTTTTCTTTTAAACACGAGTCGGTAAATTACCGTTAATGGCTAAAAATTACCGATAATTTACTGGCCCAAAATTCCGGGCGATTTAGCGGTAAACCGGTTTATCGGTTTGCATTCCCTTGATGGTCGCTTAAACCCAGGTGGCACGTGGACGCCGCCCGCGCGAGCGGCACGCGTTCTCCTCGTGGTGTGCCTGCTGTTCGCGGTGGTGACGTACAACGCGTACGCCGCATTCATTACGTCCGTGCTGTCAGTGCGCGCCGCCAGCGTCGACACCGTGGGCGCCGTGCTGCACTCGCCTGGCTTCAAGATAGGGTATATTAAAAACGGCGCCGATCAGGCTTATCTAATGGTAATGATAATTGGTAATCATAATTTGTTTATTTGTTCATCAAAATTACTTAAAACATTACATTAAATTTTCCCGTGCGCATTTTTGACTGGCCTAGATACTTATCTATGTCATTAGTGTTCGCCATAAGTGGATATGAGAGTTAATTATTAGGTATTTGTAGCTTATCCTAATCTTACCTATGGCTTCTGTGGCACGAAATAGGCAGAAGTTCTGTAGCTAAACTTATATCAAAACTTTTAAACCTAGTTAACTTTGTCCGTTGCGATCACCCTCGGTTTTCTCTGCATAAGTTGTAAGTGCTAGTAATTCTTCTTCTTGTAGTCGACCAAAGACTCCCAGCTGAACGCTTTCTACATCCGCGGCTACTCCGACGCCGAGAACCTTGTGTCTTCAGCAGAAGAGGGTCTTGCGCGCGCAGCGCAACAAGATTACGCATTTTTCGCAGGGCAGCGCGCTGCAAGATCCACCCTCAAGTTTGTACTAGAGCCACCCTCAAGTTCGTACTAGAGCCACCCTCAAGTTTGTTCTAGATCCACTCACAAAATAAATAAATATCTACTCTAAAGTTTGTACAAGATACACTCTCAAGTTTGTTTAAAATCCACCTACAAGTTTGTACAAGATCCACCCTCAAGTTTGTACTAGATCTACCCTCAAGTTTGTTCTTTATCCACTCTCAAATTTAAAGAAGATCTACTCCCAAGTTTGTACAAGATCCATTCTTAAGTTTGTACAAGATCCACCCACAAATTTGTACAAGATTCACCTTCAAGTTTGTACTAGATCTACCCTCAAATTTGATCTCAAATTAAAAGACGATATTATCTCAATTAAGTTTGTACAAAATCCACTCTCAAGTTTGTAAAAGATCCACTCTCAAATTAAAAGAAGATCTAGTCTCAAGTTTGTACAAGATCCACTCTCAAGTTTAAAGAAATTCTACTCTCAAGTTCATAGAAGATCGATTCTCATCACGGTCTAGATCCACTCTCAAGTTTGAAGAAGATGCACTCCCAAGCTTTTACTATTAAGTTGGGACTTTTTACTGTTATTTAGGTCGTTAAGCCAAGCGCGCGGGCGCTGCGCTCTGCGCGAATTGGCCGTGCCCTCTACCCGTGCTGACCTCGCATTTCCCTTGCCACGACATTCACCCTACGCCAGACCAACACTTGTCAGGTAATCTTTGCTCCATTTATCATACTAAGCACTAACCAATATCATCACAATACTCTTGTCCCACTTTTCTGGGAATCCTTCCTCATTCATAATACTCGTGACGGCGTTTGAGGACGAAGATCCAACAAATAAACTGGTTCTCTCGATACAACGTACACACAATCAGGGATATTCCTGGTCCTCCATCTCCAAGGTGATATTGAACACTTTAGGACTAGCTACCCGCGACGAAGAAAGTTTTCTTGAGTGGATGACCACGAATGTCTCTGACTGTACCAACCTATGTATATTTTGAGTTACCCATTCGAACTGCCTGATATGCTGACTGCATATCAGGCACCGTCAGGTCAGCATATTATATTATCACTTCAGAGAACATAGCGCCGTTTCGTCTGAAATAGCATGATTTGTTTATCTATAAGTCTTTTGTCAATATGGTTAGTATTTCTCCATCATGGGTGTATATGTATATACAATACAACTGTATACGTTCAGTCTCGCTTTCTACCTAGATATTATTAAAGTTAATCTCATAATCATAATAGGTACTCAATTCTTTATTGCTTTCCACAATATGTATTACAGATGTTAACTTAGGGCTGATGTTAAATGACGGAGTAAGCTAAGTAGTTGTTATTTACTACTCCACTCGGCATTTTTTTTCGAAGTAAATTTAAATATTGAGGGAGTTTAGTGTCTTGTATTGTTACTATTCCCAGCTTGCTGCTCCTGCGCAGCGGCGGCGCCATGGCGCGGCTGCAGGCAGCGCTGGTGCCGGCCATGCCGCGCTGCGCGCCGCCCCCTGGCTTCGCCTCCGCGCGCGCCGTAGACGTGCGCTCCGCCCTGTTCTTGCTGGTTATTGGGCTCGTTGCCGCTTTTCTACTGGGTACCTGAACATTGTCGCACATACATGCTTGTCCATCATATTCAATAGATAATCACGTAATGTGCTGACATCAATTCTTACTGAGTCACACAAGCTATTTTCTGCCATGTCATTTTATGCCTCTACAAGCAAATGTGATGAGAATGTGAATTCGAACTATATTTGTACCAAAATTCACTTCCATCGGTTGACGCGTTGTCGGAGTTGATCAGCGAAAAATTAACTAACGGACGCACTACCGCTTTTATAATTTTAGTAAGGCATAAGATACGTATCGTAAAATTACAACTTTAATTGCAGGTATGGGAGAGTACTTCTGGAAAAATCGGAAACATTTTCAAGGGTTTTTAGTTCGTAGCTACGGTCGCATTATGAACCTCTCTATATTTAAATAGGAGTGTTTTACAATACTCGTATGTACGTTAATAAGAGTACACTAAATGTGGTAAGTAGGTATACAGTTCAGTTGCAAAGTAGGTAATAAGTATTTAAATTTCGTATGGCTTTTAGATTGAATGAGTAAATACTAGATATTAGATGAAAAATAGTAGAAATAGATAAATTAAGTCCAATTAAATAGTATTGATTTGTAAATAACTTGTTTTTATTAGAGCACGAAATGATGGCACGTTTTCATCCTGATAAACGGCGAATATCTTCCACTAATTCTATGACGGCTAAGTATCCAAGTGCCTCACATACTAGAATAAATCCTTTTATTGAGTAAACTGTACTCGTTTTTTATACCTTTAAAGTAAAACACATAAGCATGTAAGTGAGTTATTAAATTAATTGTGTGTACTATTTTATGCACTGTCATCCAGTTCTGATCATCGAAATGTTATAAGTAATGAAGAGTAACCTTAAACTAAAACGACTGTCAAACTCTGAGGCCCCAGCTAAGATGCGTACGCTAACTAGTGTTTCTATTCGTTTTGTTTTTAAACTAAACGCGTCACTGGTAGATCACGCGACTTTTCGTATCACGTGATCTACTTCTAGCATCTTGGCTAGGGCTCCATCTACGTAATAGATGTGCGATTATGAGAAAAAGAAGAAAGAAAATAATTGATTCGCAACAATAACACATCAAATAACTATAAAAAATAGGAAAAGAAACATCAGAAAAGTGATATTTGTCGCGAAACGGTCCCAACTCAGCAGGTGCTGGCTGTGAAGCCAACGCTGGTCTGATAAACCACTCAACTTCTGATATTCATTCATTAAAACATTATTAATCTAATAGTAAATACATGTTGACAACGTACTGTACAATTTGAGATTGCTGTGACTTTTAAAAAAATGTCTTCCAGTTTTTGAGAGGGCATTATCCGATTCATCAAAAAGGATTTGGTTTTTTTTTGTATGCTCTCAAAAACTACTGCACTGATTTTAATGCCATTTGAATACCTTAAACCTTGCAAGTTGCACCCTTATTTAGAGTATTTGCAGGGATTTTTCAAGGGCTTTCAGTTTGACTGGTCGTTAATATCTGATAAAATCGATATTACGAAGTTAAAATTTTAATGTTACTGTATCAAAAAATATGTAAAACATCAGGTTTATTGGTTTTTCAAATTCGTGAAATAATTAAAATTATTGCAATTATTATCTGCTTACGATAATGCTAATGCTTTATAAGCTCAGTGTTTTTAAGTCTAAGTTATTGCAAAAATTTCTTAACAGTACTAACGCACCTAAATCTTTGTCTTGCTAAGTTAACATTGCATTATCTAAGTGTGATTTATTCGATTCTTAGTTATATAAACGCCATATTCAATTGAAGTGAATCTTAAAATGATCGTGTAAAATATATATGTATAAACACACCCACCCACGACACCCACGGGAAGACATGGAGTGGCACTTTGCTAACCCGGCAACCACTCGGGGAAGTTATGTGTTCCAATAATATTTAAAGTTGTTGATATTATTTCTTAATATTTTTGAAAGCCCGTGATTTTTCAACAGGGTACTTATAATATTAATTCTACGCGACCAACTTATTTGCGATAAACTTTCGAAATTTCGACAAGAAACAGCTGTCGCGTATTTAGTAAGTCATACGAGTATTTTACTTGTGACAGAATTATGACACATATTTTGACTTACAATAAGGTGTAGAGTTTGTGAAGTTAGGGCTTGTAGAGTTAGGGCGTGTGGAGTTAGAAGCTTGGCTCTACATGAGTTCTGATAACTTTTTGACGGTGCGAGCCATATGGTCTCTTCTTGGCAACATTTTACATGAAAATGGGTTTGGTGGGAGGTTTTATACTTTCAATGATACTGGTAAAGAACGCTACTTTTGCACACCTTTGGCTTCCATGGCTAAAAATAGCTATGATTTGTGATTCTAAATCTTGATACCTATCTACTTTAATATTGCCTATGATTTATTCCCAATCATGCCTGATGGATCCGATGGCGAATCGTAAGAGACTGATTTCTTACGAACGGATGGTGTAGCACCAAGACGCAGGGCATTGCAGCGGTAGTGGTGACGGGTGGCGAAATCAAATAAATTAATTGTGAAAGTAAATAATAACTATATATTTATTTTAAATTTAGTAAAAAAACTTTTTCTATTTCCTTTGATAGAAATAATGGTTTTATGGTAATAGGTAATTATTTTATGATAACTAGATACATCGCATCTACCCTCGTCTGAGGTAATGGTCTTCTGCTAGTTTCTGTTGCGCGGTCGCTTCAGCAATGCAAGACTTGACAGGATTTTTGGAGTCCGTCGCGCGCGCGAGCGCCATCTGGATGGTGGCTTGTTCCACGGTGCGCAGGTCCGTGGCCAGCCCCAGTGCGGCCCATACGCGGATGAAGGCGGATGAACAACCGCAGTCTGTAATAAAACAGGTACCTAATTGAATCATCAATTGTTCTCATTCAAATATTGTCAATGACCTAATTTAATTTTAATTATTATACGAGTTTGTACATGCTTTGGTAATTCTTTGTATGCTGTTCAATATATGACGACAGGTTGGCTTAGTTGGGAGTGACCCTGCCTTGCACAGGATTCGTGCTCGAGGAACTAGAGTACGAATCCTGTATATATATATATATATATATATATATATATATATATCACGGGAAAATGTCACACAAATTGACCTAGTCCCAAACTAAGCTCTAGGCTTGTACTATGGGTACAAGACAACGATAAACATACTTAGATAGAGAAATAAATACTTAAATATATGGAAAACATAAATATTTGCCCTTACCGGGGTTTGAACCCGGGACCGCCGGCTTCGCGGAGGCAGGGTCACTCCCAACTAGGCCAACGTATCGTCAATAGGTACTAAAAATAACCGTCTTCAAAACCTACTAAAAAGCGTAAATAATAACTAGTTTCCTCGGAACACTCAGTAAAATGTCGGTCTCTAATTTGAGAAAATCCACTGGGGATTCCGACCTTTTTATAAAATTCCTACTATACCAGCGTCTAATATTTCGGGAACTGAATAAATTATAGTACCCGAAACCGACGTGCATGCATGACTCGATGTATGAATGTGGAAGAAGCGAAAGAGTTTTGTCAGGATCGTAGCAGGTGGAAAGAAGTGGTCTCTGCCTACCCCTCTGGGAAACAGGCGTGATTTATGTATGTATGTATGAATAAATTATACTAAACAAACAATCGACTGACCCACATCGGTCGTTGGTCATGTGTGAGTTATACTGTAAAAAAAATTGTGCATTGCAACCATCGGAAATGTAAAATTACGTAAAGTTACGATTATTATCAATTTGGTTGTAAGATGCAAAGTATTTGTAACATTACAACTTCACTTAAAATCGCATAATAATAAAAGAAATAATAAATTGCAACATTGAATGCACTGGAATATCTTAAGAGGCCTATTACAAAGCTTTAAAATTAATTATTTATTAGAAGTGTTGTGAATCCATGAAGGCGCGCCGCCGTGCTTCGATTTAGAGTCCCACGGGTGAATTGCCCTATAAGTACACAAAGGCTCTGCGGATCATTCGGGGTTCCGTTACTTGCAATCTAGGACTCACTGCAGGGCTGAGATTCTACACGGTAATAACGATATCGCCTTTGACGTGTTTCCTTATTGTTAACGTTTTTATTACTCTTATGTCATTTACAATAATGGCGGGTGAGTCATAAACGACTCTAAAACACTTCAAATACTATATAGTTATAACGCAGTAGAATAGAGGCCCAGGTATTAAACGGTAAATGAATGATTTTGACGTATAAAAGTGCCCGTGCGGCCTACTTATGGGATGAACATATTTTATCTAATGCAAGAATTTTGTTTATTTTAAAATTAATTACACTACGCCTACCGCCCGGACCGTGTTAGTGCCATTCTATTATTAAACTTTCCTGGTGCTATTTCCAAAGAAAAAGTAAAAGTAAGTAAGCAAGTGTAACCAGTATTCATATAATCTTACCATAAGTGCCGAACTCCCCGGATTTGTAATCCTCGGGGATCAGGTAGTGGTAGTGAGGCCAGAAGGTTTTCGACAGCACGAACACGGAATTTGAGTCCCACGGATATCTGAAATAAAAATCTTGTTGTAGTATAAGTGTTCCCCGAATAAAATAAGCTTATCTAAAAATAATTAAACATAAAATAACAAATAGCGTTGATTTCATGTAAGGCTTAAGGTTACTTTTGTATAAGGTCAATGCTCAAACTGACTTAACATTCCCATTGTTTTTTGCAAGCGTCAATAAAATACCGAAATACATACTATCAGACACAGGAGTGATCCTAATTAAATGAAACATCTTCAATAAAACGTAAAATCCGAATTGCAATATTTTGTGGGACAAATTAAAGATCTGAAAAACTGAGGCCGCTCTGCAGAGGCCGAGAGTTGAACCGACTTTACATTGATATGTTTACCAATATACTACCCAAGCCTATCTACCTCCAAGGAAGCACTCCTTATCTACAAATGTATACTGCAGGAAAAAAACCCATCTTCCATGTAGTTGTCGCACATCTGTTCCTAAATGTTTTGTGTAATCATGGTAAGTAGAACTGGGTAGGTAAGGTTAGGTTTGTTCTACTTCAAAAAAAAGATTAATGTAAGGGTGCGTCCTTTACTTACGCGAGGAGTTTCTTATTATTAGTTTGACCGTGCGTCTTTCTTGATAAAATAAGATGTGCCGGGGACATGAGTACATATTATCCCACCAAAAACATAAATGTAAAAAAGGAGAGCCAAGTTCAATACAAAAATTATTCTCTGCTGTGGGCTTCGCCGCAAAAAGAATGGAGATCTGAGATTGAGTGCCAAGTTCTATGCAAAATCCAAATATGTAGTCTAAGGGCTGACTTGGCTGGTTTTCCCATACCAAATGATGAATGATGATGATGAAGACCACAGATGAGTACCGAAACTCCTAAACGGTGCCTATTTAGAGCGACTAAGACGAAGCACATTTAAATGGTTTTATACGAGCATGACTATATATAGCCTTCCCGAGGCGTTGCTTGCGGTGAGCCTGAACTATCCTATAGTTTCTTATTGATTAAGAAGTGGGACTACATAACAGCATATTATGACCACTAAAAAGTTTAAAATAAAAAATAACTGCTTCTAAAAACTAAAAACCGCCCTCAAGAAATGCGGTTTTTGGTTTAAAATATTGTAGGACGCCGCCTTCAGTTTCGCTGACCATTTAAAAAAAAAGTTATTATTAGCGTTTTTGAAGGCGGTTTTTTTAAATATTCAATTTGAATTTGATCTTGTCTTTACAAATAATTTGCAAGAACTTTATTCATTTAACTTTATTGCTCAATACTCGAAGTTTGTACAAATGGCGGACTTAATGCCTTAAAGCATTCTCTACCAGTCAACCATGGGCTCAACGGAAATAATTCAAGGTTGGCGCTGAGAAGGATTCATAAAAAATAAATTTTAGTCGCAATTCAACTAGTAATAAAGCTTCAGTCACACAGCGTCCTGCCCCGCTCTGGGGGGCGATATTTGAAGCTCACCGACGAAAAATTACTAACTTTAAAATCTACTTCTGCAGCGATTTAATCTGGTGGACCCACATTTTGGATTTGATATGATAAAGGCGTTATGATATCAAATCCAAAAGGTGGGCCCGCTCGTAGATAGAATTTATTATATATTATGTTACTTTGTTAGCAATAAGAACAAGTGCTATGCATTTTTTGAAAGCTCGTTTTTTGTATTACATTAAAGTTTGTTAAAAAAACATTGTTTAATTTCCAAGACCAAGACGGATTGCGCCAGTACAGTACATGTGCGTTACCTCCTTTAGTTTTAATATCTTTCATATTTAGCAACAGAAGAAGTTGTAAAGTTCCGCGCTAAGTGCGTATATTCGTCGTGTGTGACCAGAGTACAAAAACAAATACTCTTACTGACACAAGGTAATTTAGATAATTAAATAAATAAAATTAAACACGTACATCATATACAAAATATATGTATAAGTAAGTACATAATAAAGTATAACGAACCAAGTTACGTAGTTACTAAGTTTAAACAGTTCGCAGTTTATAGATATCTACATTGTAACAAAATCTTAATTTATGCCATTTATAAACAAAACCCTAATAACCTCTGCGCGGATATTTTATTTTAAATGGCAAACTCAGGTTCAACTAGGCAGGTAGTTAAACTTAGTTCTTACTTCTCGCCAGGTTTTAGACCCCAAACACAGAGGGCGCTCTCGACGAGCCACGCCGCGTGGAGCACGACGCCGTAGCGCAGGAAGCCGATCACGAACACCGCGCTGAGAATGGAGTCGGACCAGTACTCGAGCGGCGCGTTCAGCGGCAGCAGCAGGAACAGCACGCCGTAGAGGACCCAGTAGAACCTGCAAATTAATGTCTTGTCATTTTAAACAGTTCGTACCTTTTCAGAGCATCAATGCCAAAAAATATTTTTCGTAAAAAGTAACCCCCTTACTTATTATAAGCTAGGTGCCCGTCAGCCCGCCCCGCTGCGATTTTTTGACTTTCCCGCTGGATTTTACATTTTTACAACAAAAAAAGAATTAGCGAAATCGGTCCAGCCGTTTATGCGTGATGCCTTGACCAAGGGAAATAAGGATTAATTTTTATATATTATAGACTACGAGTAGCTACCCGTCAGCGGCTTCGCCCCGCTGCAAATTTTTACTTTCCCGGTGGTTAGATAGATGTGGAATAACCGTGCCAAGCTTGGTCACTTTCTGTCAGATGCAAAGGTCACAATTACAGGTAAGGACAAAGCATGGCATAAGCTACCCCACGATTATTCCACGTTTATAAGCAGAGATCGGACAAATGGGTGTCGTTACTCGCAATAATGTGGACATGACTCCATAGATTTTAATTAAACAAATTATATTACATTAATTGATTACTTACCCTAAAAATAATTTTGATCCTTTGCAAGACAGTAATAAATGATACAAAGATTTGTTATTGTGTATATTTATTTAAGAAAAAAAAAGGTATTTTAATATTTTTTCCGTGGTTATTTTATTCCTTTTCACGGTTAAAATAAACTTATGAGGTGAAAGCTCCTTTCGAATCCACGGAAGTTAATGGAGCAAACTTATGTACTTACATTAATATAATATCAATGGCCACTCCTGTATTATTTATTTATAACTATCCTGCAAAGGATCAAGATTAAAGTTAAGGTAAGAAATAAATTAATATACCTAATTTAATTTGTTTAATTAAAATTGGAGTCATGTCCACATTATTGCGAGTAATAACACCCATTTGCCCGATCTCTGTTTATAAGTAAGGCAGCAAGAGTGTACAATCTCAGTCAAGTTTGAATATCTTCAATATTTTTCATTAGACAAACGAGCACCTGATGGGTCTCTCTGCCGCCCGTAACTACCTGGAGAGATATTACTAATACGTTGCTGTACTTTGAGAAAAGCGCAGGCCGTCTTTTAAGGTCTCTAAATAGTTTGCGAAAGAATAGTGACTACTTCTGCGTGAACAGACTCGCGGTCCAAAGTTAATTTGCGATTGTAGAACGTTTCGAGTTTGAAAATTTGATTCCGACGATGATGCAACAATGCACTTTGTTAAAAAACCAAATATTTAAAAAAAAATCGCCTGCCATACACATTTTGTCATCTTGATTATGACATTTATGACAACCTTTAGTTTGGAATATTGTCATATTTATTGCAATGCTTGTTTTTACTTTTTTAATTCACTTTAAGGCACGGACGGCAGGCGTGTCTTTTTAAATTATTTGGATTTTATTTAATTCCTTTTAGTGACAATAAAAAAATATTAGACGATGGTCGATGATTGAAAAACAAAACATAACAATTCGATTTCAAATTCAAGACATACACAATGACTGCTACCGCCATCTATTAAAAAAAAGCGAAACTATGCAACAAATAGTTTAAATGAGTGTTACTCTTAACCTTTTGAACGCCAACGACCCTTAATTAGTCATGCATGATTAGCTGTCGTGCCAACAACGCCGCCGACACTTATAGTTGTCACAGGTACAGTTTAAAAGAGACGTTATTCCGTATGGATTAAGTTAAATTTTGCATAACTTTTAATACATGTTTGGCGTGTGAGTGACGCATTTGTATTTGACGTAAGGCGTTGAAAAGGTTTAAATGACTTAAAATAGGACCAAGTTTTATACATATATTTTCGGAGCCTACTCATCTAGACGATGATTAAAAAAACATACAGATTCGAAATTGTTTTCGATTTGGAGTTTGTATTTTTGGTACCACTGCCACCTCATGTAAAAAAAAACAACACCTATAAAACTACCGCAAGTAACGTATACTTGCGGTAGTTTTATAATTTGAATGATATGCCTAGTTTTGATTCAGGCATTAAATCACAAATATTATGTACTTACATACATGAATCCTGAAAACATTACAATCCTTTTTTTGGGCAGTCATGTAAAAAGTAGAACGTGCTTGTCTTCGGTATCATTAGTATTTATCATAACATAATACTTACGTAAGCACGAGCTGCCGCTTGTATTATTTGGTGGATGGAACGTTAGAACGTCGGCTGTATATGTAGAAGAGCCTTAAAGGAACTATGGGTATCTTACATAATTAGGTGATATAATATTTTCTGAAACGGCTCTCATCCCCTTCCGCTGTCTACCCTGTACGAGTATACTCACTTTTTCTGAAACATGACAACCGGATCGTCGTGCAAGTCGGACACGTCGATGGATTCCATCAGTTTTTGTTGGTAGGGGCTGAGCTTGCGGAGTCGAGTGAGAATGTGCGCGTATAAGAAACCCTTTTTGTGGTCGTAGGGGTCATCGGGCGTGTCGAAGGTGGCGTGGTGCAGCCGGTGGTGCTGCACCCACTCGTATATAGGACCCTAGAAGGTTACCACATATTACCAAGTTTTAGTTACCAGTTCTAGCTGCATTGTATGAAAATTGAAACAAAAATAAAATCTTCATTCTGTTAGGCCACCACCACCAAGAGGAGACTACTTCTGTCGAGAGGAATGTCGTGTAGCGACAATTAAGTAGGTAAGTAATAAGACCAGTAAATAATAGTTAATAAACAGAAAATAGATGAAAAGAAAAGTTATGCAAAATTTAACTTAAACCATACGAAATAACGTCTATTTTAAACTGTACCTGTGACAACTATAAGTGTCGGTGGCGTTGTAGGCACGACAGCTCATGACTACTTAAAACGTCGTCGGCGTTCAAAGGGCTAATAGTTTCCAGGGCGAAGAAGGCAAATTCTTAAATATTCTTATTTCTTATCTGCCAAAATAATGTCTAGATTAAACTCTGCAAAAAACCTCTATGGCTTGGTTAAAAAAACAGTGTCCCACGTAAAGTCTCAACTACTCTTGGAAAAAAGATGTAAAAAAAATTAAACTGACACATACATAATCTCCTATGTTCACCAAGCGTGTTTTTATTAAAAATAACGTACTTATAATGAATAAAAAAAAAGAATGTTTTTTTTATTTCAATTTTTCAATAAAACCGGCAAAATTTCATATACGGCCTCTTAATTTGTAAATAATGATCTAGCGTATTGATAAAACCTCACTTGATATTTAAAAGTAGGTACGTGATTATCAAGTAATCGTTCGTTTGGTTTACATCTTTTCCAAATTCAGTTGACGCAGACTTTAGAAGTATTGCGTCAAAATACCTTTAAAAAATACGCGTCGACTTGAGAACCTCCTCCTTATTTTGAAGTCGGTTAAAAATGAAAAATTGTATTATTGTTAAGTGGCTGAGTAATCACTACATAGTATAAAAACAAAGTCGCTTGCGGCTGTCGGTCTCTATGTATGCTTAGATCTTTAACCCTTTGAACGCCAACGACGCCTAAAGTAGTCATGAGCTGTCGTGCCTACAACGCCACTGACATTTATAGTTGTCACAGGTACAGTATAAAAGAGACATTATTTCGTATGGATTAAGTTACATTTTGCATAACTTTTAATACATATTTGGCGTGCGAGTAACGCATTTCTATGCTAGGGCGTTATACACCGTGTTTTTTTTGATTTACGATAACTTTAAGGGCACGTTCTTCAAGTCAAATTAAGCTAATTTCCCGAAGACAGACATATGATAACTCGTACGGTTATAAAGCTATTCAATTATTAAAATTAATCAGTTAATCACGTTAAACTCTCGTAAAAGGCTCTTAATTGATACCTAACAATTTTCTTTTAATTACCTATTATGAGTAAACAGTTTTCAATTGTTAGGTCGTGCACCTGTCAAGTGTTATCTTTACTTGTGTGTGTGTATGTCACGCTGACTTGACGTATTTGACACTAACTATGAATTAACTCTAAAGACCCTTTTAGAATGATTGCAGACACAACATTTAATTACTTTGTTCTAAACAATTTTTTTTTTTTTTTTGCAATATTTTAAAATCTAATGTACCACGTAGTTTCTATACGTGTACCTAACAATATGCCGAAGCTATCATAAATAAAAAAAAAACACGGTGTATAGCAATTGACTGATTTATTTAATAGAAGGTCATAGTGATTAGTTGTTCATACTCAGTTTGCAAGTGCTGCTGCAGTATAGTGCCGTCGAATTACGGACTATGATAAATGTTACCTGTCCAGCCATGGTCTGGAATATCATGAGCGTGATCCTAAGCCCAGTGCTGGCCTTGTAGGTGCGGTGGGCCCACAGTCTGTGAGCGCCAGTCGTCACTCCCAGGACTGCGCATGAGGCCAGGACGATCACTGACAGCAAAATATATACAAATTATGAAATATGATGCAGTTCTCCCTATAGCGATTTACAGTATGAACTTGTACAGGGCTGAGAATCTAGACTTTGATTCATTGATTGATTGAGTATTTGTTAATACACATAAATGTACACGTCATTTTAAAGTACACAAGCAGTTTCTCGTAATTCATACATTTGTCATTAATTAATCATTTACAACTCAGCATAACCTGACTTGCTGCTTTTAATAAGTAAAACACCAAATTTTTGTTAGTATTATAATTAATTTATAAGTGCTTATAATATGTTGTATGTAAAAATAAACATAAAACATTCCTGGCGTGTGGTCTCGATGGTTTAACAAGCCGTGTAATTGTGCTGATGTTTAAAATTGTTATTGCAGTTGTGGGACAGTTCGGTGGAACATTTAGTTAAAGCCCGAGACTTCGTATGAGTACATTTAGTTTCCCGCTACTTGCGTTACTTCTTTCCCGTGAGGATAAATTTTCGGAAACCCTTTCTAAGTGCACCAAAGTTCTAAAATTCTAAATTCTAAATATTTATTCAGTAAATTGGCCACATGAGGGCTCTTTACACGTCGATAAGGACCTCGGACAAGTTTACACTGCGGAGAAGAGCCGTAAGAAACTCCAGTAGTTCCGATAGTTCCCGTAGTTCTGGTAAGAAATATGTTCTCTTCTAATTTTAAAGCTTTCAGTAACTTGTACTGTACCACACTTTTGTACCTTGCCGCTTTATCGCCTTTAAATTGAAACATGACGTAAATCTGACATGGCATTATAATGTGCAACTTGTGTGTACAACAATGAATCTCTGAAGATAACTTCGTCCAAATTAAATTTATGCAAATGTCGTGAAAGATATTCTCAAAATAAAGATTCTCTTTACATGATAATCTACTTAAATGGAAGACTAAATTATTCGCCGCAACGTGCAATTCAGTAAATTGAATAAAAATGAGCATTGGAGTGGTAAGCTTATTTCCATACGCCTGGAATGTCCCCAATAACATACCTACCTTCTGATTAGATTGCTTAAGAATAATATGAGAAAAACAGTATAAGCAAATACTATCAGGGTTGTTATATATCCTAACTCGCATAGAATTAGGATATGTAACAACAATTCAAAATTCAGGATCCAATTAAATATATTTATTTAGTCAGGGCTGTTTTCACACGTCGGTTATATGGAGTGAATCTATACTAGTTAAGTATCGATCTTAAGAAGCACCGCATCTTTATTCCAGTTTTTAACCGACTTCAAAAAGGAGGAAGTTATCAATTCGACTGTACGTTGGCGAGTATGTACCTACTCCGGCAAATGCGGATCGATTTTGATTTTTTTTTTGTTATGTCCTGGTTTTATTGATTGAAAAGTGAAGACTATAAAAATTAAAACAAAATAATGTTTTTTAAAAAAATATACCTTTATAAACCCAAAAAATAACGCCTTCTCAAACTATTATTTTTTAACCAAAAGCCCGCTTCTGTTTGTCTGACCTAATTTGAAAATAAGTTATTTCTGGGTTCTTGAAGGCGTTTTTTTTAGTTTGTTACTAAAACATTTTATTATTTAACTGTATCTATAGTTAATCACATTGTTAACTTTTTGGTAGGTCTTAGTCACTTGACCAGCGTAGAAGCATGTAAGTGACCTAAATAAGCCTAGGTGCAACTCTTAATAAAACATGTGTATGTTCAGTTGTATTTATACGCAATGGCTACGCCAACATCGTCACCTATAAATACTTTGCTTAACTTACGGAAAAGTATTGTCAAGAGCTTGACTTCAAAAAATAGTAGCCATAATCCGTAGAGCGAGAGGAGATGGATGTGGATAAAGAAGAGGACAGCCGGCCAGTTCGCCTCGCGCGCCCTGCTGAGCGCTTCCCCCGCGCCCGGCCCGCTCGGTGCTCCGGTGATCTCTTCCATGACAAACTGGGGAGAAAGGCGGAATTTATTGACACATAACTGGATAATCACGAAAGATTGGAGTTGAGAGGACCCTTAACGCTGCACAGGGTCTTTATTCTACTGGGTTAGAAATATTAGAAGTATTGTTTATTCTATTCAAGGGTGGTTACGATTACGGTTCCTGCGTATGGCATCCCCGCTGGACTTTGCAACTGGATCTGCGACTTCTTGAGGGAAAGGTTAATTAGAGTAGTCATTGATGGCTGCTCTTCCGACCTAATGAGCATCAATGCTGGAGTTCCTCAAGGGTCTGTTTTCTCCGCAACTATTTTCCTGCCACCTGATGTTAAGTGTAAACTGTGACCCATAGACATTCGCATTCACAAGACTGCAAATGCGTTGCCAATCCTGAGGACTAAGATCGAATGCCTCTATGCTAGTCATTCACAGGCTGTCTTATCCTCACACTGATCTGTGACAAACCATAAAAAGTAAGAAAATATTTAAAGAAAGAAAAATAACCAGGCATGAGCATGTCGGACCATGGTCAGTGTAGGGTTCCGAAGCCGTTACTAAAAAAGTCAAACTCAAAATGTAAAAATGCGGTTCATATTCAGTGTAACAAAATGTACGGTACGGCAATGATTTCAAAAGGAAGGATGCGAACCATCGAACATTTGACATAAACCCTCTTAGCCCCTAGCCAAGATGCATTCGTTAACTAGCGATTCGATTCGTTTGGTTTTAAACCAATCGCATCACTGGTAGAATATGTGACTTTTCGAATGATGACGTGATCTACCAGTGACGCGATTGGTTTAAAAACAAAACGAATCGAATCGCTAGTTAGCGAACGCATCTTGGCTAGGGCCTCTTTATACAAGGAATTATTTGCGCTATCTGTCAAAACTCGTACGAAGTACGAACTATTTACGTTGCCGCGAACGTACGAGTAACCGGGTACGATGTAACCTTGTAAATTGCGTTCAGGAATATTCTTTTCCCTTTCTTCCCGGTCTCTGCAGTAATGTACAATGTTATTATTAGGTACTTACCGCTATATTTCGTACTGAAATACAAATTAGCTACTTAAATAGTTTAGTATTTAAAATACGATTAAAACAAGCTCTCCTTGCCAAGGCTCCCTTACAAGGATACGCCACGCGTCGCCTGTCGCTACATTGAGCCGTCATGAACGCCATATAGGACTTCATATCAAAATTGTGGTTATTTATGCTAGGGTTTTTTTTATTCTTAAGCAATAAAAATAATGTAAGGTTAATTACCGATGGTACGATATTCCATGTTTCTTTTTAACTTTCGTATCATAATTTATAACATCTTTTAACCACACAACCAAGCATTTTTGTAACTAACGTCAACTAATGACAGTCCCCCGCGAATGACTAAAGCGCGCTGGCCCTAAACTGATGTTGAAGGGCCAGCGCGCGATGGCCCCGCTTTTTCGCGCCGTTGGCCCTGCTGTAAGTCAATCTTAGAATAATAAATAACACATAGGTACAATGATAGTTTTCTACAGCCAATCCGTCAAAAGTGACGTACAAAATGGATTTATGTGGGTGTAATCAACGCGTAGGGTTCCGGTAACCTTCGGGAAGGGAAGATGGCCGATTAAAAAATGCCCGGCTTTTACTTTTGGTTTATTCTGTTTACTGATTTACTCTATTCACTTGACATTGGTGAAATCACTGTGTGGACCGCCATTAATTAAAAAAGAAGAAGAAGAAGAATCAACGCGTACTGGTTGGCACACGACAACACGCACTAAGTAAACAAATAATGTAGCTAGCGGATTACATTTCTCCCAAAACTAGGGGATTTTTTACATTTTATAAAATAACGTTTGTTAAGACTGCGCCGAGGATACTACGGCACGCCGATTAGATGGGCTGGCTGCTTGTGTGCGTGACAGAGCATCAGACACTCACACTTCTATCATTTCTTTGCTTAGTAATACAAACGTTTATTAACACTTATGTAATAATAAAATGTTTATCTCTTTCTAATTCGCGTAAAATATCATGTCTTAAATAAGTAGTTTAAATAATCATATATAAGAAAAATAAGTAATTATATAAAGAGAATTCAACTCATATCATAGAATAACAAGCATTAACTATGACAATTTAGCGGAAAAAATATCGTTATAATGGCAACATTTTCAAGTAATGTCGTTAGTAAATAATAAAATATATTAGTGAACGTTTTACGTAAAACGATAAGTCAAAATATAGTACTTTCACGTGGAACGTTATTTTAGAATGTTTGTTTTCTTTGTTTGAACTGTTGTGGTTAGCCATTAACAATACAAATCGTCATTATAAATAAAAATCCGGGAGCTGTTGACGCTATGCGACGTGAATGACGTGATTGCGAGTGACAGGCGGCGATCGCCGAGTACACCACCACTATGATGTAGTTTGAGTCTGACGGGTTTGGTGCGCGGACTAAGTTTTATGTGTTATTTTAGTTATTTATTATTATTCTAAGAAGTCAATGATTTACGGTCAATCTCTTTAAGAATCGATAAGGTGATGAAATATAATCAGTAACGATGAGCGCTCATAAGAGAATTCGGTGCAGGGGGCCAAGAAAAGATAACGCAAACGGGACCGTTTTCGAAAACTGTCAAAAAACATGAAATGTCATAGCGTTCGACGCGACCGTTCGCCGAATGCATCTTGTCTAGGCCTAGATTATATTATGTCGCCTAGTTCAGGCGCTCAGATTTAAGTCGAATCTCCTGCCAGGTAGCAACGCGGCGTTGAGCCGCAGCGTGGAAACCGAACTTTCCCATGTCTTTTCTTTGTTTCTTGTCGTCGCTACTCCACACGTTATTGCCAAACTGTGTTAAGGAGCCATTCTCATGAGTGTTGTAATGATTAGTTCAAGTCTTATCCATGCTTTGATAACAAGGTGTTTCAACAGTGACTTTTTTACGGCATCGAGAATGCAAAGAAGCACACAGGCTAGGTGATAGTAAGTGGGATCTGGGACCCATATGACGCTTGCTTTCTCAAGACTATTAATGCAATGCCAGGACTAAAATGGAATTCGTATATGCTAGTCATTTCGCTGGTCTTATCACCACACCGGAACACAACTATATGCTTGGCAGTAGGTTGAAGGATGAGATGGTGGTAGGGATCCGGACGGAGCTCACACAAAGTCTTACCACCACTTAACGGTTACGGAGTTTGACAATTTCGTTTATCGTCAAAATATTCGGGTACGTTATAAGTAACTAACTATACAGTAATAACTTAATCAATCTCGAGGGCTTTCTCAGGTCATTCATTAGGTAGCATAAAAGGTATTTTATGCTACCAATGTTCATATTGAGTGAATGATCCTTTACGCGTGATTTGTAGCTTAAACGTAGTAATTATTATGTTACATTACCTAACTTAAAATTACTTCGTTTGACTTTAATACTTGTCAATTGCGGTACGCGGTTCAAAATTTGCTTGCATGGTCTAAACCAAACAAATATGTGACGTTTAATAAATGAATGCCAGTAAAAACAGAACGCGTGTCCTTTTGTTACAAAGTAAGCTTTCTAGCTACCGATTTCTATTGACTTATGTCAATTATTGTACACCATAACTATGGTAGATTGTAGTGATGCACACACCAATGTACTTGACACCTGTATAATATATTATACTTGTTACCTACAGTCATGCAATACATATATTTTGATTTTTGATTTTGATTTTGATTTTGATTTTTTGTGTGACCAAAAGTACATTTCGTAAATACATATATGCCTTCACGCCTGCCTTTTCCGTCACGGATGGAAATCATTCCCCGCGTTCGTCTGTGGGGAAAAGGTCATGTTTTGATTTTTGAAAGTTTTGAGTTTGAGTGAAGAACTGTCAAATAGGGTATTATTTATTTCATTTATAATTATTTGCAATGCAGTGGAATAAAGAAAATATCCTACAATCGTTCAAACAGGCAGTGAACAAACGTCATAATGTCGCTCACCAATTTGTCGGCTTGCTTTTGCGAAGCTATACAAAATAACATGCTCAAAATGATCTAGACATGACTTATTCTTTTAACAATACTCGTAGAGTCGAGTGCAGATCACTTTGATCTCTTCGGTTACATAGCTATTTCTGCTGCAGATTGAAATAGATACATTAGGGTGTCAAAATCATTTACCACTTTTTTTGCTTCACCATAGACCAAAGGCGTGATCACCACGAGTTTAAGTAGGTACAGGGTTTAGATAATATTAAACAAAATGCGAGTGAGTTCAATGTATTGTGAGGAAGTGGTGGACGGTACATTTATGTTAAGGTGGGGCCAAAGGTTCGTATACTAAGTAATCAGATTAATTTACGTAATGGTAATTCACGTAAAGCGTTTAACGTAGTTGGTAGACCCTGCATACGAAGCTAGCGGCCCCCGGCTAGATTCCCGGAAAGGGCAAATATTTGTGTGATGAGACTGATGAGCACGAGCATCCGGTCCTGAGTCTTGAATGTTACCTATTTATTGAACTATGTGCACTCAAAAAATGAGAGCCAACCAAGAGAGATTTTCTCTTAGTTGTCATAAAATGAATACAATAGTCATGATATTAGTTGTATCAACCAAAGCTGATAGTACCAACAGCAAGTTGTTTAGGGGTTCAACTAACATCTTAGTTGATGTATCTGCTTGTTACGTTCGTATGGAATCAAGACGCTCATGCTCCACAATCACATGACAATCTTGTTAGAAGCGACCAAGTTATAACATATATTGTACATATATTAGTAAGTTTATCGTTGTCTGGTACCCATAGTACAAGCCTAAAGGTTTGTTTAGGATTAGGTAAATTTAAGTGAGATTGTCCCCTGATATAACCGAGAAGTGCATGCTAGTAAGGAAAAACTAGACGATACCATTCATTCTATAATAAAGAACTATAAGGTTCAAAGGTGAAGATTTTGCAGTCCAGATAAGGACGACTGAATACAGCTTATTTTATTCGTTATTATTATAAGGTACAGTTAGTGTGCGGTTTGAATGAAGAACTCAGGATTGCGATAGTGCCGTGACCTAATCAAGGACAGCACTAGATTACGGTAGCAAGCTGTCTATTCCATATTCCAACGTAAGTATAAAGAACTAAGGTTTAAAATAAAAGTGTGTTTTGTGTGATTTGAGCCCTTTTATTAGGTACTAAGGAACTTAATCCTCGGGTGGCTGTCATTTTAATACATACACATACATAGCATCACGCCTTCATTCCCAGAGTGGGGTAGGCAGAGCTACAGAAATACCAACAACTCTAAAAAGACTTGTTAATTCTGTAACCACTTTTGCACAAACAGGCCCATTAAGCAGCCCATTAAGCAGCATTTTAATAATTTCGTAATAATATTTGACACTAGTTCCCGTTTGACGTCATTTGACACAAGTCCCGTGGCAGCGTTCTCGGCCCACGGGCGAGGTAGGGCATTTGGAGGATAAATTGTGTATACTCGGACTTAATACATCAATTTTAGTGCAGTCAATTAATAAAATCACCCTACCTAATTACCTACTTGAGGTTTCTAGAAGTTTAATAATATGTATAGACTAGCTGTTGCCACGGGAACTGTCCTAAATCCCGAGATGAAAAATATTCTATGTCTCTTCCCAGGACTCAAGCTACCTTCATGACAAATTTCAGCGAAGTCGGATTAGTGGTTTAACCGTGAAAGCATAACAAGCAGACAGGCAAAGTTACTTTGACATTTATGATATAATTATGGATTAACGCGAGTTGTCCAAATAATCCAGAAATGTTCAACTTGCACCTAAGGGTTTTGTGGAACGTAGGCAACTGATTTTGAAATTTAACAAATGCTTTCCTATGGAAGATGAAAGACGATATTGCCTTTGACCAGTTATCAGATTCAGATTGTTTATTATATTATTTAAATAGCGACCCGCCCTCGCTTCGCTCCGGATTAAAGTATTATACATATAAATAAACCTTCCTCTTCAATCACTCTATCTATTAAAAAAAACCGCATCAAAATCCGTTGCGTAGTTCGAAAGATCGGGGATACATCGGGATATAAGGACAGAAAAAGCGACTTTGTTTTATACTATGTAGTGAAGAGCTATCGTACGTTGACAATACGTTAACACTTCAAATTCAATTGGTATATGGTTAGAGTAGGTTAGAGGCCTTGTCAGCCGGACAAAATCTATGGTTTTGGCATAAGCGGCCGACGCCATAGATCTTCAGCTTAGGGGCCATTTACACATTTAGACGATCATCTTTTAACAGCAATGTGTGGCCAGCAACTATTCCTTATTCTTACTGTGTATGTTAGAGCAAGTTGCTCGTAGTTGCCGGCCACAAGTTGCCGTGAAAATATTGCTCGTCTAACCAGCCCTGATAATCTTATGCAAATTGTCAGTTTAAAAAAAATGCTAATTTTAGCGTTACCTAAAGCGTTAGTATGTCTTGCCTAGGCTCCAACTGTTACTATTAAATAAAAATATAAGTGTTTATAACCTTTTCAAAAACCCGGCTAGCCACACATAGTTTGTGTTATTGTATCTACAATAACAAATTGTTAAAATCGAAATACACTGAACAGGCGCGCAGGCTTGATTGCATATAATATATGCATGTGTTTAATAGAAATTAATCACACAACTAAGTTACTCACCTTTAATTTTATCTGCAAGTATATTATATATTGTTTCCGT
This sequence comes from Acleris holmiana, assembly GCA_949316455.1. Lineage (NCBI taxonomy): Eukaryota > Metazoa > Arthropoda > Insecta > Lepidoptera > Tortricidae > Acleris > Acleris holmiana. The sequence continues at coordinate 5,134,522 of OX438765.1, read as the reverse complement.
AGAACATCCGGTTTTCAACGAAGTATCACTGTTTAATTTATGTTTTGATGATTGTTATTCGTCCGCCCGTGAGGCGGCCGGCTGGTCGCGCGTTTGGCCAGGACTGCCAGCGATAATGGATCAAATAACGTTAGTCATGTGGATCAGGAAATATACACCAACTTCTTTGTCGCGTCATTGCTAGGTAGATCTCCGGCAATACTGCTACCTATTTGTCAGTATACAGGATGACATCGAAGACGTGATCAAAAGTGATATGACTTCATTAAAGTGAGATCCTAATTATAAACTTATGTAGGTATATAGATGTAGAAAGCGGTGTGGTCATCCTACTTGGCAAAAAGAGAAACAACAAAAAACAAAATAATTGACCATGACTGACTTGATTTGTCACTGGAACTGAAGTGTCATTAAAGTATAATAGTCTGAATAGGATCCAAAGAGGGTATGATTCTAAAGAAGCGTAACCATGATTTACTTTCTCGGTAATTTAATTAAGGAGAAAATAAACAATAAAAAAAATGGCCATCAATTACAGAGTCTGAAAAACTGGTTTTTGATCACGTTTTCGATGTCACACTGTATAATAAAGAATGAAAGATAAACGGTTTACTGTTTAGCCTGATTACCCATCTCCATTCACTCGTTACATAATAGAACAATGTGGAACGTTTCCCAATAAATATGTTGGTAGTTGGTAGAATGTTATATTTCGAGAAGTTAAACATTCCCTTCAATTATTTATATAAAGACGTACCGTAGCAATTTTGCTCGTGCCTACTCGACCGGTGTTACTATGCGGATAGGTATGTATGTATGTATGTAAACACTATATTGTACAAAAAAAAAAGAATAATAATAAAATTATGTACAAAGGCGAACTTATCCCTTTAAGGGAGCTCTTCCAGCTAACCCTTGAGAGATTGAGAAAAGTGAAAGGTTGTGCATCGAGTAAACAGGTGTACAAATTTATTTAAAGCACCCAAAAAATAAAAACTAACCAAAAAGACCATTAAAAAAACCACACAATAAAATAAAACTAAACATTCAAATACTTACATGAATAGATAGAATGGTATGTAATTATACATCAATAAACACACTTAAACTACATATATGTTTATATCAACATTTGGATAGTTGATACAATATTTAGGAAATAGAGTCAAGCCAGAACTTTTACAATTTGCCTTTCAGGGAATCTACCCTAAAAGATTAGTGATTTGATTACCTCATCACTCAGCCAGGATACACTGGATACCTACACTACATCCAATCTTTATTTAAGTTTTGAAATGTAAGCGATGGGCTTGTAGCCAGTCACTATACACTAGTAAACTTCTTGGCCTAATTATGCGAAATGTGGTTACAGAAATTAAATATAAATAAATAAATATCGGGGGACAATCTCACACAAATTGAACTAGTCCCAAACTAAGCTCTAGACTTGTACTATGGTACCATTTGACGATAAACATACTTATATAGAGAAATTAAGACAGTACACGATAAAATAGGCTCATGCATGCTTTGGTGTATTTTTTTAATGAATGCCAATTATAAAGCAGAACTTTGCCCTTACGGGGATTTGGTGTGTAAAATGGATCTTCATTATTGTAAGCCGCACGCCATTTTTCAAGTTTTAATTTAGCTGAGCCATGCAAATGGAGGCTTTGTATTCGAAAGTCTCCTTTGAACCTCTTTCTCGCCGAAAGCACCTTAAGACGGGAAGTTTTAGTATGTTATTTATACAAGAGGGCTGCACTTTGACAGAAAAAATAACGCGGACTACATGATTTACTGCATTTACTTGGTTGACAGGGTTAATAACTTGTAAAGTAAATACAGTGGGAGAAGCTTGAGGTCACTTGGTTAAATTATAATAAAATATAAGTAATTATCATCTACACACATAAAACATTGAAGAGTTAGTTGTGTTGTTATTACAGTTATTATTTGTAAAGCTCTAAATCTCTTGTTATCTAAGCAATAAAAGATTTAATCTAATTATATCAATACCGAACCAGAAATAAAAAATCCGATGTTATAAAGCAATAATAAAAAAACAGTAGATAATAAAACTGAATTGGCTCGAGTGAGTCGCTCAAAAATCATCCTCAAGTCAAGCCAAGCAATGGATGTCACGAGGCCTATTAAAGTGTAAACATTAATATGTTATACTGGACTTGAATAATAAAATTTCTTATTTCTTTCTTATATCGCGATAAATAAAATCTTCCCTACCAAGCCCGATTTTTTCGATTTTTTATATGTTGTAAATGTCATAAAAAACTAGGTCTGTACGTTTTTCTTACCAAGAAGAAATTACTTTGGGTAGAAAAAAAAACGAAAACGAACAGACCTAGTTTTTTGTAATAAGTATACCTAATAACTACAACATATTAAATTTAGGGGGTGAGAAACGGAGCTAAGTTCGCGTGAACAATTTTTTACAGACGCGATTTGAGCATCGATCCACAATGCTCTGGTTAACAATAATGCGCTACCATTCTGAATGGATTTCTAAGTCTGGTGAAAATTTACCGACGTTGCAGCAACGTGGGCACACGTGGGCAATTTAGATTTTCACAATTAAAACCATGTAAGTAGTATGCCTACAATATCTAATCATGATTAGATGACACGACATGTCCTCCTTTAGGCAACAACTTGGCTGTGGCCCTGGCATTGCTGATGTTGTGATGGATGCTTGGTGCTCAACTATTACATTATAATTTGTTTCCTACTGTCGGTATTATATAATCCTTAAATGTAAGTCTAAGTTTAGTGACGCATTGGTTACACTGTAATGTCATGTAAACGTATATATCAATAAATAAATAAATAAATGATGGCGACGGTAACTGCTCACCATCAGGTGGTCCGTCTGCTCGTTCAATAGCACATAAAAAAACGTTTTGACTTGTATCTGTCTTACTCACTCGCCTTCATACGCCCTGATGCTACTAGACAGGTACAAACGAAGACACTGTTAACTGACCACCCATAGACTTTAATTCATTGCGATTATATTCGATTGTAAATGTACAGTTAACAGTGTCTTCGACTGTACAACCAACATTACCCGAACCCTACAGACTTTTTATGATGTTTTGCATATTCTTTTAGTGGTGGTAGGACCTTGTACATGGTCCGTCCGGATCGCTGCCACCATCCTTTGACCTACCACCGAGCACCAGGTTTCGCATTGTTGTGTTCCGGTTTGGAGATGAAAACGCTGTAATTACTAGCATAGAGTCATACTATCTTAGTCCTGGGTTGGCAACGCATGTGCGATCTTGGGATTGCAATACGTTGTAGTCTTGAGAATGCGAATCGGGTCACAGATCCTACTTACCATCAGGTGGGCGGTGTTCACGATGGCCTTTTTCATGCCATAAAAAGCGGGTCAACTGCGAATTGGACTCGCGCACCGAGGGTTCCGTACAAACTTATAAGAATGAAAATTGTATTGAGGGTTGAAAATGTTGAAATTGACTTTGCCGTTGAAAAACTGTTGTCTCCATACATAAGTTTGCGATCGTCTAATTATATTTTTTTGAGATTACAGATTCGTACTGAGGCAATGCAAAACGTTCAATTTGTCAAATATATAACGTGTTAGTTTAGGTTTACTGCAGTATATCAAATGTATATATATATATATATATATATATATATATATATAACCTAAACTAACACGTTTCTTAATAATTTAACTGCAGTCACATAACAGGTAACTTCTGGGCTGATTGATATGCTAACAGTGCCGTGAATAAAGATGTCACATACTTTATGAGCTGGATGGGACTCCGCTTGACATTGAAACTTCGAATTGATTGAAAGAATTGCTCTATTGAACTGTAATAGGTAGACAGGTAGATAGGCCTCCACAACAAAAATATTAAAATTAATAAAGTGGCTCTGATAAAAGGACGGTGCGGACAGTTCGACTCGCACTAGGCCGTATTTTTTTCTAATAGATTTCAATTATAAATGACATTCAATATCTCATAATGTTCGTGCCGTGATTGCGTCAATTATGTGAAAAATTAATGTTATGCTGGCTTTTCAGCTTTGTACCGAATGATCCATCTGGCGGCTACAGAAAATGCAAGCTATTCATATTTTATACTAGCTCTTACATCTTTTATAGCTGTTTTAAAATCGACAAAAAGTGAATCTCGACACAGAGAGATCCGTATTTACCGACATAACATAAAATATAAAAGATTGACCCACTCTCACGGTAGGGAAATTGCAGTCTCAAGGAACTCAACGTCGTACTAAATCTATCCTCCTAAGGCCTAACGAAAACTTCAGCATGTTGTCACTACGGCCCGTAGTCCTACCAGTAGTACTATTGTTTTATACTCATCCAGTGCTTGTGTAATCATAGCGTACCACGGTCTTACCAGTAGGATTTCTAGTAAGTCCTACTGGTAGGACCGTGGTATGCTATGACTACACAACTGTCGAAGGAGCTGGGTTTGAATGACGAAGTTAGTAAGTACTATGGGTAGGACCTTGGGCCTTAGCAGGATATGGGAGCGTTTAAACTTCATATTTTTAATATTAATACCTACTTTAATTTTAAGAAAAGCTGTTTCTATTTTACTCATTGGGTAACGAACTTTTGATATCAGTTTAAAGTTTTCTTACATCTGTTATATTTACGGAATAATTACCTGACTACACTTGACGATTGCACCCTGTAATGGCTGACTTATCGATCAACGCACAGGCGAAACCACTGGGCCTAGGGACTTGAAATTTGGAGGGAACATTCCTTGAATGTCCTTGGGGTGCACTGAGAAGGGATTTTTGGAAATTCATCCCCTAAGGGGTTATAATAGGGGGAGCAGCGGAAAACAAATACCACGCGTACGAGGGCGATTTTCAATAAAGGTGTGCATCGTTGAGGACAAAAATTAAGAAAATTTAACTTTTCCATTTCGACACGAAAATTGGCCATACATTTAGATACGTAAAATCGCGGGCGTCAGCTAGTCTACCATAAAATTTACATGGCCTGCTACGATCATAGTAGTACTTTTTTGCCTTGCCCTAGTAGAGTGTAAAAAAGTTGTCAACAGTCTTACTACAGCGACTAACAAAAACGAAAATAATTATAAATTTAAAATTGCTTAGCGCCGTTAACGCAAAGGTCGAAAATGTCTATTGTATGCTAATAGCAGCGAGTTCGAGAGCCGGCGGCGTAGCTCTTCTGTTTGCAAGCGTGCAGCGCCAAACTTACACACATCGGTTAATGACTTCGTTTTTTACCCGACTACGGCGAAGCAAAGGAAGGGTAATGATTTTGACACCCTATGTATGTTTCTATGTATGTATATATGTATGTATGTTCCACTCTAGCGCCGTTCCTAATGAACCGATTTTGACAAATGAGGTGTTTTCTTTTTTTTTGCAGTCGGGTTTTAGTTTTATAATTTTTTTTTTTTTAATGTTTGTTTACTGAATAAAATACCTGGATACTTCTTGCGGTACAGTGAAGGATTAAATAATGGAGAAAATCTTAAGTGGTTTTTAAGATAAATAATGAACACGTTACTGTCGAATTATAAATCTATATATATAAATAAAAATAAATCCCTATTTCCCTTGGTCACGGCATCACCCATGAACGGTTGGACCGATTTCGCTAATTCATTTTTTTTTTCTTTATTGTCAGGAAAAGGTTCTAATGAAAGAAAAAAAAGTAAAGCCTACCAGGAAAGTCAAAAATTTGCAGCGGGGCGAAGCCGCTGATGGGTAGCTAAGTAGCTAGTAATTTCACAGCAAACGGCATTTTTTGGCTCAATTATGGTCTTTTTTTGAAGTCGGTTAGAAACTGTCACTGTTATTTTAGTTTACTTTCGATCGCATAATAAACATAAAACACCCTCCTACTCCCTTCTACGCTGTCCATTGTTTCACAGACCAATGCATACGAAATACCAGTACCATATTCTAGCCCTTTTGATTTTTATTAATGTTATTATACTAGTTATCGTGTGGCTCCTACTTGACATCAATATCATGTTTATTGTGAGCTTTGCTGTGCAGTCCAATTTCCCCTATTATATTACCCAATGAAAACTATTATGGATAAAGCTAGAGTTAAAGGGCAATGGTTTGAGGCCCAGACATAATAGCAGTAAGTTATTAATTTTTTTAGGACAAAGTATGGAACTTTGGACTATTGTTGCAGCTAGGACCATACCTGTATGAGTTAACGGTTCTTGTTTATCTACGAATACAATACTTACTTGGGTTGATAATGTTGATATGGAAAACCGGCCATATGTCTGCTTCTCCAAAGACCGGGGGTATTATGACATAACTATGCAGTTCTGTTTACGCTCAGAGAAAAGGACGGAGCTATATAACTGCCATAGCTCTGTCCTTTACGCTCACCGTAAAATGAACTGCATAGCTACGTCATTATAACCCCCCAGGCTTATAATCTTTATACTGAATTTTTTTTATGTATGTATGAATAAAAATAAAAAGATGTACAAAGGCGAAGGGATCTCTTCCAGCTAACCCTTGAGAGATTGAGAAAAGTGAAAGGTTGTGCATCGAGTAAACAGGTGTACAAATTTATTTAGAGCACCCAAAAAACAAAAACTAACCAAAAAGACCGTAAAAAAAAAGAACCGTAGAAAAAAAAAACGGTTACTCTCAAAATTCCCTTTTCGCCAAAGGACCATTTCAGCTAGATGACATAAGAGTAAAATACAGTCAGCAAAGAGTCAATTCAGCTGAATGACATGAAAGTAGAATACTCAGTCAGCAAAGTGTCAATTTAGCAGGACGTCACAGAATTGAAATGAACAAGTAGCCAAACGTTTAGAAATATAAATAGTCCGTGTGATTAGAATACCTAATTAACCAAAAGTAAAATTAGTTGATTGACATGAACGTAGAAGGAGTTATTAGCAAAACGTCTGGAAATTAAAATAGTCCATATAATTAGAATATTTAATTCGTCGAAAACAAAATTAGTTGACTGTCATGTCCACAGAACGAGTGCCAGGATTTAAATAATAGATAATAATTGATTGTGTGGAAAGGAGTTTGAAATTATCAAGTGTTATATCAACACTTGCCATTTAAAAATCCAGACGTTTTGCGAACGGGCTATTTGGCGTTCATGTCTATTTAGTAATTAAGACATTTTGAGATACAAACGTTTCGCTACCGGGCCATTCAGCTTTTATGTCTATTAAGTAATAAAGATATTTCTATGATAAAGACGTTTCGCTACTAGTGTATTTTTAATTGTAACATTCTAAGATCCAGACGTTTTGCTAAAGATACATTTAGCGTTCATGTCTATATAACAACAAAGACATTACACAATCCAGACGTTTGAGCTATATTGTCATTTGGCGATAAGGGAATTTTGAGAGTAACCCAAAAAAACAAAACTAATACATTCAAATACTTACATAAATTGATAGAAAGATATGTAATTATACATCAATAAACATACTTAAACTTACATATACTGCATATATGCTACATATATACATATATACTAAATATCGTTAGTGTAACGGTTGAGCCCAAGACTGTATGGATGTTTGTCGATCTCCTTTGCAGAGTTAAAGTTCCTCAAACATTTACTAGAGCAATGTCCCAGATAAAAGATTATTTCTCATATCTCTGCAAGTTTTACTTGATTTCATTTTTGTTCGGGTAAAGTCGGTTAGAAAAACGCAGTGTCAGTTGAAGTATTGTGTCAAAATGTGAAATTGTATCTAAGTGGCTGAATAAAGATATACTTAATATTAAGGGATTTGGGGCAGAAAAGTATTGCGCGTCACCGCATAAGGCGTTTAGCGAGCTCGGACTCGTACTCGTATGTGGCTCGAGAAAGCCCTGAGAAGTAGAACAGAGGGTTTTCGGGTAAGCAGATCCCGTAGAAACTCTTAAAATAACAACCTAGCTCGAAAAATAACAACTAAGAACAAATATTCAAATTCAATTTATTTGGTGATGATTTTTAGTATATAATAATATAATCTCTGATCTCAAGAACAAATCAAATCTACCACTTAGTCGTGGTAGATGTCCTTGTAAATTCGTTATTAAGTGCTTTGATCTTTCTTTATAATAAAAATGAATCGCTGAATGTGTTGGTAAGCGCAAATCTCGAGAGCAGCTGAACCAATTTCGCTAATTCTTTTTTTATTGTGTTTGTTACTGTCAGGAAAAGGTTTTTATGAAACTGAAAAATCCAACGGGAAAGTCAGAAATTTGCAACGGGGCGAAGCCGCTGGCGGGCCGCTAGTTTAAAATAAATATAGATTTTGTTAAGATTTTGGCTGTAAGGTTGACGAATTATATAGCCTTCGCATGTTCTAAACCTGTTACCTTTCGGTTCTTATTTTTTAATTTCGAAAATTTGGCTTGCTACTCATCGAACATAAGGCTCTTCCATGACTGTGTAAAAGTAGGTACTTAATAATAATTCGTATGGGAAAACCAGCCAAGTCAGCCCTTAGACTACATATTTGGATTTTGCATAGAACTTGGCACTCAATCTCAGATCTCCATTCTTTTTGCGGCGAAGCCCACAGCGCAGAGAATAATTTTTGTATTGAACTTGGCTCTCCTTTTTTACATTTATGTTTTTGGTGGGATAATATATACAAAATGATTTTTAATAGTTTTTCAATGATACCTCAAACAATGTTTTTTTTAACCCTGAACGTTTTTTTTTAACTTGGGTTTGGATATGATATGATGTCTTATTTAACATAATATAAAGTTTAAATTGCATTTTTAGATTTTATTACCATTTACTCATGGTCACTGATGATCATAAAATTAAAATTCTTAGGGTACTTCCTGAGGTCCTAGAAAGCTGAAATTTGGTATGTAAGCTAGTCGTAGTACACAACCAAAAAAAAAACTAAAAGTTGGAAAAAAGTGAAATCCCACCAAAAACATTTTCATGTAAAATGTTGGCGAGACTTCCATGCCACTTATCTTGACTAAGGTGTAGAGTTTGTGAAGTAAGGGCTTGTAGAGTTAGGGCGTGTAGAGTTAGAAGCTTGGCTGCGAGCCACACGGTCTCGTCTTGGTAACATTTTACAGGTATATATTTTTGATTTGGCTTTACATAATATTAAGTATGGTATGGGAGATAAAAGAAAGAGATTTCATCCTGCAGCTTTGTTGGCGTAATACATACCAAATTACGGCTTTGTTGCACCAAGTCTCTGATTTTAATCGTGGGAAGACGGGCAGACATGGCGGAACTATAAGGTTTCCTTGTTGACTACGAAACCCTAAAAATACCCATTTAGTGACCTCCATGCAATTAGCCTTTAGTTACAGGCTTCTTTTCAAGGTGTACCGTTTTGCTTAACTTTTAATGCTGTTTCAAGTGTATCTTATGGACAATTAGGTTTTGTTATTAAGTACGTTGGGTTTTATTTAATTGATAACGTAATTGTACCTTGTGCAGTCCTCTATTCTACTGCGTTAAAACGATATGGTAATTGACGTGTTTAAGCATCGTTTTCAAATCGACCGTCATTACTGTCAAGTACATAAGAGTTATCAAAACTTAGACAATACCGAAACATGTGACGTTTTGACGACACGCTGGCCTAGTTGGGAGTGACCCTGCCTCCGAAGCCAGCGGTCCCGGATTCAAATTCCGGTAAGGGCAGATATTTGTGTGATGAGCGCGAATATTTGTTCCTGAGTCTTGGATGTTTTCTATGTATTTAAGTATGCGTTTATCTATATAAGTATGTTTATCGTCGTCTAGTACGCATAGTACAAGCCTAGAGCTTAGTTTGGGACTAGGTCAATTTGTGTGACATTGTCCTGTGATATATATATGTCAAAGACGATATCGTTTTGCCATGTAGAATCTCGGCCCTGTATAGTACGGCAAAGGTATTATTTCACAAAAACTTACTAATCACTTGCGACTCGCTTCGCATAGCTTCGCCTCGCTTTAGTATTGCAGTCGGTACAAATATTTAGTACCCATCGTCTAAACACTGCAAGATGTCGAAGTTACGAAAATTAATCTAAAGATTCCGGTTTAGTCTTTTTTTATTGAAATCCGTTTTGCAGTTTTTCGTTTTTTTTTTTATCTGTGACTCTGTATTATAGTGTAAGGTAAGTGAAGTCAAAAACTTGATGATTATTTTAGTGCCTTATAAATTTCACTACTTTACCGCATCCCAATTGCCGCGGTATTGTTAAGTTAGTGCGATAAAGTACTAAAATGATCATCTACTTTTGCTGGTGACTGTACCTATACTATATATCAGAGGTCGGACTTTTCGTGGCATTTTTGAGCTGTCATAGTGACTTCTCATGTATCGACTTTCAAATTTACTCGAAAATCAAATTTAAGACCAAAACAACTACAACAGATATGTCACTGTCATAAGTGTCAAAGTCACCTACTTATATTACTTTGACGACGCGTTGGTCTAGTTGGGAGTGACCCTGCCTCCGAAGCCAGCGGTCCCGGGTTCAAATCCCGGTAAGGGCAGATATTTGTGTGATGAGCATGAGTATTTGTTCCTGAGTCTTGGATGTTTTCTATGTATTTAAGTATTTATTTCTCTAAGTATGTTTATCGTTGTCTAGTACCCATAGTACAAGCCTAGAGCTTAGTTTGGGACTAGGTCAATTTGTGTGACATTGTCCCGTGATATTATTATTATTATTATTATTATTATATCATTGTCAATCTAACATTTCAGATTTAGCTAACCTTTTTGCATTGATCGTTGTAAATATTTGTAGATAATATACCATTACCATTTTCGATATCAAATACAATAGGGAATTAATGGCATTAATATTTTTTTCTACGCGATATTCAAAAACATTAAAGAAGGTATATCCCAAAACAAACTAGTGTTATAAGCGTTATTCAAAAGTGCCACGGAAATTCCTGCTATATATATAGGGTGTCCCGTAATTTACGTAACATTTACCATAGTATTGGTATGGTAAATCTTGCGTAAATTTGTGGAATAGAACTTTTTTTCATTCTACCTACATAGACTTAGGAGAAAAAAATCGAGCCATTTAGTACAGAATATCTATAGAAAGTGGCTCGATTTCTTTGCTCCCAAGTATATTTCGAGTTTTTCTCCAATCATTAAATAAAACGCTTCTCTAGGACTGCGATATACTGATCGGTTACATTAACGGGATCAGTTAGTAAAACCACTAAAAACGACGAAAACCATTTATTCCAATGAAGATCTGTTTAACAACATTTACTTATCTAACAACAATATTTACCTATTACAGTAATTATTAGAGAGCAAACTCAGTCGACATCAATGTGCGTATTCATTGCTAGACTTGATCAGTCATATCATATCCTTTGGAACTTTGTATAAGTAATAAACTGGTTTGCTCCTTTTAATTTTACAGAAGTAACGTTGAACAGACTTTCTTTTCAATCCGAGGCAGCGACGTGACATTACATAATACGTACAACACAAGTCCTCACAATAATAAACTTCAACCAAATGCAGCAATACTTTTATATAATATTAAAAGTGTAAGTTTAAAAGTAGAAACATAAGTACTTAAATAACGCAGGACTGAGATTCTACACGGTAAAAACGATATTGCCTTTGACAACGTTTTGATAACTATTAAAAATACTAAAATACGCAATATCATTTTCACCTAGTAGAATAGAGGCCCTGATTAAAGTATCAAGAATATAAAACCAAGTAAGTAATGAATTTAAAATACTTGCTACCCGTTTCCTGCGATGTTTCAGAATCAATTTTACAATCTATTTTTATTAACCATCCTCCACCTGATATATTATGTATCTTAATGTAAACTGGAACAATACTTGCGGTTGTTCCAATTTGTCCTTTCAAACGAAGGCAAACGCAACAGAGGATTTACTTTTATAAAAAGTACTTAAAACCACGGATTTTAATTTACTTACCACCGCAGCAACTTATGATAACAAAATTAATAGTAACCTTAACATTATACAATTTCTGTGACAGACTGCAAAACATATTTTTCTGTTAAGAAGTAGATACCTACACATTTGTTATCCTCGCGATTCTATAAACAATCGTAAAAATAATATGTTCATCAACTAAGCATATTACATTAGTATTAAGGTAAGTGAAGAGATAATTAAAAACAGTATAAGATAAAAAAACAGCTTACAAGCTGTACGTTATTCCATTTATATTTCCTACTACTGACAACATCGTCCAATTGCTCACTTTGTTGGGGCCGCCCCTTGGTCATTGCAAATCGTTAGGTAAGCATAGTCATCTAATATTTCTGGAAATTTTTGACAAGGTTAGTTTTTAAGAATCAAAATGAATTTCTCAGAATCTTACTCCGAGCTCTGTAACCTCATGTAACGGCAAGACAATTTCCGGTTTAAGGGGTATAATCGTTTAATAAATTTAATTTTCCCTCTATTGTATGATCTGCCGTAGTTTAGGATTTAGCGAGTCTTTAAATCTTAACCTTCCACAATTTTACGGGGTGAGATTGAAATATTGTCTTAAAGACGCTAACTACATCTACACTTCTACAGTCTTAAAAGACAATATTCCAAAGTTATAGGTTTACTAACTACCTATAATACTAGTAAGGATTATAATATTTCGTGTGCCTTTTCTACTTATGTTGTACAAATCGTGGTAGGATTTAATAAAATTTGTTAACCGAAGTGCACTTGACCCTATAGTAGGGTAGGTAAGATGAAAATATAAGTTATGGAAAAATCGATTTGTACCGGGTCAAACCAGTATTAAGTAAATAAAATATTATTTGAATAGCAAAGTTGCCCCTCTGACGGAATTTGTGCATAAAATCTACGTTTAGCGCAAAGAAACGATATTGGGTACTAAGTAAGGTATTAATCTTACCCCTAACCTTTGTCTTGCTCACGGATTTTTTCAAAAGTTTTTTACCCGTATTGAAATATTAAAAAAAACGTATGCCCCTTAACATATGCAATTATTAACTCATGACTGTTATCAAAAACACTGCTCATCTCATCAAGAATACGCAAGACGGTTGCCTCCACGTAGTTTAGACAAGACTACCTAATTTAAGGACTTTACAAATAAATAATCATGGGACAATGTAACACAAATTGACCTAGTCCCAAACTAAGCTCTAGGCTTTTACCATGGGTACTACACAACGGTAAACTTATTTATATAGAGAAATATATACTTAAATACATCCAAGACTCAGGAAAAAAGTACTCTTGCTTATCATACAAATATCTGCCCTTACCGGGATTTGAACCCAGGACCTAGAGGTCCTAGCTTCGATGTATATATATATATATATACAATATAGGCAGATAATATGGGCAGATATTTGTATGATAAGCAAGAGTAGGTAGGTATATAGGTATATATACCTCTGTGTATGTTTTATATTTTTGGTATTGACTGTACCATAACTGTAGTGCCAGTAAAAATCCTATCCAAAATATAATAAAATCACGAGGAGGAATCATAACAGCGGCTCAACAGTTTAAGTCCGCTAATTATTAATAATTGCTGATATTAAATTATTGTAACAACTACTTATGGCATTACTCAGGAGTAGAGTTATGTATGTTTATTTAAGTATTTTGAGGCTTTTTATGCATTGTTTTATGGTCAGATTGTCACAGACGATTGATTAAAATTAAGTTTGTATCTTAAATGTAAATAATAACAATAATTGGTCAGTCTTAAGACGATTTGGTCATTATAATTAAGTAATAAAAATGCTTTAAGCAAAATAACTAAATACGAAAGTGTAAAACAATATTATATGTAGAAAATACCACATTTAGGCGCATAAACACCAATTTATGCCATAAACCAAATGGCAAATGTTGTGTAGGCTACCTGAACATACGAACACACTGACCCTCCAACTGTTGTTACTGGCCATTTTTTTTCCTTCGAGTGTACTGTACACTCGAATGAAAAATAATGGCCCACCCGTCTTCTGTTCATACGAAAGTCAACCAATAAGCATGACTTCTTAAATTAGACAGTAAAGTGTACTGGATCAAGCTTGCGGCTGTTTTGCAACTAATTAACCTGGGTCCGATTTTGCGTGGTTCTCCCAAAGAAAGCCAAAAGGTACTAGGTAACTACCGATACGACCTTAAATGGTCATTAATAAATTTTGCTATAAATTCTGCAATTTTATATATTGTAATTTTATACGTAATTTTGGACCTTGATTAATTAGGTGAAACACATCATAAGCCACATTCAAATTGGTTCAGTACTCTCTTGATGTCTAATGTTTGATATAAGATGTTATGTTTGTTAATACTCGTATGAACGAAAAGTGAGCCAATTTTTTGGCTTGAGTGTATTACAAACGTGCCTACAGGGATGAAAAATAGAAAAGTACTAGAATTACACACTAAACATTAGTTTATAAAGTTAAAACTGTTACTTTACCTGTACAACTATCTTTTAGGGCGCTCCCTGAATTGTCCTGCAAACGTTTTGTGCCGATTCGGTACGGATTCGTTAACGGTCTCCTATATTTTAATAAGCCCCTGACTTGGGCGGGTAGCGTGGGAGTGGTGAGGGCTCCAATCATAAACAACATCCCAGTACGTAGATAACGCGCCAACAAAACACCGTTCAAAAGGGTTGTTTAATAATTAAAAAACCTTTTTGAAAGATTGTCTGTTAAAAAAAACATTGAAGATTTACAACAGACAATTATAGTATAGGCTACGTAATGATCTGCTAAAATATTGCAATAAATTACTGATTACTGATTAGGTACATTATACGTGGGTATATAAAATTATTGTTTTAATGAATCCTACGTCTTTAAACTTTAGAGCAACAGAAATTAGCCAAAGGAATAAATTGAGAAATGTATGAAATATACAACGGATATTACTTTCTATGACACAGAAGTATAATTCGCAGGAAATCTTGCATCGTAATACTGGGTGATTTCGGGGTCATGCTCCGGAATGGCCAAAAGTGAATAAGATGGTCATACTGAACAACCTTTCCGAAGGGACCAACCACCGTAACCGATGGGTCCAAAAACAGCTGTTCCATACATTAACTCTCAATTAATTCACCATTAAGGTATGGAACTGCTGTTATTTTTTTGGCGATTTCGTGGTTGGTCCCATCGGAAAAGTTGTTCAGTATGACCATCTTATTCACTTTTGGCCATTCCGGATCATGCCCCCAAAATCACCCAGTATAAAAACATAAGCAACAAAACGGGATTTTTGCCCATGCTCTTTCATCGTTTACTTTCACACAGTAAGAAAGATATTTTCTTATGAACTAATAGTATTCTATAGTAGAGGCCCCGAAAATAGGGGATTGCCTGACGTTCTCGTCAGATAATATGTGGCATAAAAAATGTTATATTGCAATGGGGCAAAAGACCCCTTTTTCATATTGTTATTTATATCTTGAAAACCGTTAAGTATAACTACTACATTTCTTTCACAAAAATAAACTATATTACTTATACAAAAATAAACTAAATTAAATTTACTATGCAGTTTATAACCGAGCCGACCTATGTTGACGTATGGGACAAGTAACGTCCCATCTGTTTGGATGAATAATATGACAATGATTAATAAATGAGATACTTATTAAGAAAAATAAGTAAGACTGACTGCATTAATACGTAATAATGTATTTGAGGTCTTTTCAAATTCAACACCCTGTATCTTCTAAGCTATTGGTTCTAAAGTAAAAGTGAAAAAAAAGTCTAGTTTTATTACATTAAATTTAAATTCGTAAAAGTAACTGTAGTATAGCATAACCTAAGATTTCTGAGATATGAGAAACGTCTGTTAAAAGAGACCTTTTAAGCCCGCCCTCACTCACAGCTCACCCCGGGGATTCTTAGTGTAGTCATCAAAACATCTCCCGGAATAGCTGTAGGTGCCAAATATCAGAACTAAATGAAATATTTTGGCTGATTGCCTTGATTGGAACTAATTTAGAAACAAAACTTGCAAATGTTTCTTAACTGTCTTAACATTAACAGACAAAAACGTAATATGCAAAACCGTATAAACCTGATCTTTCACTGCCTTGCTTACTATACGAGCATAACGTTCAAAACGGTCATTGTTTTTGCTCCAAACACATGTAAAACTTGCAGAATGTTTTACTGTCTTGACAGTAAACTGAAACATGTATAGCATTGTAAATATTGTTTTGATCTGTTTTGACAAGCAAGTTTGCCACCTACTTTTAGCATTGAAGCTCGTCAAGAACTTAATTTTTTACCCCACCATAGAACTCTGTCATAATGACAGAGTCATGAGGCATTAAATATGTAAAAATAATCATTGTCTTTCTGCGACTAAATTCTTTAGTGGCTTAACTATAGTAGTTTAGTGGCTCTACCAAGGAACTTAAGCGTGGATTACAGTGCAATAAAAATAGCAGAAGATAACTGCTGAATTACATAAACTTTTAAGGCTAGAATAAGATTCTGAAAAAAGTTTTTACCACAAACTCCACAATTATTAATTTCTTCTTACATTGTTTCGGTCAAAAAATGACATACGTGCTTCCCGGGGTTCAAAGTATGGTCCATACATAACTTCTTTTAAAATTGTAGGCACCTACCTGATTAGGTAAGTCGAACTGAAGTCAGCTTTTTTGGTGAAAATATTGTGGTCGCCGACTTCAGTTCGACTTACCTAATTAGGTACCTAGGTAGATGCCTACAATTTTAAAAGAAGTTATTTCTTGCGTTTTTAAGGCGGTTTATTGTTTTTTTTAAGGTTTATTTTATTTTAAACTTTTTAGTGATCATAAATGCGCTGTTCCGTACACTTATTAGTTGCTATGATATTTTAAGTTGCAAGCGCGACGCAAGCATCACCGCCGGAAAGTTATAGTCATATTTCAACAAGTAAATATTATTCGTTTTAGTCGCTCAACTATCTTAATCGAGATATGTTAACGCCACCCTTTAAATAGGTACCGTTGAGGAGTTCCGATGGCCATCTGTGGTATTCATCATCAGTTCCACTTCCCCAAATGATACTTTCTGAATGCAAATACTGGACTTCTTACTAAAAATACTAAAATCGCTATATCCCCACAACTCCTCACTGATCCCCTCATCAGACTTCGAAAGTATACTCTATCAAACCAAAAAAAAAATTCAAAATCGGTCCACAATTGACGGAGTAATCGGTGAACATACATAAAAACAAAATACAATAGAACGTATAAGCTCCTCCTTTTTTTGTTGTCGGTTAAAATCTCAACATAATCGGTTAATGTTGAAAGCGTAGCAAACAAGTAGACTGACAAATAAACAAACCTACCTACCTATATTTTACTTTTATGTACTCGTATGTATGTATGTATGTATGTAAACACTTTATTGTACAAAAGAAAAACCAAAACAATACAATGAATAAAAATAAAAAGATGTACAAAGGCGAACTTATCCCTTTAAGGGATCTCTTCCAGCTAACCCTTGAGAGATTGAGAGAAGTGAAAGGTTGTGCATCGAGTAAACAGGTGTACAAATTATTAGTAGGGATTATTATAATATTAGACGGAGTTGGCGGGACGACTTGAACGCATTCCTCAGCAACTGGCCGGAAGAGGCACCAAATGGGAACTCTCGGAGATCTAGGGGAGAGGCCTTCGCCCAGCAGTGGGGCACGTACACAGGCCACCTAATGGTAAGTGGAAACTGTTACCCATAGAGGTTCGCATTTACAAGACTGTAATCTTAAGACTGCAAATGCGTTGCCAACCCTGAGGACTAAGATGGAATGCCTCTATGCTAGTCATTTCCCTGGGTGTCTTAGCCCCAAAGTGGAACACAACAACGCGAACACAGCTGTTTGGCGGTAGGTTAATGGATAAGATGGTGGTAGCGATCCGCACGGACCCTGCACAAGGTCCTATCACCCGCAAAAGGTATTAAGGTATTCGATAAGGTTGTGTAATAGTGATGTCTTTTCGACACGTAATACTTATTAAGTGGTTATTAAGTCAAGTCCCTTCCTCACTTCAAATTATCCTCTCTTCTATTTCCCTGTTGTAAACTCCAGGTTTGTCGGACAATGAAGCCTTATTGTCTTCCTGTGTATTTTCTTTTACCCTGTCTCCGGTCGGAACAATGAATATTGGCTCATTCGGCGCAACGTGAGCACTGTAAGCCCAATTACGATCTTTGCAAATGTATGTCTTCCCATTTTTGTCAATAGACAAAGTAACTTCATCCCCGTTATTTCCATCGTTAACTTTTTTCTTAAAATTATCTACACGAGAATCAGCTTCGAGTTTGACTTTATTCTGT
This sequence comes from Acleris holmiana, assembly GCA_949316455.1. NCBI lineage: Eukaryota > Metazoa > Arthropoda > Insecta > Lepidoptera > Tortricidae > Acleris > Acleris holmiana. Next base: position 5,116,183 of record OX438765.1, on the reverse strand, counting down.
GTTGAAGAGGATCGAAGATCGCTTTTACTTCCGCGTCCTTTGGAGGTTCCATCGTTAGGATTATTACCTGCGAAAAATTATATGTAGGTTGTTAGTAGTACACAGTAAAGTGGTGTCATACGCGTGTTCTTTATTTAGAGGTCCGAAACCAACAACATAAATAAATATAAATAGGTAGAGCAAAGGCTCGTCTATATACAGGTGGTTTTGGACCTCTAAATATAGGACACCTACTACTGCGTTATAACGATATCACGTTTGACGTGTTTTAGAATCGTTTATGAGTCGGCCGCCATTATTGTTAATGACATAAGAGTTATCAAAACGTTGAAGATACGGAAACATGTCAAATACGATATCGTTATTACCCTGTAGAATCCCAGTACAGGAGGTATTCGTTTAGCTAAAATAGTTTTATTTTTGCCAAATTATTTATATGGGTAGATCTCACTGTTCCCATTGAGCTTTCCCATTGATGGTAATAGTGATACTACTTGTATCACTATCCCCATTGCGTTTATATAACCGCTACTATTCGCGACCAATAAAACGCTCGGATATTATGACCTCTTTATTATTGTTTTGATATCTATACAGGCAATTAGTAATAATGATTTTCAATGACGTATCCATTTCTCATATGAGAAATATCTTAAAAAAAACCGCTCAAAATGGGAATAATGAGACATTTTGTAGGAGAACATAAGTCTCGCTATTACCATTCGGCGTTTCGTAATTCAATGGGAATAGTGAGGCTGATTTGAAAAAAAAGTGCAGTCTCAGTATTACCCCTGCAATGGGAAATGGGAATAGTGAGATCTACCCTGTTATATAAGTTTTGGTATACTATGATATTTGTTTGAAGATTGTTCCTATATAAATAAACCGGGCAAGAGCATGTCGGACCATGCTCAGTGTAGGATCCCGAAGCCGTTAAGTACTACAAACACAAAATACAACAAGTAATAACTAATTTTCTATTTAATGTAATTTACCATACCACTATGTTGGCGTGACTAATAATGTATACTTATTCATGCTAAATTACATCTTTCTAGTAAGTACTAAGAGTCTCTGAGCTAGGCTGCGGACGGACGCACATGGCGAAACTATAAGGGTTCCTAGTTTGACTACGGAACTCTAAAAAATGAAATGGTGTTCCTTGGTAGCTAGATGAGCACTTCACTCGAAAACGGCTGGATTTTTATGGCTATTTTTTTACCCGACTACGGCGAAGCGAAAAGGATGGTTATGATTTTGACCGGTATGTATGTTTGGTCATCTGTTTCCTCATAACTTCTAAACCACTTATCATAATTTAACAAATAGGGTATCGGTGGAAGCGTTCCCTGGAAAACCTGTCTAAATTTCCTTCGTCTTATGGGTCATCAGAGTAGTATTTAATAAATTAATGCGAAAATATATAATGAAATTAGTCAATGTTCTGAAAAAAGGTCGAGATACTCCTAGGTAGTTTTATTTCAGATAGTACCTTATTATGGCTGTTCCATGGTTGTCTATCATTTCATCGAAAGTATCATTCCATCGAATTTCATTTCATAGAACGCTATTTTCTGCTGAAATAATGTTTTCAGGGTATCTTAAACATATAACCTAACCTAATCTATATAATTCATGTTTAAGATACACTGAAAACATTATGGATTCAGCAGAAAATAGCGTTAGATGAAATGATACATTCGACGGAATGAAATTCTATGAAGCGTTGAGTTACCGCTGTTCCATGCATTGGTCTAGTTAAAATCTGTCTCTCTCGCACTTACCCGGGTTGGAAAGTGACAGATGTTTTATACACGTTTATCCACTGGGTGCTGTTACGAGTACAAACAAACGAACAAACTTTACATGTATTGGTATCAGAGTAATTTCTTTATGGGTCCAATTCGGATTACCGTTGTCTAATTTTAAACGTCTGTAAATTTAAATTTATAAACGTCAAACGCATACAAAACTGTCAAACTCGATTTAAACAATTTTAAACGCAATCGGTATTCGGAAATGCACAATCCTAAATTTAAACTAATCTGACAGAGGCTTTTAAATTAAACAGCAATCTATGCATTGCCACCTCAAAAAATAATTATCGGCGAAATTGACGACTTTTTATAATTTAAAACAAAAGTGATTATAATTACTTTTAAATTTTGTTTTTATGAAAGCATTTTGAATAATATCTTTACTTAATATCTAAATTCAAGTAAAAAGTTAGAAACTGAAAAATCAGAACTTGTATTTTATGTACCATTTTTTTGCAAATAGCAACATTAGTAATTAAAAAGAAACAGTCTAAGTTTGTACGACGTCCCGACGATGTAATGTAAACAAACAAATCGAACCAATACTTACGATACGATTACAGATTTAGATTCTTATAAAATTACGCATGTTTCTCATTTATCAATGTTTTCCCTAGGTTATGGAGTGAACTGCGATTAAATTTTCTACAAGTCCAGTATTTTGGCGCAGCAGTGTGCATCGTGAAAACTATGAAACTTTGTTTTTGTGTTATAGTTGTTCTCCTCACGAATGCGGTTGAAATAAGTTTATCTTTTGAGCGTCAAGGTTGAATTTAGTGACCACTTTCGTGTTATAAAATAACTGTACCTATGAGTAATATCACGTTGTACGAGAAACAAACCTACTTACGAATAGTAGTGTTATTGGCATCTCAGCTGAAAATTAGAATATTTAAAAGTTGCATTTCCACCGCTGAGAAGAGGCGAGACGGGCAGTGCGTCATTGAAATAGGTACTTAATTTAAAGACCATTTTCGCCAAGGATGTCCGAGGATTTGCTTATACAAATCTGAATTCCCGTCTCGGTTCACCTCGCCAGTGGAAACGCACTTGACCCACTTGAATGAGGCTTTGTATGTATCTGGATCTGGACTGTACCGTAATGGGTTCAGATAAGTACCCCAAGCTCAGCCAACCATTACAAACATATCACCTACTTACACATAATTTTAAGTGACATTGAACAGTTACAATCATAAGTAAATGCATACCTACACGCCTCAAGCAACATACAGCTTCAAGTCCAAAGCCAGGCACAGAAACAGCTAAGATGTCTTACAAAGGTGACCACTAACAACAAATTGTCAAGGGCAGTCGCTGAAGCAGCTTCACAGGCCATATCTTTCAATTGATACTTAGAGGCCCAGAATAGAATAGCATTCCTCATTCTATTGCTGAGATAATACCTGTACTCTAAGAATGTAAGTGTGGGAGATCTAAAACAGTAAACTCAGTCATATAACCTATTAGTATATTTATTTATTTTATTTTTCAAAAAATATAAATAAAACACATGTCATGTAATTATTAATAAACAATAACATTTAATTTGGAAATACACTTGACACTAACTGCACACAGTGCATTGTTTACTCCTCTTCTATAACTGCATTATTAATTATAAGTTTTTCTGCATCATCCATTATTTCACCAGCATTCTATCAAGGATATCACCACCATAATCTGAAAAAATAATTATATTATAAAGTTGCTGATTCTCAATGTCATACAAGTTTAACACATTAAAAGAAAATAATAGGTTTAAGTGAATTATGTGTTTAGTTAAATCATTAAACCATATTAGTCTGACCATGATCAACAAATACAACTAAGTTTAACCCCTCATATTCGGGTGGTAAAAAAAGATATCCAAATTTTGTGAGCAGATTGGCTCACAAATTAAATGACAAAACATGTGAGAAACAAACCACTAGGTAGGTACCTATGTAGTTACATAGCAATGTAAATGATCTATTGCTTGTATTTATACTAAGTAGGTAGGTATTTAAACCTAATATAAATGTTTGAATGTTCTTTACATTTCATAATATTAAATGGTTATTTTTTTAATTCACATAAGAATTCAGTATCAGCATCATACCTAAACTGACCCAGAATGTAAAGTGTTGACTTTATGTAAGCAACAAAATTTAACTTGGCTGAAATATTAATGTATGATATAAGTATAAATAATTGGCAGAAACTTTTAAACTAAACTATTCATATGTATGGCTATATTTCAAACATAATGTATTTATTATTTAATTGAAATAAACAACTATGAACTATGAACAAATATGAACTGACCTACAATATAAAAAGTGTTGAAAGGTTTATAACTATGCACCGTACATACCTATTTAAAGAGTTCATCATTTATTTTCAAGTTAACTAATACTATGTTTATTACCAACTAGCAACAATTTTGTATGGAGAAATTAGTAAGAAGAAAATAAAAAAACAATTTAGTGGTAATTTACATTCAGCGCTTTATCTCAACAATAGTAATCTTTTAGAAAGCTCTAATAGGTGTTAGGTAGGTGACAAAACTTGAAAAGTGCCAATATAGCTTAGAGAATAAAATAATTTCAATTAAATACTTAAGCAAGTACTAACCATTTCTATATGGGTAGTTCATAACATCACATCAAGTTTCCTGTGTACTGGTCATGGGTACTGGTAAAGTTTTCCCTGTGTTTGTCTGGTGTTTATCTTATAAGATGGGTGAAATATATCACTGCATCGTTGACTTTAGTACATTGTTGAACACTAGAAAGACAGAAATTGGTGGTTAGTTGTTTATTAGTAAATACCTACCTACATCATAAGTTATCATGAAATAAATAAATACTTAGCAGGTAGAGGTGTAAAACATTTAACAAAATATTAAATAAAGCTCAGTAGTATTTCCATAAGTATAAACTTATTTACCTTTGATAGTCGAGGATCATACCGTTCATACCTAATATCCATATACTTAGGTAATCAGCAAACGTTTTTATGGGCTGACTCGGAAGGCAGCCCTCGTGATATTTCTCACAACGAAACATATGCAAATAAGTCCTTGATTGTTCATATTTTCTTTGTAACATTTTCACGTTCATTGTTAAGTTCACTTTTCATTTCAAATAATTAATACATCACTGCACTATTTTGCATTTTTTTGCGGACACTTCAAGCAGACACATTTGTTCAAATGTTTATTTTAACGGCTCTTTACACAAATCCTTTTAAGGACTTCGGCAATTGTGTAAAACTGGAATTAAATTAGTAACTTTCCTACCTATTCGACTAGACCCAGCTGACCCAGTAAGTTTTTTTTTTTTTTTTACGTTTCGTGTAGCAATTTTACGCGCCACTGTTTAGGTGGCGTCTAAACTAACAGAAAATTTAGCTAAAATCTGTAATTTGACGTTTGTAATGTGCATCCGAATACCAAGTGGCGTCTAATCCTAATTTAAATTTACATTCTCTATGGATTTTCTAAAATTACACTTAAAATTCTAAAATTCTAGACTTAAATTTAAATTTAGACGCCGCATGTCCGAATTGGACCCGTTTATTTAATAATAATTACTACAGATCAAGAAAACGTAATCCTTACTAATATTATAAATGTGAAAGCGTGGATGTTTGTTACGCTTTCACTCAAAAACTACTTGACGAATCATCATGAAACTTTGTACACATATTCTGGGAGGTACTAGAAGTAACATAGGATACTTTTTATTAAAAAAAAAAACACTTTAGTCCCTAGGGATTAAATGCATCACTTTAGTCCGCCAATGACATGGCAATTATGAGTCATTTTAGAGCGAGAGAAGTGAAAATAAATTGAATTCTTAAAAAAACTGATACAAGGATCAAAATTTAAATTAAGTTGCCACTATCTCATTACCAGTAAGAGTTTGACTAGACTAGACCCCTGTTAGGTCTATAATTGTCTGCTATTTTTAAAACATACTTAACAATCGTAAGTCATAACGTAATTTTTGAAGAAACTATTAATTTATACTAACTCAACCTAGCCTTATGTATTTGTTACATCACTACATAGTATAAAACAAAGTCGCTTTTTCTGTCGCTATATCCCTATGTATGCTTAAATCTTTAAAACTACGCAACGGATTTTGATGCGGTTTTTTTTAATAAATAGAGTAATTGAAGAGGAAGGTTTATATGTATAATACTTTAATCCGGAGCGAAGCGAGGGCGCTAGTATTTAATAAATTATGAAAAGTGTACGGTTTTACTGATATAAAAGTTATGACTCTCAATAATAACAAATATATTATGACCAAAAACCGGGCAAGAGCATGTCTGAGCATACTCAGTGTAGGGTCCCGAAGCCGTTAAGTACTACAAACATTAAAATCAACAAATAATAATTAATTTTCTATTTGAAGTCAATTGGTGCCGTCTTAGATGATTTTAGTAGATATAAACACTTTAATCGCCTATATCTCAAGAACCAATGATGTCTACTTAGTCGTGATAGTTTTCCTTTAAAATTCGTTATAATTATGTTCTTTCAATTATTATTTTTCAGATTTTTTAAAGACTTATCCAACGACACCCCACACTATGGGGTAGACGACAAAAAAATCCCCATGTAACATTTAGGTTACCTACCTAAAAAATTTTGTTTTTCAAGATGTTATTTTACCACTTTGTTGGCATGACTAATATGTACATTCATGCCAAATTACAGCTTTCTAGTACTAAGAGGCTCTGAGCTAGGCTGCGGACGGACGGACGGACGGACATGGCGAAAGTATAAGGGTTCCTAGTTTGACTACGGAACCCTAGAAAGGGAAACAACGGGCTCCCAGTTGAATAAAAAGCTAATCAGTGTACAGATTGATTTTGAACTTCTGGATTAAGAACACCCTTTATAATATGCAAACTATCACCTGTCACTGTCAGGAGGTAAAACCATAAAGAAAATCATACTGCTTTTGGCATGTTAACTCGGCCGTCATTACTGTGAAATAAAATGAGCTATCGTAACGTTTTTCTATCGTTTTAACCTCGTAAGACCCGGTGTCCTATAGAAAGTACATAATCCATGCAATTCAATTTAAACCTTATTTCAAGGAGTATAAAATTCATTTTTATTTGTTTCAAAATTGAAATTTCATTTAAGTACAAAGGTAATTGAACTTTATTTCCTTGCTGGTAGATTCAAATTCCTACTAACAAAAGTCTACCGGATTGTAGTATGGTGGGTCTCAAGAGGTTAAGAAGTAAAAAATGGATTAATAGGGGGCTGACGGTGTATGATTATAATTGAACGATTGGTTTGTCTATACCTGATTGATCTGAGCCGTGGGCCGCGGGCTGTCTGCCGAGCGCGAGCGTCGAGTAGGAGCAGCGCTGCGCTGCGCGCGCGCGCGCCCCGCAGCAACGCACCAGCGAGTTCTGGGGACAATCATCTGCACGATCATTACATTATATTTACACTAGAGGATGCCCGCGACATCGTATGCGTACAGGAAGTTAAATAGAAAAAGATAAAATATGTTTTTCTGTGCAAGGGCTCTTTTGCTTGTCACAAATCTGGCCGAGGAAAATTTTACGCTCCAAATTTCAAGTCCCTACGTTCAGCGGCTTGCGTCGGATTCAGCTCTAGGTCCTAACTTTGATTGATTCACTAATTATTTTGTGCTATTGAAAATGAGACCGTGAACCAGTACATGTATTTTTCATTAAAGAGTATTTGTATTGTATTGTATGTCGTCACCCCTTGATACGGCAGCATGGAATCGATGGACTAATCTTTGTGCTGTAGGGGCTACACATTGCTGGGATTTAAACGTAGCAGGTAACGTGGCAAAGCATCTAAGTTGTCGGGCTATAAAAACAAATCCATTACGGCATCAGATTACAAATTAAACAAAGAGTTAAATTGTAATTCATGCAACTGAATCGTTTTTTTAGCAAATGAGTGGGAGTAATGGGCTATTAAATATGTTGTAACTCAGCACGAGGTATTTATTTAAAATAAGCATATGGCGTCATATTTCATTAAAGTAAGCTAAAACATATTTTTTAACACTGACATGACTTAATTTGGTTGCCAGCTGCACTTATTACATAAAAGTCCATACTTGTGGCTTGTACAATCGTATGAAACATTATCTAAATAATTTTTAGTCAATCGAAATCTACAGATGTACTTAGTGAATAAACTTAGGGTTTGCAATATCCGCCCAGTTTTTTAATATTCGGATAATTGAATACTTCAATATTCATTATCCGAATATTCGGATATTTGAATAATTTCGGATAATTTTGGTATTTTATAAAATAAAACAAAATTAGCGTATTTAAAGGTGTGTATGCATAAAAACAAACAAGTAACAAAAAAATTGACATACATAATAATAAATCACATAAAATATCGAGATAAAACTACTTTATCAACTTTAAGTATAACAATTGTAAATCAATCTTTGTTTTTTAACATTCTTGTATAATCTGAGATCGTTATATTCATTAATAATGTCATAAATCACATTAAATCATATATCAATATTTACAGCGTATATAAGATTAGTTTGTCCTGTACTTTTTCTTTTCGATGTCAAATAACATAAAAAAGTATGCATCTTAGTGTCTTTATTTAACTTAATTAAAAAAAGTAAACAAATAAAATCAACTTTAAAAAACGAGTGAAAAACTAGATTTATTTCTAGTTAAAAAAAATTAACAGACAACTGAGACAACCTACCTTCGTCGTTCGTGACTCGTGACTGACTGAACGAATGGGTTCGGTGTTCGGTCGGTTCAGAGTAGGTAGGTAATACCAATAATTGTTTTAGGGACAGGTAGAAAATCCGCCTTATCTGCAAGGGTTTTCGTTACTCATTTAAATACCTAATAATAATAACATTAGTAACAACTAACAATTCGTGTCTGCTAGATTTAATCTAATAATTTATGTAAGTTTGTAAGAACATTTGTCTAAACACCTTATTTGGGGAATACAGATGGACATAAAACGTCATTGGTGGGTTTTCTTCTAATTTTTTTGAATTTTTCCTGCTTATAAATGATTTTATTAGTTTTTCAAAATATCCGTTTATTCGGATAATTCGCGGTTTAGTATTCGGATAATTTTGAATATTATTTTCGGCGGATATTCGGATAATTGAATATTCGGATTATTCGGATTGCAAACCCTAATAAACATACGACATTGTTTTACTCGGAAAAGTTCGTATTTATCTTGCTTTCTCAGTCAGCTTTAGTACCCATCGATGAGCTAATTGAGGAAGCAAGACTAATCTAAGAAAAATACGATGTCGTAGGATTATGCATCACATCTGTAACTACTGAGGTATTATTTGGGGCACTACACATATAGTTTTTTACTATAGCAAGGAGAACATAAACGGGCAGACGGCCTGTCTGCCCGTTTATTTTCTGGGCTCAGATAATTCTCGAACAAACAGCGCTTTGCACGTGTTTTCCAATTGTCAATGTATTCATAGCTTAGTTAGTTTTAGCTTAGTTTAATTTCACCAAAAAGTATGCGAGACTGATTCATGTCCCAAACTAGTTTTTTCCGAAACTGTAAATATATATTTCAGGATTTTTATGAATCTAACCTAACCTATAGAGTTCTACACGGCGGTCCTGAAATATATCCTGGATTTTTTACATACATACATACATACATAACATCACGCCTTCATTCCCAGAGTGGGGTAGGCAGAGCTACAGAAATACCAACAACTCTAAAAAGACATGTTAATAATTCTGTAACCACATTTTGCACAAGTAAGCTGAGATGTTTACTGATTTTACTGTTTTTTGATTTTTTACATCTTTGGAAATAAGCAGTTTGGTCAAATGATGTGTTTGGGAAATTAATCAGTTTGGCAAAAAGGTTTTGGTGAAACGTACGGCCCTCTTACTTGATAGCTCTTTTAGTTAACAGTAATGGCGGTATTTTAATAACAAATACCAAGAAGGTTACATCACCGTTAGTTTATCTAGTTGTAACTTCAACTAACACTACCACTAACCTTGAATGCATCTCTGAACTTGTTGGACATGATGTGGTACAGGATGGGGTTGATGCTGGTCGAGAAGTAGTAGAACACCCCGGAGATGTAGGTGAGCACGGTGTAGATCTGCAGCAGCAGCTCCGACCGGGGCTGATGGTGCTGGTCGGTGCCGTAGATGGCTACCAGCCGCTGCGCATGGAATGGCGCCCAGCACATGAAGAACGCCACCACGACGGCCACTGTTAACATCAATATATAAAACACCCGACATAACAGTGTTCCCCGTGGCTTATTATGGTCACGTACGCTGGGAACCAGTGATGTAGTGACTTGACTCCGGCTGCAACACATGCTGAGCAGAGTCCTATTTGACTTGACACCATAGTGGAACGTTTTTTAAATTTGCTCGCATCTTACCCTGTTTTTTTGTTCTTAGGGTTCCGTGCCCGGGCTCCCTTCGGGCACAATACTAAGTAATATTATAAATTTGAAAGTTACTCTGTCTGTCTGTTACTCTTTCACGGATAAATCGCTGAACCGTTTTAGACGAAATTTGGTATGAAGATAGTTTCAATCCCGGTGAAGGACATAGGGTACTTTTTTAAAGCTCCGTACCCAAAGGATGCAGCATCGTCGGTCCGTCCGTTATTCTGTCAGTGCATAGGCTGTATATTATTCGACGGTTGAAAGGCAAAACGGTTCAAGCGACATTTTTTTTCAAATTCACAATAAAGCGATTACTATGAATTAGAAAAATCTGCCGATTCGAAATATGTATAAAACTCAATGTCACACATTTTGTCACTTGAAGCGTTTTGCTTTTCAACCATTGTATCATGATCCGCAATAGGTAGATAGGTGAATTTTTCACAGGTGTGTATTTTTACTGCCGCTTGTTTTTACAAAAAATAAAAGATAAATAAAGGTCATAAATAAAAAATTAAGCAAATCCCTATACAAAAAAGATACAATGTCTATTGCTGTTTTGTTTGCTTTATTGGTTTTTGAGAATCGAATACTCGAAAATGTCGTTTAAAAATGAAAATTAAACCTGTATTGTTTTTCTAAAAAGTTCCGGGTTGTTTGTGACACTTTTTGCTAGATTTTGGAATTTACAGCAAGGATTATATTTAGAAACAATAGGTAAACAAGACTAAATTTGCTACAGTGGATTTTAATTATTTCTATATTAGTTATAGTTACTAAGATACTGACATTTCAACCTATATATGGGCAGTTAGAACTAATTGCACAAAATATCAAACCATAATTAGTTACACAATACGGGGGTACCTACTCCTGATACTCAAAACTTAAATGAGCTGCGGCGCATTCTAATTACTTGCAAAGGCAGGTTTTTTTAAATATACCTGAACTAAAAAGAGGACCAACCCTCCTCCTTTTGCACCCGACCGATTGCAAGGTATTTAATTGTATTGGGCTATAAGTACCTGTGTATAAAAGTAAAAAAAAAACTTACCTAGCATTTTCACAACTCTTCTGGCTGACTGACTTTGCTTCCTTCTGGCTTTGGGTGTGCATCTTATATTCCGGTTAGAATCCTGTCCTGTAATTTCTTTGCCTATATCAGAATTTCGCAGCCTCAGTCCGATCAGGAAGTAAAGTATTGTTATCAATAACATAGGTGTAAAGAAGAATAAAAAAGTGGAGATTTCGAAAGAGTGTTCGATGATGATTCGTGTTTGTAGGCACATGGCGACGCCGCGGTGGCTGCGCACGCCGAACTGCAGCGCCTGGGGCAGCGCCAGCGCTAGAGACACCACCCACAGCACCACCACGTGCTTCGTGGCGCGCGACAGCTTCGACATCTTGTGCGACACGAACGGATGGCAAATAGCCAGGTACCTCTCTATGGTGAACAGTGTTATGGTCAGCACACTAGCGTTGGTAGAAGTCTCCGCCGCCAAACCGCGAATCACGCAAAACGCAGGCCCGAATACGTATGGCCACTTCCACCATATCGAGTACATCTCTTGAGGCATACCGCTAACGAGAAGAAGGAGATCAGATACAGCTAAGCTAAATAGATAATAGTTCGTTGCTGTATGCATACTTTTGTTTCTAATTATCACTAAACACGTAAATATATTTCCGAAGAGTCCTGTTATAAACACGAATGAGTACACTAAGGTCACTGGGATCACTATATACATGGGGTCCCTCTGTGGGCCGAATATATCCACGGGGTTCACGGACTCCGTGGGTTTGCTGGTGGTGTTTGTAACATTAAATATGACTGTCGAGGTCATTGTAAAATAAGTAACTTTCCAATATTTGATTTCGAAAAAACACTAGCGCTATTAAAGCGGTTTCCAGTGTGCTGGTAGCGTTCTCTTATGTACGTGCCACCAAATCTGTAACAAATATATTTCATTAATTTGTGTCAAGATTATAACTTGTATAGGCTTTTAATTGAATCATTAGTGAGGTAAAAATAATAGAATAGATTAATTTATTTGCATTACAAATCAGAATTATTCTTTGAAAACTATACAACAAGCCATACTATTGTCGTATAGCTAGGTTTGTATTAATTTTCCTCAGTTAGCTTGTCCTATGAGTAACATACTGAAGTTGAGCAAATACGATGTCGTTTGATTATTCCCTACATTGCGCAAAGTGATTTGGATTGATTAATTCGGACGAATTGTTAAAATGACCTTCCACTCTGACCAGGATTTTTTCATCAAAAAAAATTATTGTTTAACTTCTCTCTTCTCTCTCTAAAATGACCCATAATAAATAAATAATAAATAGGTGGACTAAAGTGATGCATTTAATCCCTAGGGACTAATGTGACATTTTAATCCTTAGGGACAAAAGTACTTTTTTTTAACATACATAACATCACGCCTTCATTCCCAGAGTGGGGTACGCAGAGCTACAGAAATACCAACAACTCTAAGAAGACTTGTTTATAATTTCTTTAACCACATTTTACACAATCAGGCTAAGATGTTTACCAGTGTATTAGTGACAGGTTGCAAGCCCATCGCCTAACAGTACTACAAGCCCTTATTCCTTTAGTCGCCTCTTACGACATCCACGGGACGACATGGAGTGGCACTATTCTAACTCGGCACCCACACGGGGACTTTTTCTTTTTAATTTCCTTATAAGAAGCCTTGGAATAGCACAAACAGCCAGATACATTGCCATTTGGTGATGTTGCCCTTGACGTCGGAGTGCGCGGTGGAGCAGGTGAAGGGCAGGGCAGGCTGGGGCTGGGCATACAACCTCCACCGCCTCAGTCTTTGTTTCGGAAATGTTGTCTATGGATGGACTATTTGTAATGTTTTAACCCCAAAAATAATCTTGTTGCTGTCTCGTTCTGCATTACAGTGACGAGTTCAGAGTGAAAATGATAGCGCTATTAAGTTGTTATATTTTAATGTGTCTATGTTAAAACACTTCATCCAATATCTCGTCTCATAATGGCTTACTTTAATCCCTTGTTGAACAATCTAGTATTAAATGGTAGGTAATAGTAGGTGCTACCTAAGCGGAGGTCACACGGTTGTTATTATTCAACACTTCAAGTGTAAGAAAGAAAGTAAGTTTTATTGTAATCAAAAGAGTACCGCCACCAACCTAATTAACTTTAAACATAAGAAACAACTTAGTGAACATACTGGTGATCTCATTTATTATTTAAATTTGACGATCTTATTGTAAATTCATGAAAAGAATATTTGACACAGAATAATGTAATTTTTAATATGAAATAAATGCATAGACAGTAAAACACAGACGGAGGATAAAAACGGCTAACAGAATCGTACCCTTCGCACTTATTTATTACAGATGCCCTTCGTTCAATAGAGACGTCTATAATATGAGATATGACCGCTTTCAAAAGTCTAAAGTTGCTTAGATTTGTTAGAGTGCGTCACTCGTCATTAGTGGGCGTTAGTGCAGCCGTGATGCGCGGTTTATCGATGAAAAAGGTTAACTTATTAAAAGGCTAAATGTAGTATTTCTAACCTACTTCTCTTCTTCTTTATTTAACATTGTTCTCAGGTAGGTGTCCGCTGTAGTTTTTCTTTGTATTTAATATGTGTCTGTAGGCTAATATCTGTCTACCTGTGGGCCGAGCACGCTACCACGGGTCATTTTTTGACATAGGGTCGGGACTTTAATTCTTCTACTCCATATTCTAATGTAAGTATAAAGAACTAAGGTTCTTCTTCTTCTTTTATATTAATGGCGGTCCACCGCGATATTCCGCAGTGATTTCGCCAATGTCCAGTGAATAGAGTAAATCAGTAAAGAGAATAAATCAAAAGCAAAAGCCGGACGTTTTTCAATCGGCCATCTTCCCTCCCCGAAGGTTACCGGAAGTCTCAAGAACTAAGGTTTAAAATACAAAGTGTGTTTTGTGTGATTTGAGTCCTTTTATTACTAAGCAACTTAATCCCCGGGTGGCTGTCATTTTAATAATTTCACAATAATATTTGAAACTAGTTCCCGTTTGACGTCATTTGACACTAAGTCCTGTGGCAGCGTGCTAGGCCTACAGGATACCAAACTTTAGAGTGTCTTTTTTAGGGTTCCGTAGTCAAACTAGGAACCCTAATAGTTTCGCCATGTCCGTCCGTCCGCAGCCTAGCGCAGAGGCTCGTAGTACTAGAAAGCTGTAATTTGGCATAATTATGCATATTAGTAACGCCAACAAAGTGGTACAATAAAATATTAATAAACTTTTTTTTAGTGTACCTCCCCTACACGTAACTGTATTTTTTTCTCGTGTACCCTATAGTGTAAGGTGTCGTTGGATAGGTCTTTCAAAAATATTACGGGTTTATGGAAACAGTTTTTCGATTACGTAAACCGTTTATGAAATATTAAGCTTTAAAGCGCTAATTTTGTTAGACTCAAGTCCCCCTCCCCCACTACAGCCAAAAGTACACATACTAAAAATCTGAAAAAAATCTAAATGAAAGAGCATATAACAATTTGGTTCTTGAAATACAGGCGATTAAAGTGTTTATATCTATTTTTGTACCTACTAAAATCATCTAAGATGGCACCAATTGACTTTAAATAGAAAATTAGTTCTTACTTGTTGATTTTATGTTTGTAGTACTTAACGGCTTCGGAACCCTACACTGAGCATGGTTCGACATGCCCTTGCCCGGTTTTTATACATTTATCATCAAAATATGGTAGGGTGTAAACGAATTACGATTATCTTTAACCATAAAAATGGTTCAGTAGTTCTCCTGGGAACGGCGGCATAAAATTCTAGAATAAAATGTTACGGCATTGAACCACGTGTAGTGTAAGGAAATGACAAGCAAGGCCTCTGGTCGCGACGGCGGCGGGACACTTAGTGCTAATATAATGTTCATCATTACCCGGTCAGATCATTGTAAAGAACTGTTTATAGCAGACAAGTTGTCATACTCGTATATGCGAGGCATATAGTAGTTAGCGCCTTGCCTTCACCTACCTATAGTTAGAGTAAAGATTTAGTTAGAGTACGTTATCAGGTGTATCGACAGGCTCCGGGATAGGTGTATATAACACATCGTAAAAATAAGTTTCAGTGGTGGTAGGAGCTTGTGCTATGGGTCCATCTGGATCGCCATCAGCATCTTACTCTCTAAGCTGCAGCCAAGCTTTTCTGTCGCTGTCTTCACTCCCTTTACACTTTTTTTTTTTTGAGTGGGGGTAAGACCTCCAGTTAAGTGACCAGCTTAGAGGCATCCTTCGGACTGTCTCAGGGTTGAGTAAACGCAGTTGCAGTCTTGAGATTGTAGTCTTATGGTTGGAAATGTTTTTGGGCCCCAAAGCCCACTTACCACCCGGTGGGCGGTATGTCCGTTTGCCTGCTCCATGAAGTCATACAAGGCGGCTCGCAACCTCTTAGGACACCTCTTCTTTTTATAAAAAAATATGAACAATTTCTAACTTACGTGTTTCAATTCATATTTTTTTATTCTTGAGCCTTGTCTCTACACTGCGCATTTTTTAAACGACCGGTCAAGCGCGAGTCGTACACTAATTTACTGGTAAACAAAACTGTGTAAGGGTGAATTTTTAGAAGATTTTGTTTTGATTTCCCAGTCTTTTCTAACAAATTGAGTATGAGTAGGTATACCAAATACGAGAATATTTTTTTTACACATTTAATATATAATGCATGGGTAATACCTACCGCATGTACCTTGTAAACATAATATATTCGTCATATTTATTACATATTAAAATTTATAATACATGATTTCCTATCAATAAATATAAAGATCTAATATAACTATAAAAACAAAAGCACAGATTGTAACCTGATGACTGATGAAGTATAGTAGATAGACTTCTATCTAAGAGATATGACGAGTGGGAAGCCAGTTAAGCTGACGACGGAAGAAAGAAATATGGTCATATTTAAGAAGATCAAAAATAAAAATTATGCTATTGTTGAGGAGTCGTTCTAATCTGTTTAGGGAATCCTGGCCGGCAGAGCTGAGAGCTGTCCGTAACGTCCCATGAGAGACAGCAGTCGATGTTAATATGTATTTTCAATGATCTATTCTTTAGTAGGGGAGAGTGGGTAACAGCGGATCACGGGTCACAGCGGATTATTCGCTATAATTCTTACGTCTGATGCTTTACGCACACAAGCAAACGCGTGGCTACTGCTCGTCGATACCCCCCTCTCACGCGCCAATCGCCGCCGCGCTCGCCGAGCGGAATCACGTGCTGTCACACGCAGACCAGTAGGTAAGTACGAAAGTATTTTTTTACGTAATTTAGAAATTTGTCGTATTCCCAACCCTTTAATAAATATAAATGATAGTCGTATGTTTTGAACTTGTTAATTGATAAATCCGTTGTGGGTAATGTAATTTTGGCTTGGGTATAAGTAGTTATTTTTTGAATATTTTTTTTGTGTCGTACCGGCCTATGGGTCACAGTGAATAATTTTCATTTGGGTCACAGCGGACTGTGATCCAGTGTGACCCAAGTGGAAATTACATAAATAGCGTAAAATTAATGTGGATTTGTTTTTCTTCGTAGGTAACAATGCCTCGCAATAGGGTACGAAAAACCAATATCGGTCTTCATACTGAAGAACAGATGAGTAACGCCTTAAAACTTATATCTGATGGCCGAACAATAAGATCTGCGGCTAAATCAACTGCTATTCCATACACAACGTTATATCGATACCATGTCAAGAGTACAAAAAACCCTGATCCTGCAAAACCAGTGAGGCTAACACCTAATTATGCACCAATATGTTTATTTGAATAGAGAAGAGAACTTTGTGAAAATGAAAGGAGAAGAACTGTTGTTTATTTAAACAAAATGTTGATTAGTTTAGGTCTCTTTATACCAGCATAATTTGAAAGACTTGTTAATTTTTGATAAGACTGTGATAGAAGGCTGTCTTAGAATATAAATAAATAAATAATTATGAAGAAAATTGGTATTTTATTGAACTTTTTTTTAAAAGATCCAGTGTACCCCAAGCGATTCCCTGTCACCCATGAAAAGATCCAAAGTGACCCATCCCCGGGTCATAGTGGATCATTTCCCATTTTTTGAAAAACTTGTTATAACTTGTAAATTTATGCCGTTTTTACCAATAATTGCACCTGGTTTTGTAGATTAGGGACATATCTTGTGGTTAATTATCATAGATTAATTATTTACGCATAAACTTGGGATTTGTGGAGCTTGAAAAAAAAAGTGATCCATTGTTACCCACTCTCCCCTACTTACTCGCGGCTATTGATGTACTAAATTATTTATTTCGGGAAATGGTGACAACATTGCAATTGCAATGGTTTAAGTGGTGTTTTCAGGGTTCCGTACCTTAAAAAACAAAAAAAGGAACCCTTCTAAGATCATTTTGTTGTCCGTCCGTCCGTCCATCCGTCCGTCAGTCCGTCTGTCTGTCAAGACCCTTTATCTCGGGAACGCGTAGAGGTATCGAGTTGAAATTAAAACCATATACTCAGGTCTACAGTCCCTTGGTGCTGTAAAAAAACAAACTTGTAAGTTAACTTAAAAAGTTTCGTAGACGCATACTTCGACACTTTCAAGGGAATCAAAATTAGTAAATAGGGTACTTCCCATAGACCTAGAATCCTGAAATTTGGCACACAAGAAAACGCACTCAAAAAAGACCAGCAAACTTAGACCCCCGAACTTTAAGAGATTGTATGAAATCCATGATCAATATAATGCTTTTGCTATGTCAAAATTCTGTATAGTTACCTCGTTCAAAAAATGTTTAATTCAATTTATTAGCTTATTGTTACTATACTCAGCGAGATTTTTCAAGTTTCACCTTGAAAGATAGACGGGGAATACAATTTTAACGACTTTCAGAGCTGCTAATTAAAATGACGATCTAACCTCGATGTTATTTTTGTGATATATTCACCAACTTACATTATAATATACGACAATTATGAATATCTAACAAGCCGGTTTGGTTTCGAATACTGCCTTGTACTATTATCTATTCTGTGATACTACTAAAGTGTGGAAGTGTAGGTAAGTTTAAAGAATAGGTTCAACCATAGAATCCGCCCGCGGCTCATTAAATTTTTGCCTATAACTGTAATGTTTTGTTATTTTTAAAAGATGAGTTTATTAATCTTATAATCTTATAATTTTTGAACTTTTGCGACCATTTGTACCTACATTTAAGTAAACAAAGAAACCTACGCCGCTTCCACCGCAGTACAGAATCACAACGAAACTACACTTACACACAACACTATGACAATACCTACACTAAACAAGTTATGTGTCACTGGTTTTGACTTCTATGCTGAATAGGGGCCCTTTTCAACGCCCTGTTTAATGTGTTGCATCCAGCATCTAGCATTTATCACTGCATATTACCAACGTGTAAACGAGCCCTCATGTGTCCAATTTTTTTTTTTTTTATGGACGCTTCGCCACTGATTTGCAGTTGGTAAACTAATCGCGACCTATGTCGATGTGTGGAGACAACAGTTTATCAACGGCAAAGTCAAGTTTGTCCCTCAATTTGATTTTACATTTGCCCAGCTTTTTTTTAGTGTAAATGCTACTAAATTATTTCCTTTATAGCAATTAAAAATGACTTAAAATCTTAATTTCATAAATTCACAATTACATGTTTATTCGATTGCATCTCACTCGTACATGAATGATCAAGCTGTCCGGGTTATGTATTGGTTATTTCTAAAAGGCATAGAATAATCCATTACGTGACAGATGGATGGACGAACGGACGTGCAGCGAAAGCGCACCCTGGGGTCATGGAACACTAAAATGAAACAAACAATATAAACCATACCTACACTTTGTACGTATCCGGCGACTTTTTAGAGTTCTGTTGTAGGTTGGTTGTCATAAATGAGCCAATCTTCACCACAAATTCCGTTCAAGTGTACACAGTGAATTATCGCGAATCTGTGGGCGACATTAGGATGAATAACGTTTATTATTAGTAACTATAACATCTAAATATAACGCGTGTCGTGTGATCAATATTTATTTTGGCTGTATTGAGTTTCCGCAGACAGTTATATACTCTTACATATAAACCAATCCTTTACAACTCCGAAATGCTGCCAGCATCTGTGGTACTTCGGTAAGGGGGGCCTCTCCTTTTACTCAACTGCGCAACGCAAAGAACGGTAATAATGTTTATTTAGTTTTTATTTCAGTATTCATTTAGGTTAAGTTTTAATTAGATTTAAATTTGCTTTATTCAATTCACATAATTTGCCATAGTTCTAGTTTAATTTGTAATATTTATTACCTATCATTGTAGTTTGTTTATGTGAATTAAAATAATAAAAAATCGTAATAAATATAGCTAAGACCCTAAGGATAGTTTCAGTAAACTATGTAAAGAATAAATAATAATAAAAGAGTAATCATAGTGAACTATGATCATGTGTTCGGTCTGCTAATTTTACTTGGTTTTGTCCAAAATATCGATAAAAATACTATAATAATAAGAAAAAAATCCTCATAGGACCACATTATTGTCCGTCCATCTGTCTGTCAAGGCCCTTTTTCTCAGGAACGCGTGGAGGTATCAAGTCGAAATGAATATGCTATGCTTACGTCTGCAATAAATTTGAGCTGTGAAAAAATCCAACTTCTAGGTCAACGCAATCAAAAGATACGCTGATCTTGACCCTCGCGAGGTATTCATTGAAAAACCTATACAGTACTTCCCGTTGACCTAGAATTATGAATTTTAGCAAGAAGCAATGTCTTATAGCACCAGGGAAGGAAAAATTCGAAAGCCGTAAATTTGTAGCCACATTTTTTTTATTAAGGTACGGATTCCAGATTTATCACTTCTTAAAATGAGAAAAATTTGATAGTCGATACCCGTGATGTATAAACTTTTCTCAAGGGAAGGGATGCCAATAAGTAATAAATAAATTGGAGTAATTTCCAAAAAATGACGATGTATGGCCAAAGGTTCTATAAACATACAAGCCCTCTTATCTTCGAATGTTTCTGTGTGAGGGTCCATAATTAACTTAAGTTAGTCTAACCTCCCGTAAACTAACACTATGGAATGCAAAAAACCTTCAAGTATTGAGTAAGGTGGATTTTAAGGATTGATTTACAAAAAACCCAAGTTATGGATAGTTTTCGAGTAAGAACATGTTAATCAATTATTATTTTTTAGGTGAGGGAATGTTAAACAATTGTTATTTGTGCAAAACGAGAGCAAAGTTGGTTCTTGCCCGGTGTGTTGATTTTGAATCCCGAGCAAGCGAAGGATTGTAGAATTGAATCACGCTACACAGTGCTTCTAGGTTGGAATCCTGAGTGCAGCAAGGGATTCAAAGACACGAGATGCAAAAAACTTGGTCTCGTGTTGCACATACAACTTTTTACCTCAGCAGCGTGGGAATATGACCTTAAGGTAAAAAAGGCAACATGGTAAACATTAAACGACATCACCCAGCCGCACGCGTGGTGCCACCCCACGACCACCTTTGTGAAAAATAATTAAAGAGTTAGGTACTTTGTCTCACGCTCGCAGCAAAATCGAATTTTGCTACTGTCTCTAATGAATACCAAAACAAGGTGCTGAGGTTAAAATACAACTTCATAATTATTATGCTGCTCAAATCATTATATGTTGACATACATACATAACGTCACGCCTTCATTCCCAGAATGGGATAGGCAGAGTTACAGAATACCAACAACTGTAGACTTATTGATAATTCTATAACCACATTTTGCACAATCAGGCTAACATGTTTACCAGTGCATCAGTGACAGGTTGCAAACCCACCACCTAACAGCACCACAAACCTTTATTCCCTTAGTCGCTTCTTACGACATCCACGGGAAGACATGGAGTGGAACTATTCTAACCCGGAAACCACACGGATACATATACATCCCGAAAAAAAAATATCGAGTGCCACAAGAACTTCATCCATGGTG
Source organism: Acleris holmiana (assembly GCA_949316455.1). Classification (NCBI taxonomy): domain Eukaryota; kingdom Metazoa; phylum Arthropoda; class Insecta; order Lepidoptera; family Tortricidae; genus Acleris; species Acleris holmiana. Next base: position 5,094,897 of record OX438765.1, on the reverse strand, counting down.
CCGAATACTAGCAGCATTCGGCGTCGTGAATGAAGTTCTTGTCACTTTGTAAATAGTAAAAATTACACCGACGTCATCAAAAATCCTGCTTCATTTTAGACATTAAAATCAGAAAAATATAAAAATATTTCGTTCAATGCAAAAAATATGTAAATATTTTCACAACTACATGTATTCAATAAATAGAAAAATCACTGGGATGTTCATAATTTGCCGCCTGTGAGAAATTACGCGAAAAATATTACAAAAGTTTACGACAACTTCATCTCTTGGAAAGTATTTCTAACTTTCGAAATCGCTTAAGTCTTTCGTATTTATTACTTTTATAATTGTGTATGTCCCATTATTAGCCATAAGTGACATGGTGTTCTTATTCAAGTTGAAAAATGTTTTTTTTTAAATATATTGCATAGATGAAGATGCTCAATGGAGATGTGGAGGCAGATGAATTCTTGAGCGATGTGGCGTTATCAGTACCTCGAAGTACGAGTAATAGCAAGCTTCACTTTTGTAAGACATTTGCGTTATCGTTGCAAAAAACCGTTTCTGGTCAGCGCGCACCATTATATCTGCTCTCGATGCAATGTGACATAAGGGTTGATTTCGAATTTTTTATTGTAGGGTCTGTAGTGTCTACTAAAAAAACATTATAATTGATTGTATAAATAATTGCTGGCTCTTGTATAGTTGAAAATAGCTATTAATGAGTATTCTGTAACATAGTATTTTAAAATAAATAGCTACTTTAAATTGCAAAGTCACATTTAAAGTATGTTCTGTCCACATCTAGCAGAATGTGCACTTTTTGTATTGTTATTTCTAGTGCAATGCTCTTTATTTTTGTTTTGTGTAGCATTCAGTATTGTGGTCCTAATATTTTTTTTTATCAAAGTACAAAAACTCGGCAGGAAGTGGGTCTATAATTATGACTCTATTATTAAATACGTACTTTCCTGTCTCTGCAGAAATGTAAGTAGGTACTATTCCGAAGAGGTGAAGTGAATTATAATTTACTCCCTCCCTCCCTGAATTTTGGCCAATTTTCAAAGATAATATTTTCTTCAACAACATTCAATATTACAAAATTAAACATAACCGATGGAGATATTTCTATGAATAAGTAATATGTTAGATTAGAAGCCACATTCTGCGGTAAATAGATACAGATTTTCAGTCTTGAAAAAGGAACAGAAATACGTTTTGATTCTGGTGAACCGTAATCCTGTGCATAATCGGTTATGGGTAAAACAGTTTGTTAGTAGGTTTGGGTTGCATGCTGAAAAATGAATGAAAATCCTTGCTTACGAAATGGCAAATATTTATGTGATGAGCGCGATTATTTTTTCTTAAGTCTGGGTGTTTCTAGCTATTTGTAATGTCTTTATACAAGTATGTTTATCGTTGTCTAGACCTAGAACAATATATGTAAGATGTCTTTCCTTAGTTTACCCTTCATTGGCGATGTATATCACAATATACATACAATAACGTCAACGTTTTTAAATATTTTTTGTCATTTTTTCATTATCTTTATAATGTAAAGAGGCTTGAATTCATGATATTTTTGACAAATAAAGGGTTAAAAATAAGTTACTTTAACATTTTTTAGCCGAGTAGCTGTTCAAGATTCTCACATGCTAGACATGTAAAGGAGCAGAAAGAACTTGACAATTTGAAATTGAATACTAGAACATTTTAAAATATCCTACGAGTACAGTTCTGTATTTAGATCCAAAATCTTTGCAATAACTACCTCTTGTCATTGTTTATGATTTCCTTGAACATTGGAAATAATGATAACTGGCTTAAGATTTTTTTTACTTACCTGCATTTAGTAATTTAAGTTTCTAAAATATTTAATTAGGCATGGTGCATGAATAAATGTTAGCTCGATAAAATCGATATATCGATAGTCGATATTTTAAATCCTGATTGAGCACTGAGCGTCACTAGTGCGTAATAATAACCGCGGCTGTCAGATACATATGGGCTACTAAAAGACTTACGGTTTTCAAGATAATCACAACTTATTGAAATTTTGATATAACGCAAATGGTTTTAACAATGGCATTTCTTTATTTTATCATTTAAATCATCTTATCTGTGAACCAACTGTTGATTAGTTGCGCTATAAGATCAGTATCACAAATTATAACAAACTTAAAGAATTTTCATTCAATCAAATAAATATTCGACTGTCTGTTATGTCAAGTCGCAATCTTTACTTAATATTTTTCTAAACCCAAAAAAAATAACTTTAAAATAGGGTTTCTTGTTTCTAAAACTCAGTAAAATACTTTTATATGGAAAACTAATAAAATTTTAAGAATTCAGGAATCCATTATTAGCTATGGTTTTATATACTGGGTGATTTTGGGGTTATAATCCGGAATGGCCAAAAGTGAATAAGATGGTCATACTGAACATCTTTTCCGATAGGACCAACCACGTAATCACCAAAAAAGAACAGCTGTTCCATACATTAACGGTGAATTAATTGAGAGTTAATGTATGGAACAGCTGGTTTATAAATGAAACCTAAGTTGTGTAGTGAATATAATTTACGTTTACACATTTCGAAGCAGATAAGAACCTAGAGTAGGTAGAAACTGAATGCAAATAACACGAGGCATACCCTCAGGTTTTACTATTCGTATTACACGAGGGCAGTGATATTATTATAGTCTCAAGCTAGAATAACCTATTACTATGGTCCTTGGGCTATGAAATACGGGATTTAGACATACCTATTCGAAATACTAGGAAAGCGGGTAACACTAACTGGCTGGATCAAAAATAAGTAGAAAAAAATATTTGAGGATAAGTTATTGTAAATACTATCAACAAATCGGGCTATGACACATATGTGAGTCACTCAATATAAACCTACTTACTATACCCAGATACAGGTCCTGCATTTTGTTTTAATAATATTTTTAAAATAGCTGGGCGTTTTCCAATAAAAGTGTAGGTACCTACATCGTTAAAGACAAAATTAAGAAAATGTAACTTTTTCCATGTCGTCACGAAAATTAACGAATCTAAATGTATGGCAAATTTTCGTGACGAAATGGAAATGTATGGCTAATTTTTCTGGTAAACGCCCAGCTGATGTAAGCCAAGCAACCGCCAAGCTCAAATGGGAATGGGCTGGGCAAGTCTTTCGCATGTCGCATGCTGCACGCAATAGAGTTCAGAATCGCGGCAGACCAAGGTTACGGTGGCGAGATGAGCTTGATGCCTTCAATTAAGACTGGTGACAGACTGTCAAGATAGGGCCACGTGGAAGGAAGGGGGAAAGGCCTTTGCCCAGCAGTGGGATATTATATTCTGTAAAATAAATGAAATAAATATTTTTGCCATTTATTTCTTTATTGTTTTATGATTTAATGTTCTTCGTATAGAAGAACTCCGAACTCCAATCGTTAAAGGTGCGATCATCTTTATCGTCCACGAAATACGTGACATTGCGTCATGTTCCGGGGAACATCGCCTTTCAGCAATATTCGCTTTATGGACAGTAACGTTTAATGACAGTTAAAATTGTAGTTAACGTGCCAAGCGACATTATAAGATCCGTAGTTATTTTTTTAGGATTTTCAGCCAATTTAGATAATGTTTCCTTGATACAACGATATATTTGCTTTCGACTCATCTCAGGCAGTCACTGTGAATCAATAATAATTTTTATTCAAGTTTTATTTTAAAGATTCATGCATTTTCAGTACTTAATGTGCGTGTTTATGTTTAAAAAATAAACAAGAAAAAGTACATTAATCCGATTATTTAAAATTCCTAAATAAATATATAATTTTGATGCAATTAAAATCAAAAACAGGGAGTTTCGATTTTTTTAAATTACGGATTCCGATTTTCCATTACTCCGAATAACTTTTTCCAAAAGTTATTTTTAATTCCGAATAACTTTTTCCAAAATATTTCCGAGTTGAGGTAAAGTTTTGTATACGGCCTCTTAATAGCAAAAATATAATGCATGGAACTATTTTCTGGTGTTTTGGTCGCAATTGTACTAAAACACTAATTTTATACTACACTTGTTCGTAAGTGTAGGTACTTATTTATAATTACTACCCTAATAAAAGGCGGGAAAGCCGTTGATTAAACCTTTTCAAAAATCAGGGTAGTAATATTGAATGGAATTTCATAACTGCCCTGTTATCAAGGCAGTAATATCGTATCGGCTTTTTCTAGTGTTCAAACTGTGAACACGTCAAAAAATAGTCACTTCAGTAAATTTTGTATTATGACGTCAGTTTACATCAATGTCAAACTAAAAATGCAAATTATGCAATAAGTAAATTTTCCTAATTAATCATAACTAAGTATCATGGATGTTTGATAGTATGATGCAGGTGGAAAACTATTTATGTATGTAATGTTCACAGGTATGTGAAAGACATGTCAATACCGCGTTGACCGCAGGTGAAAGGTAAACTGTTTTTCATCATTCACTACGGCAAATGATTCATCTCGGGGTGAGTTATTAATTATTATGGCTTAGGTGAACCCATTCATAGCAAAATTGGGTAAAGATGGTTCGATGCCATCGATAATTTACAGCTGTGGTGATTTTAGAGGGCTTAATAAATTAGGTTTTGTATTTATAGCTATGATAAAAAAAGCGGCCAAGTGCGAGTCGGACTCGCCCATGAAGGGTTCCGTAGCAGCAAGTAACATAATATAAAAGTTCGTTGTAGCTTTGATCAATGTTTTTATGACGTATTAAAAAAAAACTACTTACTAGATCTCGTTCAAACCAATTTTCGGTGGAAGTTTGCATGGTAATGTACATCATATATTATTTTTACATTTATCATTCCCTTATTTTAGAAGTTACGGGGGGGGGGACACACATTTTTCCACTTTGGAAGCGTCTCTCGCGCAAACTATTCAGTTTAGAAAAAAAATATAATAGAAACCTCAATATCATTTTTGAATACCTATCCATAGATACCCCACACGTATGACTTTGATGAAAAAAACATTTTTGAGTTTCAGTTCTAAGTATGGGGAACCCCAAAAATTTATTGTTTTTTTTCTATTTTTGTATGAAAATCTTAATGCGGTTCACCGAATACATCTACTTACCAAGTTTCCACAGTATAGCTCTTATAGTTACGGAATAAAGTGGCTGTGACATACGGACGGACAGACGGACAGACATGACGAATCTATAAGGGTTCCGTTTTTTGCCATTTGGCTACGGAACCCTAAAAAAGAGAGCTCGAGATTTCTAGGAGCTAGGGAACTAATATTACCACCATTAGGTTTCATGTACACAAACATGTAGAGATCCAAACGTCCTGACGAACGAATATTTTACTTATCAATGAGCATTAAGTTAGAAGGATACCTCAGAGTAACTGTTGTGAGACGTAGGTCCCAAATTAAATATGTAACAAATATTTATATTTTGAATGTATAGTTAGCGGGATCCTAACATTTCATAACCAATGATTTATTTCACAAACATATCATTTGACCACGTGCTTTTTTCTCCGTAATTGTAAATAATTCTGGATTTATTTCAACACCATCGTGTAGAACCGTGTAGGTTAGGTCAGGTTAGTGTTATAAAATCCTGAAATATTTGTAGTTACAGAAAAAAAGCCGGTTGGCAAATAAATAAGTTGCGAAACGATGCATTTGTCAAAGATACATACATACATACATAACATCACGCCTTCATTCCCAGAGTGGGGTAGGCAGAGCTACAGAAATAACAACATATCTAAAAGGATTTGTTGGTAATTCTGTAACCACATTTGGCACAAACAGGCTAAGATGTTTACTAGTGTATTACTAGTGACAGGTTGCAAGCCCATCGCCTAACATTACTACAAGCCTTTATTCCCTTAGTCGCCTCTTACGACATCCACGGGAAGACATGGAGTGGCACTATTCTAACCCGGCAACAACATTTGTCAGATTTGTCGGCGAAAAGGCAGGGAACCATAGTTAGTCGCAGTTTTTACTTTTTAGTGACAGATTTTGTTTGTTAAACCCAGTAGCTGAATTAATAGTCATTGTATTCAAATGAAGCGTCAGTTGTTTTGTAAAGCTGTATTTTGCTGTATTTGTAAAGATAATTAAAGAGTTTAAATTTATTTTGTGACCTTTGGAGTGCTTCAAACATGTCTGTCGGCACATTTGCATTTACCGAAAAGCTGAAACTGCGTATGCATGGGTTATTTTACGTAGTATCTTGTTCGTTTTCATGGTCGAGCCATTAAAACAACTTGATTTTCTGAGAGGTTGAAAATTGTTTAGTACTATGTTTAGTGTGTAAGTTGCAGTGTCTTTTTGTCAAATCAATGTAAGTGAGTTTGAGTTTAAAGATCAAACTCACTTACATTGTCAATAATCTACAGCCGCTTTCCAAGGGAGACTGTTGAGAATAAACGCCGCAAGAAAGTCAACATCATTTTTTCAACATATGAAAACACATATTACTCATGAAAATAGATAGATATATAACCACCTTTATTCTTCACTAACATACAAGAGGCGTTCCATAAGTTTTAATAATCGGTATGAACCATCCTCATAATAATATTCTTTTAATGAGGACTATGCCATGGCACTAATCAATCTTAAATTAGATTAAAAAAATATATAAGTTATTAATTGATATTTCTGTAATAGCTAAACAAAAAACATATGCATGAGTTTTGTAACTATTTGGAGCGGTGTAAAGAAAGTCCTGATATATTGTTAAAAAAATGTTGTTTCTGATAATGAAACCTTGGTTTATCATTATGATTTGAAGCATAAATAAATAAGCTTTGTATAAAAACTGTGACATTAGCTTTTACTAATGGAGCTCAAATTAATAATCTACGAGAGTTATTGGTTATTAAAAAATAGTTATAGAAAAAAACGAATTTGCAGCAGGAATTGTGCTTTAGAGCCATCTAATTGACAAGCTGCTCTTCGACCAAATTACAGAACTGATAACCGCTTCTCCTGTTATGTAGACCTTACTTTTGACTACAACTTCTCATTCAATAAAGTTAAAAAAAAACTACATAAAAATCACGAGCTGATGATGATTATTTACTAAAGGTAAAAAAAATGACCTCTAAAGGTAAAAAATGTTTTTAAAACTTTGGGTGCGGTACCTACGGGAACTGTTTTCCCGTATTGGAGGGAAGGCGGTCGAAAATAGTGTTCTCTCCCTCGGTGCGGGAAGGAAATAACAAAGTTCCTATGAAGCTATGAAAGAGACAGCTACTGATTTGTGAATACCATTTTTATTTAGAATTAATAGTAAAATATGTAACATCGTATGGGGAAATGAATTTCCGCTAACCTTCGGGGAGGGAAGATGGCTTATTCAACAATGTCCGGCTTTTGATTTTGATTTATTCTGTTTACTGTTTTACTCTACTCACTTGACATTGGCGAAATCACTGCGTATGTCGCGGTGGACCGCCATTAATATAAAAAGAAGAAGAAGAACATCGTATGGGAAAATAGTTCCCTGGCTGTGTCAGTTTTGCTCTCTGATGCGATACTGGAAGTATTTTATGGTATTACGTCGGTGAAACTGCAATACCGCGTAACTAACGAATTGAATAAGTTGCAAAATACACTTTAATAGCTAAGTCAGCAAGGTACACTTTGCAACTTATTGAATTGGTTAGTTACGCGGTATTGCAGTTTCACCGACGATTAGCGACTCCGTACCGCACCCAGAGGAAGGCACGAACAGTCTCATTTGTGCTAAGGAAGGAGTAACATCTATGTAAGTGTGATAACGACAAATAATCATAAGGCGTACGTTCAGACAAATAAAATCAAGTCAAAAACAAAAAAGATACGTGTGGTGAAAGTGAATAACACTACTATGAAGCCGAGTGATAGCAACTATAATCTTAAACCTTCTACACGCAAATACGACCATAATTTCATAATTACTGGTTGGAATTGATAACTAATAGGTTTAAGACGAACTTTTTATTTTTGATATTTTCGTAGAGGATTGCTATGTTCTTTTTTATAAATATATATTGTTTATCGACGTTTATTTTAATACAACACTGTCACGTCTTTAACTTATTTCTTTTTCAGTACGGTACGGGAAATAATTGACCGAAAACTGAAGTTTTCGTAAAATTGACATATTATTGTGTAAACTATTACACTGAGCCTGGTACGAAGGCAGCTTGTTAAAAAAGACCAAGTACATTTGTTTAAATTTAAAAGATAAGGAAAAAAAATCTACACCGCATTTTGTAGGGCAATGCCTTTTTTTGTCTTCACTTATTGGATTAAAAACTGTTTTGAAGAATTTGTAATATTAGATTAATTCTTAAACTGGTCAAGGACTTAGGTAATTTTAATCTTTTAAATATTATTGCCTTTTTGTATAAATTCAATGCTAAGATGACGTAATCAAAAAGTAAATAAAGTGGTTGATCATGCTAACTCTGGTTGGCTTGATACATGGCTTGAAACCCGTGCAAAAAGCACTAGTTCGCGAAACAAACTTTACGCACGCTAAATGGTTACGAAAATACCACTTGTTGAGCAACTGTATATTTTTTTTTATAAGGTAACGTTTTTATTACGTTTGAAAGGCGCTGGACCCGCTGCACTAGTATTCTGCCAAAACCTTTGAAGTACCTAGTGACGCTAATAAATGTGAATCGTGCCAAGTAAGTCTACCATGTACTTATCAGAAGTTGCAATGCAAAAGAAAAATATGATATTATTCATAATAACCTGACCTTAACTGTTCGGTTACTTGTTGTACTATGCAATCAAGTTTAAAAAAAGGAATAAATAAATGAATTATATTGAAATATAGCATAAAAAGACTGGTATTGGGGAAGAATCAGGAAGACGATTTTTGACTTACGAGTGCTCTAATCAAACTCAAGTGATAGAAAATATTAAGCACACGAAAAAATATATACCGATAATTTTCGCATGAGGCTCCGGCACATCAAAAGCGTGTCGTGAGCGTCGCGTCGCGACGCGTGGCGTCAGCGACGCGGCACCCGGCGCACTGCAGGCCGGGGGCAGCTTCTACGCGTGCACACATAGCTCATGCTTCGCGGCTGCGTTTGGTGTGACGGGTCGAGCGTGGCGCGCGCGCGGGCACGCGCCCGTTGCCATCAATATGTATATCGAACAATTCGGAAGAATCCCAAGTTTTTTTATTGCTTTTAGTTCTCAGTTGAAATAAAAGAATTTGGGTGCACGATATTAATACTAGACGGGAACAATACGGGTAATATCATCGTCTATGTAGGGTGCTGGAAAGCCGAGTAGATGTCTTTTTCAGTATTTTAAAATATCGGGAAATAGTTTTGTGTTATATTTCATTATTGCTCCTTGCAATAATGAAATAGATATGACACAAACTTCAGATCCACGATAACATGAAGGGCTATCCCTTGATGTTATCGAGGATCTGAGGCTAGCGAAGTGTACAACAGAAGAATCTTATAAATCAGAAACAGCGCTCGTGTCTTCAAGAAGTACTAATCAAAGATCGCCAAATGTACTCGTAACTTTAGAAGTTGAAGATTTTTTTTTATTGTTTTTACAGTATTTTAGTAATAAAATAATTTTATTTCAATTATCGGGAAATAATCTTCTACAATCGCAACGTATAAGTTGTATTTCTGTAATACTTATTTTAAACATCGTATAAACAATTAATTCTTCAAACAAAATCAATTATTTTCTCGTTAACATCCATCACTCGTTTGTAAAAAAATACAAACACTAGCGCTCGCGCCAACGCCGTAATGACGCGTCGCTACCGCGACGCGTACGCTACGCCTCACTGTGTCGCTGAGCAAGGCGGGCGCGTTTAACACAACTTCGGGTACACGCGCACGCGACGTTGCTGCTTCACGCGCAGCGCGCGCCGCAATGCCAGAGTTGTGCGCGGCGACAGCGACGCGTAGCAGTTTGAACGCGTGCACGCGTTGATGTGCCAGATTAAATTGATTTTTCGTACTACAACTTGCGCGTGCACGCGTTCGCTGCGCGTCGCTTCTGACACGCGTTTGGTTTGCCGGAGCCTTGAACCTTATCCCGTATATTTGAAAGTCCTCATTCGAAAGCTAGATAGTGACTTAATGTATTCACGTGTATGGGCGTAAATTTGTAGGTTGTTTGGCAACAATTCCTTCGGGGCTAAACATAATCAATGTTATACGTCCATTCTGTGCACATTCGTTTTTGTATTTAAGCCACTTTAGTTATTGGCCATTTTCTTCTCATGTCCCTAACTGAAACCATTTTTGACCGAGGGTTAAGATACTCTTTGATGCAAATGATGCGTAGATATGACTTTGATTCTCCATAATTCTCGTCTTTTTTGTGTTTTGCAAGAAAATATTAATTTCACAATCTGTTGACATGTAAACAATGACGATGACACTTGCATAATTGTCATTTTCATTCAATCTTGTGAGTGTCGTATTGTAAGGCAATAAGTTCAGGGCACGATGCAGACTAAACTATATCTGTAGAAGTTATGGATGACTTTGGCGTCCGAGTTTAATTTGATTTAGTTACTTGTGATATGGGTATAGATATCTTGACTTCGCTTAAAAGTGGCAACGTCGCAATTATTAATTATACGTCCCGGGCACGGTGTATTTATGCCAAATTACAGCTTTCTAGTACTAAGAGTCTCTGAGATTAGGCTGCGGACGGACGGACATGGCGAAACTATAAGGGTTCCTAGTTTGACTGCGGAACCCTAATAAAAAGGCCCTTTCCTTACCGGTCCAGGATATAATTTTAATTTTTCAATCTCTTAATTAGTTTAGATGTTATTGGACATTATAATGACACTGGTAATGAACGCTACATCTTTGCCTCCCTTGGCTAAAATAGCTATAATTTGTGATCCTAAAACTTGATCCTCAATAACGTAAAAACGTACTGAATTACACCATAATTCCTCAATATTAACGCATTCATAATAAATCTGCTTCACTGCAATGTTTCACCTGTATTGGTCCTGTTGGAAAATAGGGATTCGTTTTTATATACCTACTATAAATATAAAGATATAAAAGAAAAAAATATATAATAATATAGATGTATACAAGTTAGATAACTCTAGATAAATGTAACCGGCTAGAGCGCATTCGCTACTTCATAAACAGTGCAATTATTGAACGGTTGCAATTTATAGGGAAACATAAAACTTGTTGAATAAATGCATGTTATGCTGCAACCTGTTTATCAAAGGCTGACTCGATTGTGGTTTGTAGTTGAAGATGGTTGGATACCTACGTTATACTTCTCAGTACAAGGTGCGTCCTCGGCTCAAGGAAATTAACTAAGTGGACAGAATTTTACATCAAAATTATTGCCTTTAAGATAAATAAAACCTAATGCGAGAAATATAAAGGACTGTCCCAATAACTGAGAACTGAATTCATTGAGAAGTATCGAGTCTATACACTCGTACCTACAAAAAATATTTTTTACACTCTTTCTATTTGTTTGAACTGTACAGTCAAAAGCATAAATATCTAAACAGCTATCGTGTGAAATATACGTGTACCTACATTGACCTTAAATATTGTGAGTGACAGTGACTGTATGAATGTAGAAGCAGAAATGTATGTAATGGATTTTTTCAATTTAGATCGCAACTTCTTCTAATTGTGGGAATGATTTGCAATTTTTGGGTAGCTATACTTAATAAGGATAATATTTCAAGGGTTTGGTTAAAAATAAAACATAAATACAACCAAGTACTATTTAGGGTTCCATATTTTATATTGAAAATGAGTTTGTTCAGCTCTTGCTTTACTGAGCTCACCCAGAAGATTCCTATTAACCTTAACTGTAAATAGGTTCAGATTGTATGCACTTGGCAATACAGACGCCGGAAGCGCGTTCTACAATTTTACACCACTTTTTGGGACTTGTATTAAGCAAGTTATTTTTATTAATTATACCACCCCGTTACGATAAAGTAGGCTTTCAGAGAGAAGTCTTAGTTTCAGTTTCAGTTTACTAAGCGCCTTTATGCACTGATTAAACTGATTTGGCAAAACAATATCTTTACAAAATCGAACGGCCAAGGTTTAAAATGTCGAAAGTAATATCGTCTGGCTAGCACAAGTTGTATTTTCTCGCTTGTCGCTGTGCGTCTCTATCATAGTCTGTAGACAAGGTAGAAAGGGAGACCCGGGCGACAAGCAAGTCGCCGACAACTTGTGCAACCCCTCATGGTCAATGACCTGACCTTAACTTCACTAGTAAACAACATTTTGGCTTTTCTCAAGTAGGATCTCCTGAAAACCGCATATATTGCTACCACAAACGAATAGTAAATACTGCTCACATAGTGAAACGAATAGTACAGTGAAGCGAAGGTGATTATAGCCTGATTGCGTGAAGATCGAAGAAATCATATGAAGACAGTCTTTCACTAGGCAGGTATTTATACAAATTATAGATGTAATTCTAATATAATACAATTCGAGAGGTTCAATGTATGGCACCACGAAGAACATATTGGATCATATTATAGCTAAATTATTACTATTGGCTACTTTTTATTATTTTATCATAAAATATTTAATATAATTAATGTCCACCCATGCAAGGCCCATAATAAAAAACACTATAATAATAAAATATTATAATAAAGGATAGCTATAAGATTGCAGAGGGATTGAAGATTAAGAGCTTTTTGTACTGTGCATAAGAGTCTAACACTGATTTTTTTAAAGTCGTTATTAATTAATGAACGAGACGGCTATATTTCTTTTTTTTTTAATAAAGTTGTTTGTAAAACCGATTACGGATTTATATATTTGACAAAATAACGTATCCTCGAGCCACCCATGATAAAAAACGCGAGATCAAATATACGCCCAGTGTGCAATGTATAAGCCAAAACATTTTTAAGTATATCCAAACTGCCCTTGAGTACAGTGTAATTAATGTACACTTGGCGTTCAAATCAAAATGTTATTTTTTACGACTGAGCGGTTATGCTAAGTTTCACTTTGTACAATGTAATGTAAATCGGGCGGCACGTGGATAAATGTGAAAGTAATTTTGCCTGTTTGTAACTCATTCACTGCTAAACCGCTGAAAATATTTTGATGAAATTTGGTAAAGGATTATTTTTTCCGCGAGTAGCGATAAACGAGTCCTACGCGGACGGAGTCTTGGGGAACAGCTGGTATGTAATTAAAGGCAGTCGAGTTATTTAATACCTACACAGTTTTTCCGAGTATCTGTATCTATGCTCGTTTTTACCTGTATAACTGTATGTACCTAGGTATGTATGTATGTGTATGGTTCTTTTCATGGCACTTGCTCGGAAAGGGTGTTATAACACGCAGGAGTATAGGGCAGTTATAGCCTATTTACCTCCCAACCAAGGGAGTTATGGGTTTAGTTTTAAAATATGGATCCTACTAGTAAGTACATCATTTCAGATTAAGGCGGTGAAAAATCAGCCAAGGTTTATTTCCTTTGTTCAAAACTTGGCTACAAACCAATTTTATTGTATAATTAAACTTATACGGGACATTTAACTGCATTATATTAATATTTTACTATTATTTAAGAGACATTTTCAATTAGTTTTATAAAATCTGGCAGTATGCCCTGTCAAGTTTGAAAACGACTGGCAGTTCCTAGCATTATCTGTGGAAGACTATATTGAACAAAGGTGAGTTGACATGTTGACAATCTCTTTTAGCGAGTCGAGTGCCATTCATTTTTTTAATTAACGTAGCGAGTATTACTGGGTACTTAAATTAAAACAAAAAAAAAATACGATCGAATAAAAAAAAATATAAATGGTAGGTAACTAACATATACAGTGCATAAGGTGCACAAATGAATAGGGATGAAACTAGATGCAATTTAAACGACCATAAAAATATGTTAAAAAAATTAGCGTATTTTTTTTGCTTTTTTATAACAACATCATTAATTGCTGTCAACCCTATCGGAACAAAGTGAATTATCTCGCCTCATATAACAGCTCTATTGAGATGAAATAAACGGTTTTTAATCCTAGAGTATTTCAAATGGAAAAAAAAACGAATAAATACGCTAAACACAAAAAAGACAACACAGACTTAACGACATCATATCTTCGACTTGATGAGCATCAAAAATGTCGTGTTTGCATTAGACACGTAATTCTTTTTTTAATTAAAGCTAATCAGTTAATAAATAATTATAGCTAACAATAACATGAGGTAATATGGGCATATTTTTAGGTAATTTTTGAATTATCAGTAATTTCCAGAAAATAAACTCATTCTTTTAAATAAAAACCTGTTTTTTTTTGGTGTTTGGCTATGTTTTCATTTTGTTATTTATTTACATACATACATACATAAATCACGCCTGTTTCCCAGAGGGGTAGGCAGAGACCACTTCTTTCCACCTGCTACGATCCTGACAAAGCTCTTTCGCTTCTTCCACATTCATACATCGAGTCATGCATGCACGTCGGTTTCGGGTACTTAAGATTCGGCCCTTTTCCAGTATTTCCCCGATTTGATTCAAAAAAGTACACCTAGGGCGCCCCCTTCCGACCCTTCCACACACTTTAGCACTGTAAATTTCTTTCGTCAATCTTTTTTCATCCATCCTTTCCAAATGACCGACCCATCGAAGCATGCCCTTTTCAATTTTAGTCACTACATCTTCTTTCAGACCACACTTCTCTCTAATGTTTTCATTCCTTACTCTATCACACAGTTTCACACCACACATACTACGCAAAGAGCGCATTTCTACTGCATTTATGCGACTTTCATGCTTATCCTGCCACACCCAACATTCACTACCATACATCAGAGTAGGGGCCAACACTCCATTGTGAACAGCCAGTCGAGCTTTTTGTGAAATGCCCCTTCTGCTCACAAAGGAGTGCAGGGCTCAGGGCATTATTTATTTAATGTAATGATATAGAAAATTTCATCTCAATAGACCTCTTAGGCGAGATATTCCACTTTGTTCCGACAGCCTTGACAGCAATCAATGTTTTTTCATAAATCATAAGAAAAAACAATTTATTTTTTCAGTAAAATTGCATCTTGTAGTTTCATCCCTATTCGTTTCTGCACCTTATCCATTGACACACTGTATAGACGACATAACCAAATCGTGCTTTTTAGTCTTTTATTTGCATACATCCTGTATAGTAGACTAAACTTGTTGAATTGGTTTTTATTCAATCAGTGTCGATGCTGACAGTTTAAACCTCTATTCGTTAAATGGTGATACGGGTACTTAATAAAGAAAATATGAAAATATCAAGCAAATACTTTTCCACTAAGGTTCAAGATCCCACTCCTCAGTCTGATACTGCAAACGTCAACATTCAGATTGTATAAACGAAGTCGGTTTTTTTAGGGTTCCGTAGTCAAACTAGGAACCCTTATAGTTTCGCCATATCCGTCCGTTCGTCCGTCCGCCCGCAGAGACTATTAGTACTAGAAAGCTGTAATTTGGCATGAATATACATATTAGTCACGCCAACAAAGCAGTACAATAAATAGGGTACCTCCCACACACATAACGTGGGGATGTTTTTATTTTCTCGTCTACCCCATAGTGTGGGTTGTCGACGGATAAGTCTTTAAAAAAAAATGGGTTTTTGAAATCAATTTTTCGATTAAAGGATCCGTTTATGAAATATTAAGCTTTAAAGCCCTAATTTTTGCTAGAGTCAAGTGTCAACGTAGCGTACGTAGCTCTTCCAATTTTCCATAGATCATAGAGCTTGTTTTTCGCTTTTTAGTGCAAAATGTTATATTACAAAGTGTTTAATTATTATTTTTTGATATTTTCCTTTTTTCTCTAGTTTTTCCTTTAATTAGGTATCATATCGCCAATGTACGAGCACTCGTCGATGAGGTGCCCATACACTGTCCCTCGTCTATTTTCTATTGTCTGTACGAGTAGTAAGTAGACTTATCTTATCCTTCGTTATGCTTAGTACCTACTTCCTCATTCGTCCTCTTTTCAATCCATTAATTCTTCCCATCCGTCTCCGGGACCACAAATAAAAAGGACAAGATTACTTACATTTCTTGTATTGCTTTTTTTATAATTCTTTAGAGGTATAAAGATACAAGCGGCGGAAATAAAACAACGTGACAAAAATCACCTAACTGCACTCGGTAATAGTAATAAATGCGAAATGTTATTGGACTAATTAAGGTACCCCGTTACTTAAAACAATTGTACTTGTACAATCTAGAAGGATTGGCTGACACTTTTATTTTTTCATTTAACAGTTATCACGTTACTAACTTCTACATCTGTCGGTTATTAAACAGACAGAAACTTAAGACAGCAGAAAAGCGCTCCCTTACTGCCTGCTTAGTTGCAAAATTAACTTCATGAGAAACCAGTGAGCCACTTAGAAAAAAATATACCTGCCTAATTTAAAAGTTAAAACTTGTTCAACATAAGTCTTTGCTGATTTACGGCAACTTCTAATAGGTTTACATGTACAATTATGTATATCTATCAGAAACTGCTGTAGATCAGCAAAAAGCTTGAAACCCATGATTCATCAAAAAAAGTGAAAAAAGTTTTTACGGTAAATACTTAGATATTTGTAACTTAAACTTTTACGGAGGTAGGTAGTTAAATTTTTCTCCTAAATGTATGTAAACTCTCTATTGCACAAAGTAAAGTAAAGTAATATTTGCGGAACAGCAAAAGTTCCAGTAACTGCCCTTACTGATCCATCTCAACTTTCCACCCTGTACAAGGATTTGGTTTTTAGTTAAGAAGTAGATATTGTTGATAAGTTTTATAACAACATAATTAAATAATTATATTACCTTATTATAACCATTGCTGGCTGAGTAAAATCCTTTGAAAACCATCACTTAATCATATAACTGCTTTGGCGAGATCGTCACAAACTGCGACCGTCGCGTCACTAGCGCGGCCGGTCGCGCGGCTGCGACGGAGCGTTAATGTGAACTGGCGTCGGGTGCGAGGCTCCACGCCGATGTCTGCCGGATAGAACAGCTTATTTATTCGATCTCCCATTTTAAACAGTTGCCATCAGTCCATGGGTCAAAGTATTATCGCCGTCAAATTAAATGCTGCTTTGTTAGAGAGTACCACAAGTAAAACTCAAGTTGCTAAATAAACACAGACTCATTTGGAAATAGGTTTTTTTCGCCAATACGTTAACTTCAGTAAGTTTGACCTTTTTAACGTCAATGATGGATATATCCGGCTTAACAGATTACAAAAAAATACCTACAAATCCTTAAGATTTAAATTCGCGCTACTTTTCAGCGTCATTGACGTGTGATGTGAGCAGTGTATGTGGAAAAAGCTAATACCTATCAAATTATAGCTTTCTCATAATCCGTAAAGCTAGCGATTTGTTCCTGATTTATCATATTCCTAAGTCGACAATTTCCCACCTGGCGATATTCCTGATTCGTTACGTGTAGTGGAGGTACACTAAAAAAAGGATATTTCAAGATTTTATTTTACCACTTTGTTGGCGTATGTATATTCTCGCCAAATTACAGCTTTCTAGTACTAAGAGTCTCTGAGCTAGGCTGCGGACGGACGGAGGGACGGACGGACATGGCGAAACTATAAGGGTTTCTAGTTTGACTATGGAACCCTAAAAATGTAAGGTGCTGCTTCGTACAAAACTAAACTCCAGAAAATATTATGTAGGTAGGGGAGAGCGGGGCTGAAAGTGCCGGGGGTAAGTTGTTCCGATGATAATAGATGCAAGTAAAAAACGGAGCAATGATGTTTGACGCGAAACATTATGAAATTATGCCGTTGCAGGAGCCGTTTAAGTTGCTTCCATTACCATTATTATGATATAATAGTAGTTATGGAAAAAAACTAAATCAACGGAACAACGAACCCCACAAAATAATACCTTTTTGTCTTTGATTTTTTGTTAACTGAGTTGATAGTGCAAACAAAATAAACACATATTTTGACGAACTACAAATACTCCTTTAGCGTGTGAGAACTAAGATTTATTTGTTTAAGGATAAGTTTGTATTTCAAAAGGATGGAACAACCAGCCCCATAGTGGGGTTAGTTGTTCCGTTCCAATCGATCTCATAAAAAATGATTTTATTTGAAAACTGTTTAACGATGCACAAAACAATATCACTATTCAGAAACTCCAATAACCATTCTTTAAATGTGTGTGTAAGCCACACAACATATACACTATTTCATAGCTCAATTTTGTGTTTTATGAAAATCGGCACTTTCAGCTCCGCTCTCTCCTACTTAGATTTAAACTGAGCTTGATATTACCTAAAGGCAATCACACTTTCTTACCACAGAGGATTTCTATAATAAGTTGTGCAGTCAAATATACATTGTATGACGAATTGACGAGCTCGGAATATGACGAATCAGGAATATGACGAGTAGGGAATTTGACCAGGTGGGAAATTGTCGACTTAGAAATATGACCAGTTGGGAATATGACGAAACAGGAACAACCACAGAAAATATGATGTAGGTACTTAGATTTTAAACTGAGCTTAATATTACCTAAAGGCAAACACACTTTCTTACCACCGAGGATTTCTATAATAAGTTTGTGCAGGCGTCATTGTGTGACGAGTTAGGAATATGACGAATCAGGAATATGACGTGTTGGGAATATGACCAGTTGGGAAATTGTCGACTTAGAAATATGACCAGTTGACAATATAATGAATCAGGAACAAATCAAGCTAGCGCGTCCACATCTTTTGGTGTAACTAAATCTGGTTTATCATATCGAGCTCACACACAAAAACACACATCCTACCTACCTACAACCGTTTAAAATCATGATACCTACTCTGTGGTGCTAGACAAGTTGCATTCGACAATCGTTAGCGATTATGTTTCGATTGATAAATGTATGGAATTGACGTAAGCCACCGAGATACTAACGTGACTCTTACGTCAATTCCATATATTTTTCAATCGAAACATAATCGCTAGCCAGTGTCGAATACACCTCGTCTAGCCCCACTGATATCATAAAATAAAACACCATTTTTACTGCCGTCGATAATCGGAACACCTAGTCAGATCACTCGCGTGGTGTCGCGTAGGAATAACCTTTTTTGTTTGGACGAATTTACAGGGAGGTAAAAAAAATTGTGCCTACATAGACATCTGTGTAAGTAGGTAACTTAATTTTCAAGTAAGTTATCATTTTATCCGGAATTGCGTGATAAATACATATAATAAAGATTCCGACTATCTGAGCACCTTATCCGTCTTTTTAAGTCTAAAATTATCTATACTCGTACTTCTATACTAATATTATAAATGTGAAAGTCGCTCTGTCTGTCTGTCTGTTTGTTACGCTTTCATGAATAAATCGATGAACCGATTTAGATGAAATTGGGTATGGAGATAGTTTGAGTCCCGTGGAAAGACATAGGATACTTTTATCCCGAAAAATTCAACGGAATAGCGCGAGTTCTATGCAGTCGGAGTCTACGGTCCTAAAACAAGGTCTTCTAACCCGAAAAAGGACACTTTCTACGTGATCTCAATCTTGCTACTTGATTTACCACAAACCAAAAATAAGGTCAATTTTTAATTCAAATTAGTTAAGTAAGTATTTAATTTTAAAATCTTACGCCACAAGCATTATTTGTATAATTACCTTAATTTAATATATCCTTATAAATTTTCAGTGGTGGTAGGACCCTGTGCAGGGTCCGTCCGGATCGCAACCACCATCTTATCCATTAACCACCCGCCAAGCAATGAATGGTGTTCGAATTGTTGTTGCAAGTTTTTTTTTTAGGCTTCCTCATAAATAAATTAAGCTATTATGTGCCCTTGCTAATAAAACCTTTTAACCGATACACTCGATGATGGACATATGTATTCCATTCATAGCTCAAGAGTTCATAAAACTTTAACCTTGACACCAACGGAATTTTGACATCGACAAAAAGGGTACATCTTCATTGCAATAAGTACCTAAAAGATAATTAAACTTTGTACGTCTATAAATAGGGTTGAATCTGCTATATTGTTTATATTCATTATACAGGGTGTCCCAAAAATCGTCGGCAGCTCACAAGTTATCGATAAAACGTCGATGTAGGGTCAACGATTTTTAGTACTTTCGGTGATTTTGATCCTTTTAATCGGAATTATTGTAATTTTTCCTTATTTCCATGTTACGAAAAACCCTTCAGATCATGTATTATTTCAATATTTTCTCATTATTACTGTGAAGTAACATGGGCTACTTCGACTTAAAAAAAACACGAGTTGATAATAGTACCAAAGTAACGAATGACAAAATTGAAGAAAAAACATCGTATGAGCATGTTTTTTCAATAATTGTCTAAAAATTGAAGAGTAGGCTCCAAAAATATACAACAATAATAATAGGACCCTATTGTAATTTTTTGAAATAAATAAATAATAAATAAATAAATAACAATAGGGTCCTATTTTGAGTGGTTAGTTCCGCTATCTGATAATAGATGGTGGGAGCAGTCATTGCACATATTTGTATTAAATATAAAATCGTATTAGCCAGTTTTGTTTTTCAAACATCGTCCAATAATAATTACTATCACTAAAAAAATATTAAATTATAACAAATAATGAAACAAAACAAAAACACGCCTGCCATGCCATAAAGTGAATTAAAAGGAAAAACCATCATTGCGATTAATGAAACAATATGCCAAATAAAAAAAGGAATCAAGAGATAACGGAATTGTACCTACTGCAGTCGGAGGACAGTTTTGTGGAACATTATCTTGTAAGTCTCCCGACTGGGATACAGGTTTGCCTATTTCTTGATTTCCTTTTTTTTAGCATATTGTTACATTCATTGCAATACTGGTTTTTGCTTTTAAAAATTCATTTTAAGCGTAGGCGGTTTTTTTAAAGAGTTCTTTTTTATTGTTAAATAATAATAGTAAATATTATTCCCATCACAGTTTTATCTTCTATCTAAAAACAATTACAGTCAGTTACTTATTGTTATCATTACTGGCAGTCCCAATAGGAACCGACAACGATGTTTAATTTTACCTTTGATAAAATATATCATAATGGGGGTAATAAATAAATAACACCAATAATTTATCAAGTATTTATTTAATAAACCTTATAAATTTCCCTACGTATCTCGGTTTTGAATGGATCAATTATTGTAACAACGTAATAGTAACGTTTCTTTTTAGGGAACAATAACTAGTGCCGTAGGCTATGTACAGTTTAAAAAGGGTTGAATTTATGGTCACGCAGGGGAGACAAAACCCGAGAAACTGCGAATGGCAACGGTACCGTCATCGTGGACATTAAGCAACTGCATTATTTATCGGTGAAGATTGATTCGTAAAATTCTAACAAATCAAATTAAAGGATGAGAACAACATTTAAATCTAAAATTGTATTTTTCTATTTACTCTGTGCATCTAGTGTCAATCACGGGGTGGAATCTGCCTCACTCATTTGCTCACGTTACGCTTTGACAGCTTGAGGCGGTCACGGATCAGTGATTGCCATAAAGCAACCCATAAATTCACTTAATTTGAATGATATTATAGTATCGGAATAGCTTGCTTTCTGATATTGTTTCTTAATCTGTGATATTTATAAAAATTATAAACATTCATTCAAATATTACAAAAATAACCCCTTTTCGTTGTTATCATACCTTCTAATCTGTGGTGTCAATTTGTTGTGATGGGTTTGAATGAGTTCTGTTGGTGGGATAATAATAAACTTTTTTATTACAATGCGTTATTAATAGGTATCCTTCGTTGCATTTTTTCATCTAAAAACGCAGGACCCACAGAGTTAATAGAAGAATAGAATCCATTTATGTAGTTTTACTTCATTAATCAAGTAAACCGAAAAAATACGTTACAAGGTAAACTTTTAGAAGAGGCCTCCTAATACAAGGCAATGGACTAGTTATTATAGGAGATGAGGGTGATGAAGACCTAGATGCGATACATAGTGTGAGCTACAGTAAACTCCACGTTAACAGGTACATACAGTATTTACTATTCATAGCTATTTTCAAGTACAGCATCAAATTAACAACTGGACATTATTTTTCCATATCCAATCTTTGCGCATTATTGTAGTTAAGGACTTTCAGTCACCAGTGTTAAGGGCGCTCCAGACTAACAGTCGGACTGAAAGGCCTAGAGACCCGACATACCAAACCGGCGGACTGTTAGTCTGTGTTGCCCAGTAGTTATTTAAAAACAAAATGAACAAGTACAGTTTTAGGGTGCTATTACACAAATCGTTCGACGTCGATCGATCGGCATCCATCAGCGAAAGCTACCACACCAATCGATCGACCGGCATCTATTAGCGAAAGATACCACACCGATCGAGATTATCGAGCGACGGTCGATCGATTACTGTGATAGCATCCTTAACGGCACTAACGCGGGCGTTAGTATGTAGTTTCACAAGATATTTATTTCTCAGTTGTTGATTACACGTAAAAAAGTTTTCGTTACGTCGGTCCAATAAACCTAAATGAATACCTAATTATTTGCATATTTCAAATAATGCAATAGCTTTTGCGGGCCGCGCGCTCAAGCAAATACAACTGACCGGTAGTACTTCTCTCAATCTCGTATAGGTTTCAAAATGACCTAAAAAAAAACAAAAACAACAAACAGCTCTTGAAAAAATAAAGGATATCTGGGCTATAGCTGTAACCACCCTAAAAAAAACCTGAAAGTTATATCATAAAATGTAACAAACAAACAAACAATATACTTACTCGTAATATCAATTAAATTATTATTTTTTCACGGTGACTTCTCTATTAATTTCGTTTATATTTACTTAATTGTAAAGCGAAACAATGCGGATAGAAAGCTTGGTTCAAATAAGTTATACTGATTCTGTGTTGAAAAAAACGACGCCGGGAACGGGGTTTTTTTTTAGAATCAGTGAAACGTTTTGTTTATTTTAATAGCTTCGCATATTATTAAAATAGACAAATTTAACAAAGCTTTACCAACAACAATTACTAGCATAGAGGCATTCCATCTTAGTCCTCAGGGTTGGCAACGCATTTGAGGTCTTGGGTTTATAGTCTTGAGAATTCAAATGTCTATGGGTCTCAGATTCCACTTACCATCAGGTGGCCTGAGTGCTCGTGTGCCTTCTCCTTACCATAAAAAAAAAAAAACCAATTTAACAGTGACTAAATCAAATACCAAAATCGAAAGGCTGGCACATAGTGAGTGTGATACCGACCGGCACTACGCGAGTGTGGCGCAATGCGGGGACATAGTCTTAAACTAAAACTATTAATTTAAAGCCTGAATGAAAGTAATATTTAATAATGTTTATTCCATCACCAGTCTATCCATCACCAGCAGTTTCATCAGCCAGGTGGTCAATTGCTGGAGTAGGGCTTCCTCTTGCATTCTCAACTCAACTCGCTCGTTGGCAACGCGTATTACTTAGTCTCTTGCTCCGGTTTCAATAATCCAGATGTTCTGCATGCCTAGTACAGTTTCACGCAATATGTGAACGCGTGGCTTGCGCGAGTTGTGTGCGATCGTGTCCCCGGCAGTTTGTTGTAACATTATACGGGTTTGTACGCTACGCTAACGTCGAGCCAGTGTCAAGCTCGCTATGTGCCGATGAAATACACTTATAAATACTATCACTTCTTAAATTTAAATTTTAAAAGAAGGGGTAAGTAGGCTTGATATTTTAAAACATTTATTTGTTAATAAGTATTACGCGTGTATTTAATTGATAGAGACACCATTTTAGACTTCACCGTGCTAGTAACAAACACATTTAAAAATACTTCTAACAAACACATTTAAAAATACTTCCCAATTTTGGTTATTAATTTAACCAAGAGTGAAATCTAAATAGTGACAATATCAGTTCCGTGAAAGTTTCGTTATGACAGAAATTAATTAAAGCGTAATTATAAAATCTAACAATGAGTAGAAATTCACTGGGCCTATTCCCCAAATGAATTTCAGAGTACACCACAAACATGGTTCACCCCAATAATAAAAAACAAACATTGTACATTCTATAACTAAGTAAAAATTCGTTACCTATGTTTAACGCTTGATTGTTTAGTCAACGTCATCTATACATAATAATTAATAATATAAGTAACAAATCTATAAAAAAATCGAAGGTAATTGCAAACTTTTTAGGAAAAAAGGAAAGGAGAAGAGGACTGAGCGATACAGAAGCCGAATGAATGATTTTTAGAATTATTGTTCGTCTGTAGTTCGCTTATAGCTCAAGATCTACAGGACGGATTTCTATAAAATTTCGTGTAGTGGCGAGCCGGTAAGAAATATTTAAAATATTTCTAAAACCTGTGTATACCTTAAAAATATTGCTGATATTTAATTAACATTAATTCTATAAATTTATACTGTTCTCTTGAAGATTTTTTACTTTACTCCGATATACGGGGCGTAGCGGGGCAAAACCCGATTTTAGTTAAATTTATTATGAACCCAAATATAAATATATTAAAAAAAATAACATCCAGTATTATACTTTAGAAACCAATAAATAATTAGAACTGGAATGCGTTTCAATGCGTTGCTTAGCTTCCCCTCTATGTCGCATTTAATTTAAGTAAAATCTACTAAGACTTTGTCTAACGATATAAAACGATAAAGTTCAAAAGTAACTATTCATGTATGACGTTGACTATACATGTTATTTGCTCGAATGTCTTAAGTATTAAGATGAGTGAAGGCGTGTGCCTGCGGCTCTACTGGCTCGCCTCGGCCTGCGGCTCGGGCTCGGGCTCCTCGGCCTCCGCGACGGTGCCGTCGCCGCTCCTTCTTGCTCTGTTCACTATCATCGCCGTCGTCGCCATTTTCACTGAAAATTACACGCAAAGTTAAGAGAAAATGCGGACGAGAAGACCTTCAAAGAATATATTTTCATCAGATCTATTTCTGTCACGCCATCGCGATTTTTTAAGTAAAATAGAGGAAATGACAGATTCATATTCCCGTAAAAGGTAAATATGTATAAGAAGAACTTTGGGTGTCTGTAAGATCTAATATAAGGCAGGAACCTACTAAACTCAAGCGGTCTAATATTTATAGTAATTTGTAGAAAACATGGTCTGATAAATTTATTTATAGTTTACAATTAACTGTAATGCTGTTGATGTCTTAAAAAAAAACAAAAAGTAGTTAAGACACACTACCGGTCGGTAGTTTCCGGATACACATTATTTACTACTCATACTTTTGTATACATTTAAATTAGCTTAAATCTACTCAAAAAGTCAGAACAGAAATAAATACAACACCTACCTACTTAACAAGATTTGTTACTTTAATCGTTGTTTAAAACCTCTCTTGTAAACCTTGACCTTTTTTTCGGTTCAATGACCAGAACTACGAGTAGTGTCTTGAATTATGAATTTCCAATATTTCACTGAACTCACTTTTTCAAGATGTATTTGCTAGTCCTACTACTAATATTATAAATGCGAAAGTGTGTGTGTTACTTTCACGCTGCAACGGCTGGCTTTGGATGAAATTTGAAATGATGATAGCCTGGATTAACACATCTATAGGCTACTTTGAATTCTGGAAAGTTTTAAAGTTCCCGGGGAAATAACGATAACCAAAATCTATGCAAAAGAAGTCGCAGGCTAAGACTAGTTAAGTAAACATAAAACAGAATCCTCGAATTCACGATTATTTATTTTCTTACTATCAACGATGTCCCTACGTAAATACTTTATTATTTAATTAACAATATAGGCATTTTTTTGGAAAACGCCCCAAAGTTAAAGTTGAAGTTAGGTAGTTTGGCATTTCAGTGTAGGGATGGGAATGAATCAATGGTTTGTAACGGTTTAATCGTTTGGTGGTTTGATTACTTATAAAATCTTCCACACATTTTTTTTTTAAATATACAGTTAGTGAGTGTTATTAATTGAACGACCTTCTAACCTCCTAAGGTTAAGAAATCTTATTCATTAATGTGTAAGAAAACCCTGAAAATGATTCAAGTTCTTCGACCAATACGGATGCCGGACGATGTCGATTAGTAATGGCGCAACTGATATGTGGTGTCATATTAAGATTGGTCGTGGCAAAGTATACTAAATAAAGTATTTATAAAAAAGCGTGTTGTGTTATTGAGTACATGTATGATTATTATTAAATATTCACATGCAATTCTAGTTTTCGAAATTCATTACCTAAAGCGTATTGAAGAACCTAACGTATTCATTTCACTCATTTCATTCATTCGCTAAATAAATTCACACATTCACGCTATGATTCCCATCCCTATGAAATGTTAAACTTTATTGATACGCCTTATTTTTTACTACTTAGCTTAAGTAGTTACGAACATGATTTATAGGTGCTCTATCTTAATAATTCATCTGAATGTACTTGATGTTTAGCAAAAACATATATCTATTCATTCATTCGTTCATTAATTTCTTCATTTATTCATTGAATAGATAGCTTATTGTTGGTTTAAATGACGAAAAGCTTATCGCCATTGTAAATAAAACAAAATATACCTTCTTCGGAAACTTACAGTTGTACGCCCAGCCTATTTTAGCGAACGTGTCAATGAAGTTAGTGGAAATGTTGATTCGCCCCAGTTCCGAAGTTCGGTAGTCCCACGGGAACACGTGGTGGTAGTTGTGCCACCCCTCTCCCAGCGCAGCTAGACTCACCAGCACGTTCTCTGTCGACTGTATATACCTGAAGTGAAAATATAACTTCTAAGCTCAAATGTTCACGCGGCGAAACACTTAGGCATCGTACGGTCCAACTCGGAAGTAGCTGTACATTTAAGTTCCTTGTCGCAGCTATTGATATAATAAATTCATACTACTCTGCCTATAATACTTTACTGCGAAAACGTACTAAAATGTACAGCCACTTCTGAATTCGACTATACATTGTAACGTTAGTGTCATTATTACGAGAAAAGCACAAGAGTTATGTTTTATTTTACGATACTTATTTGGGCATTTTCAAAATAAAGTGTACCCTGTTAAGGAAAATTAAGAAATGTTAACTTTTGTCAGTTTTGTGACTAAATTAGCCATATAAATGTATGGCTAATTTCGTCACAAAACTGACAAAAGTTAACGTGTTTTACCTTTCCTTAACTAGGGTAAACTTTATAATGAAAATGCCCATTAGGTACATTTTTAAACAGTTTGTTTTAAATACAGAAAATTACATACATTGCGTACATGTACGCTGAAGTTTGTCAAGATAGGCTGGCAACCATGAGCCATGAGTGCCATGACTTTCAACTCCGTTGTAATTCTGGTCATACGCGTCGAACTTTTAATATGCTTTAGAGACCAATTATGCATGTCCACAGGCCATGCTCTTTCATGAGGCTGAAGGTGAAGTAGATGTTGGAAGGAGAAATAGGATTGAAAGAAAAATGTAACCTTTCCCTCCTAGCTTCTTTTGTAATTATATCATGTTTCTATACGAAAAACATGATAAAATCTAATTCTCACCCTCCATAGCATTCCACTATACAATCAGAACCGCACCTGTCATAAGGCTTGTTTCCCCAGAGATGCGCGAAACTGTTAACGCAGAAAGCGATGTTGAGGGTGATCGTGAACCTCGTCACAAAGCTGATCACGAAGCTGTTTTCCAGGCTCTCGCTCCAGCAGTACCACGGCATCCAGATAGGGAATGCCACGTTGAGGAGCGCAAACATTGGGATGAAGTATCTGAAAATGGAGATCAAAAATAACGTGAGAAGAATTTACATGTAGTTCGGTATGGAGATATAACTAAACCCCGAGGAAGGACATAGAGTACTTGTTACCGCGAGTAGCGATAAACGACTTCTACACGGACTGAGTTCTGCCGTCTTAAGCCAATAGGCAGTATCTGCAATTCAATAGCCAAAGCAGATTCAATACTATGTAGTTAGTAATAAGGTTGCATTTGCTAAAGGTATTTTGTCTGAGATACTGCCATTTGTGCTAGCAGTACGCTTAGCATAAGTAGTATTGTCTCGCTTGTCGCCCAGTGCATTTTTATCGTTACAGACTAGATAAAAAGGGAGATCCGAACGAGAAACAAGTTGCGGTCCACTTGTGCAAGCCCTCCTGGTCAACCGCTATGCTAGTATCATATACACGTGAACTTAATAATGGTAAATGTAATAGGCGTATTTATGAGCTTTTTGGGGTCTAAACCTAGGGACCGTGGCGGCCAGGACCCGGACACCGTATTTGTAAAGGCCCTTCTAAGCGCCTGGTCGACGCAACTCGTGACCAAAATGCTGGCCTTTAGTTGGCACAAAGATTAAGCATTGCCATTCAACGTGGCAATGCTGCCAGAATTTTAGGAGCATTGCCCAATGGTAGCGGTCTGTTACATTAGTATAGTTTTAAGTAAGTTTGTAAGTTATTTCGTTTGTTTCTATTGTTTTATTTGTCTTGTTGAGAAATAAATAATATATTGAAAAAAATACGAGTAGTTAACTTTTCAGTTAACCTTGGAATAGAGCAAGTGACAACTATGCTAGGGGGAAGGACAAATAAAGCATATAGTTACACAGGAAAAAAAATACTAATTACACAGTTCATACATTGGTAAAAGACCTTATTAGTTAAATACAGAAATAAATAAAAGGTAAATACTTAGCATGATGTGGTCATACAAAAACAGCAGCAGTTGTTTCCTCATTCGTTCCTTAATACAGACAGGAAGTTTACTGTAAATCAATCAAATTAGTTAATTCGATTGATTTAGCTACAACATTCATTACCGTTCCATTTAATGAACCAGACAGATCTATTTTCCTATTCGAGATAGAAACACATTAAATTAATATCTGTCTAACTATAGCATACCGTAATTACCGCATTCAAATCAAATGACCGAAGTTTTCCGATCTTTTTTAGGGTTGCTTAGTCAAACTACCTTTATACTTTCGTCATGTTTGTCCAATAGGAGAAGGTACTGCTAAACCCATAACCTAATGTGAAATTACTAGACCACCGTAAGTCGTTATAGTAAGTGCTTACTTCTTCTGCCACTTCACGACCGGATCGGCGTTGAGATCAAGCGAGGTCTTGCGCAGCGCGGCGCGCCGGTCCTCGACGGCGGGGTGCGGGGTGAGCACCAGCCAGCCCACGTGTGCGAACCAGAACCCTCGCCGGATGTCGTGGGGGTCCGCCACCGTCTCCGTGTACTTGTGGTGCACTCGGTGATCCAACGCCCATGTGTAAATATCACGCTGTAAACAAAGAAATTGCTTGGTGTTTAGGGTTCCTCAAAAGGAAACACGGAACCCTTATAGGGCCACTTTGTTGTCCGTCTATTTGTGCGTCTGTCAAGACCCTTTTTCTCAATAACGCATGGAGGCATCATGAAGGTCTTACAGCACAACTAAAAGTTAAAAAAACCCATTTTAAACCTACAAGTTTGAACCTAACCCTCAGTGCGCGAGCCCGAATCGCACTTGGCCGGTTTTTTAGCTGATTTTATCAGAAAAAGATTGTTAATATAACTTGCCTGCGACTAGGTTGTGCCCAAGTTGAAAAGCCTCCAATCGACTGTGCAGATTTAAAATAACTGCAACCATTTACCATAGTTCATAGGTATGATACACACGTTTGATAAATCTTGGGCAGTTTGGTTTGCACAGATAGCTCGCTACATTGTGTAGCGGCATCAGCGTCGTAGGCGTGAATTTAACTGGTCTGACTATCGAACACCAAGGCTAATGACAATGGGTCAAAATATTTGACTCCATTTGCTACAGAGGCATGTTGTGCCAGTAAACGTCAATCAAACCAATTGATAGAAGTCAAGAAGCTTAAATAATAGGTACAGAAAATGCGATTCGTAGGTACACACAATAAATTTAAGCTTGAATTAATAACCTAGAAATACGTTACACATCTATTGCATCTCTCCAGGAAGGAAGAAAAGAAATAAAAAGATCTTTTTTTATTCTGTATTTCTAAAGAAAAAATGCAATGTACCTACATGTGATTTTCTGCAATTTTTATACTACTTAAGCTTCTGGATCGATGTTAATACTGCGTTGACGTCATTTGGCAATTAAAGAGGATAAGTAATACTAATATGTTAAAGTTAGTAAATCCCTTTTTGTTATAATGGTATCGGCGCCAACGATTGTGAAGCCATTCAAAATTTAAAATAGAGTTCGCTGAATATCAGCACCGAGACTAAGTGGCACCCTTTTAGACACGTGTTGGCATTTGATCTTTTTTTATTGTGTATGTTGAACCGTTCATACATTAACTTGTAAATATTATGTTGCCTAGTGGGAGTCTTTGAGTATGGAACACCAATAGGATGCGTTCACAACGTTCTCGCGGGACGAACCCGAGCGGTCACTAGTGATGTACAGTTTATAGCTTGTTAGAAAATCGGTTGTTAGGTCGCTTACCACCAGACCAGACCAGACCAGGCCAGACCAGACCAGACCAGACCAGACCACCAGACCAGACCAGACCAGACCAGACCAGACCAGACCACCACACCAGACCAGACCAGACCAGAATTTTCATTACAAGTACGATAAGTACCTCTGTTAAAGACCCCGGTCTCCCTATATTGAACAAATTAACACCAAAAGTACTCATAAGTCATAACCGTTAAAATTATAATTAAAACGTTTCAATTCACATGATTCATATAAGGTAAATGTCCGAGTACTCGTCGCTGTACTAGTAGTTGTTACCATACTTTGAATAAATATAAATAAAATAAGATCAACATTACTTTTATCACCACCTCATTTTAGCGATGAGAAATGTGTTGACTTTTGATATTTCACACGCCAATTTCAAAATATACAACTTGTTTTCAATTTAAAGCACCTGACATTTACTCATACAATCCGATTGAGTAACATTTTTTTAATTTAGTTAAATTTCGATATGCTCACCATATAAAACAAATTCGATTTAAGAAAAGCAAAGGTCACATGTCCCAAAACACGTGAAAATGTTTTGAGGAGATGTATAAATGAACGTAATATCACGAAGCAAATAAATATTTTCCCATGATATGTCGAGCAGTCGGACGTCTACCTTATGTATTCAAAGATATTAGATTTCGCTAAGATTATGAGAACATTCATTTATTAAGTATTTTTTTAGTTCTTTGGTAAATAGCGCTTGGTAAATATTTTAATCATCATATTATTGTGAGGGCTAGACGGTACGATTTTTAATTTAGAGAAAGGTAAGTAAAGCTTATTTAAGTTTCGATTGTTCCTTTTTATACGAGTTTTTTCTATTTGTGCAAACAGATCACCATGTTTCCTAACAAACTTGCACGATTCCAGAATGTACATAGAAGCGAGAGTAAGTATTTGATGTTTGATAAAATGTGGGGTTACTCCCATCTTCCAACCTATCCAACCCAAGTATAAGGCAAAATTTCTATATACCTGGGTTGGATAGGTTGGAAGATTATTACCCAAAATGTGGTCGGCATGATTCTAGCTGATTTATGCTTTAGCCTATGACGGTTATCGTATTGTTTGTTTGTATTGGGCCGTCATTATTGTCAAGTAAATAAGAGCTATCCAAACGTCGACAATACGATAGCATATCAAAAGTCATTATCTCCTAAGGCTCCTTCGCAAGTTGTGTAGTCATAGCGTACCGCACGGTCCTACCAGTAGGACTTACTAGAAATGCTACTGGTACGACCGTGGTACGTTATGATTACTTAAGTACAATAACATAAAAAAGTATTTTAAGTACTTGGGTCTGAATGTGTATAAAACAATAGTACTACTGGTAGGACTACGGGCTCTAGTGACAACATGCTGAATTTTTCGTTGGTCCTTATGAGGCAAATAGGGTTTTACTTACCGTGTAGAATCTCAACCCAGTGTTTTGTACTATCTCGACAGCGCTTAGGGAACCACTTTTTAGAAAGTACGGCGGCGCGCGGCGGAAGGGCTTTGAGGTCGACGACCCGTGATGTTTGTACAAGTCGGTCGTTCCTGAGATGCCTCAATAGACAAGAGGCCCTAGCCAAGACGCGTTCGCTAACTAGCGATTCGATTCGTTTTGTTTTTAAACCAATCGCGTCACTGGTAGATCACGTCATTCGAAAAGTCACGTGATCTGCCAGTGATGCGATTGGTTTAATACCAAACGAATTGAATCGCTAGTTAGCGAATGCATCTTGGCTAGGGCTCAAGGCCTCTTACTACCAAAATTAATATTTGAATCACGTCAACGACGTTCTTTTCTTTAGATAGCGTAAAAACTGATGAGTGAAAAGGACAGAGCTTTCGATCTGTAATCTAGTCGAGGCGCGGAGAGTTGTTCTGTATCGTAACCATCTTGAACGTGACTTCTTTTATCGCCTAAGACCATTCAACACTCTACACACGACTCGTCACTAGGAATCAGAAATTAATTAGTTTTCTGCATAGGTTTATCATAAAATTTGTTAAGAATTCTCTTTTCGAACCATTTAAATAGATGATGCATGCTTATTAGTAAGAGAAGTAAGTTGATATACACAGGATGTCCCAGAACTTCACCTAAAATATTAAGGGATTCGATAGCCGTTTCCTTACCGTTCTAGAATGTAGTATGTAACTACTCACACGGTAAAGCCTGACAAGATTCTATTTGGCCCTAAATCAATACAAATTTGTATTGAAATAGGGCCAAATAGAATCTTGTCAGGCTTTAATTAATTTAAGAGTTGAGTAATAAGTGGATATGAATAGAGATTGAAATGAGAATGAAAGGAAACGAAAATGAAATAATATGATTTAGTTTTTAACAGACAAAACATTACTTTAATTACATTATACGGTGACTTCACACTAGGCAAGCTTGTCTCGTGGGAGCCTGGTATATACCGAATAATTAACAGGAATGAAAAGTTTATTTCGTCACCTATCATAATCGTACAGGTATATGATTGTGATGATTTTATTGAATTACTTAGCTGTTTCCCGCGAATCTGTCCGCGTATAACTCGTTTATCACTATTCCCTCAGAATTGTCAATTTTTTCGGACGGAAAAAGTACACTGCGTCGTTCCCCGGAAGTCAAACTATCTCCATACCAAATCTAAATCGGTTCAATCAGACAGTCACTTTCACATTTATTCACATTCACATTTATAATATTAGTATAGATAGTTTGGATTAGGAAACGGCCGAAATGATAAATAAATACGAGTATAAATTATCAATGGAGGAGGCTAACACAGGACTTTCTAAATACCTTTGCGATAAGCTTTTTACGACCCAAATAGACAAGTTGCCAGGCGTAAATAAATATATTTCTTGTATTCTTATCATCTATTTTCCCGTATATGTATAAAAGAAGTACCTAGGTATTGCGAATATAACGATAACGATAAACATACTTAGATAGAGAAATATATACTTAATTACATAGAAAACATCCAAGACTCAGGAACAAATACTCGTGCTCATTACACAAATATCTGCCCTTGCCGAGATTTGAACCCGGGACCGCTGGCTTCGGAGGCAGGGTCACTCCCCCCAACTAGGCCAACGTGTCGTCAATACATTTACCTATACATTTTGTTTTGTTATAATTTGATTTCGTTGTGATATAGACGTTATAGAGAAACATCGATTTATTGAAACGAAATAGGTAATATACCGTTAAGATATATATTTTTTTGTACATTTACTGCACGACAACACCATTATTTCTGGATTAGCTGATTACTCTTTAGAACTTAAGTTAGTAAGGAGGTTACTGACCCCCAGGTTCCGTAGAAGCCACCATTCCGAGAACGAACCACATTCGTTGCATGCCGTTCGGCTATAAAGCTTCAGTTTAGATGTCTAGGAGGTAGTCTGCTGGCTTTTACAGTAAATTAGAGCTTAATTAAGAGTGGGTACGATTCTGGATATTAAAGGGCGATTTAAAAGTTAAATGAATTGAAATTTTAAAACTAAACGTTGGCTATAAGTAAACCAATTGTACTTCAATAATGCGAATGAATTAAGGATACCTTCCTTGTAAAATATCTGCCAGTTTGATGTTCTGTGGGGGCCCTAAAAAAAGCAATTACAACCTTAGGGTGCTGCCTCGGGCCCTGTCATGCCGAGGAACCACGTGAATGTAGATACTTTTGCAGGTTTCATCAAATATAATCTAAAAAATTGGGTATACATAAAAGTGGTATTCTAGAAGAATTTTAATTTAAAGACTGAATGTTGTTACTTAATTTCTATATAATTAACGGCCTAATTTCACAAAATTTGGCATGGTAACCAATAAGTTAACACTAACCCGGTATAAAATATCTTAACGAGCTACGTTACTAATGATTTAAAGGCGGTTCTAAAGAGAAAGTTTAGGCAGGTTGCTACCAACTAAGTGTTTGTAAGCTCCGCGTGCTCAAGTTTCCTATAGTTTTAGGAAAAAATAAGCTCTAAATATCAATTGATAAATCAATTACTAAATCTCTTGTTTTATTGTTAATTTCTTTTAAAAATAACTTTTTTTATAGCATTACTTTATTAAACTTATATTCTATATTTTTATAATTTCACGGTAAATTACACGAAAATAAACTAGACAGCAAAGTTGGGAGAGTGAACCTGCCTCCGAAGACATCGATCCTGGTTCAAATCCCGGTAACGGCAGATATTTGTGTAATGAGCGCGAATACTTTCTTCCTGAGTATTGGATGTTTTCTATGTATTTAAGTATGTATTTCTATATATATACATATAAGTATCGTTGTCTAAATGTCTAGTACCTATAGAACAAGCCTAGAGCTTAGTTTGGGACTAGGTCAATTTGTGTGATTATACGATTTGTAGGTAAACCAGCAGTAACTCTTCTATGAGTGGATGACATCCGTAAGGGCCCGTACCCTTGCCATGAGTCACATTTACGATACTTGCTAGAGTTTCTAATGCTCCGTCCCTTTCAATCTACTACAATACTGTGAGGGACAGAGCATTCGACTCGCTAGCGAGTACGGTAATTGCAACCCATGGTAAGGGCCTAGAGCCCTAGACACATCACCACTGCGCGGGGTCGCTATCGTGAAACGGCGCGGCGCCGTAGAAAAGCTGTCTTGCAGATGTACGGTGCCGTGATTAATTTTAAAGTACAGTGTAAGTACTAAGTCGAATGTCCCGCGCATAGTGATTAAATTAGCTTGAAGCCGTTGTAACACGGCACCGTGTGTCTGCACGACGCGGTAACATGCATTTCTATTGCACGGTGACGCGCCGTTTCACGTTACCAACGCCGCGCCGTGATGTAGCCAGCCCCTAACACGGTGGGAAGAGAATGGCCGGTCGCGACCCGTGGTCCCACTACTTCGTCCCACTGCTCTTTTCGACGCAGCCCTGCCTCGTGGCAGGGCTCCTATTTCAGGGCGGATTGCCCTTCGGGCATTCGAAGATACCTAATGAACCTAATCTACCTACTTTTGCGGAATAAAATTGATTTCTGACGAAAGCGAATAGAGCAGTGGGTTGAAGTGGTGGGACCACGGATAGTGTCCTAGAATGGCTATGATTAGCGCAGGAGATAAGACGTAAGAACAGGAATTAATGAATAAATGGATAAAAGCTCTATAAACATTTTCATCGCACTTGCTCGGAAAGGGTGTTATTACACGCAGGCGTATAGAGCAGTTATATCCGATTTACCTCCCAAGGGAGATATGGATTTTTGTAACTCCCGAGGGTTAAAATATAGAACCCGATCGTACGTCATTTCAGACTAAGGTTTAAAATTAGCCAAGGTTTATTTTCTACATTCAAATCTTGGCTACAAACCAACTTTACTGTATATAAAACTTATACGGTACATTTAACTGCTTTATATTTATATTTTAATATTATTTCATCTCTGAAACTATTTGCAATTATTTTATAAATCATAAATTTCATTTTGAAAATCGGTACAATCCGGCAGTATGATCAGTCAAATTTGAAAACTAAACGCATTTCTAGCAGTGGAAGACTGACTATAATGAAAATAAATCTCTTTTAGCGATTCGATTGACATACATTTGTTTAATTGTTTTCTTTAAAAGTTTAATTATTATTTTATTTCCTCGCAAATGTGATGTAAAATATTGTGTCTATCACGGGCAGTAAGGGGATTATTAACTCGAGTTATTAAAAGCCCTCGGCGTCGTGGGCTTCTAATAGACTCTCGTTAGAAATACCCTTCTACAGCCCTTGGTGCACAATCTACTATTGTATTACCATAAAACGAATTGTAATGTTAGTTGAATAAATAAATTAATGAACATCATCATCATCAATAGATCTAGTGAAATTTTCTTACAAAAAAAAAACAAGATTACGTAACCACATTATAAACGTTCTGTAAAGCTAAATTCTAGAGTAATTAAAATATGATAACTCTCATAATAGTAGTGTTTTAGGAGGATTACAATGTAATCATTATAATAATTACTTATGGCACTCTATTACATCATAATAATATAAAAGTGGATTGTTACGTGGTGATCTCTTTAGGTCAGATAATTATATTGTTAATGAAATAAATAAGAAGTAAAGAAATTTACTATCTACGTTTATCTTAGTAGAGTGATATTTATACCTAGGTTTAGTAAATTTATTGATTCGTCATAACTCGGAAAATGTATGGGCCCATAAAAATAACCCATAAATATTAGCGAGTTGAATTTTGTATTTTGGATTGACTATTTTAACACCATTTTGATTAATTTAATCTTTAATGCACAAAATATCTTGCTTTATGTTAATTTATTTTAATAAATACTCATTTTGTAGTATCCCTTTATTAAATTTATATTCTATAATTTGCTAGAAAACAAACTAGACTAATCTGACGACACGTTGCCCTAGTTGGTAGTAACCCTGCCTTCGAAGCTAGCGGTCCCAGGTTCAAATCCCGGTAAGGGCAGATGTTTGTATGATGAGCGCGACTATTTGTTCCTGAGTCTTGGATGTTTTCTATGTATGAAAGTATATGTATATTTCTCTATATGAGTAAATTTTGCGTTGTCTAGTACCCATAGTTTGTACAAGCCTAGATCTTGCTTTGGGACTAGGTCAATTTGTGTAACATTGTCCCGTGATATTTATTTATTTATTACTAATTTGATCTACGTATGTCTGTTTGAATAAATTGTATTATGATTGGTTTTATTAATTTAAATATTACGTAGCCATTTTGTACTAATATATATAACTACGAGTAAGGTAATAACAATAACGCTGTTAAGATCTCCAATTGCATCGATTATTTTCTGTTAACCAAGTGGTTGAGTGGTAGAGAATCCGCCATTTGGAGTTTTTACACCACTGCCCAAAAAGGAGTGTACCTAATGTTTTCAGGATTCATGTATGCGTATGTGTGAACCTTACATTTATTCGTATAAATGAATAGCCGAATACAATATAGACATTAATTAAGGTTAGACTTATAGGGATTTGCTACAGATACAGAGCTTCGTCTTCCAAAGGTCATATAGACAGCTGTTTAGCCCGTGGCTCAGACGTATGACATTTTAATGACCTGGACTTTTGTAAAACTTCTAGATAAAACCACCGATATGCTAGATAAAATGAAGGAGCAAGAGGCTGATATTTATTTATTGCATTGAAGAAGTACCCATTAAGCCTCCTGATAACTCTTATTATTCGATTTTCCATTTATTTATTATAAACATGGATAGTTTAAAAAATGATTCCCATCCCCCTTTATTTTACCCTAACCGGATATATCGTATCTATGAAACTCAATTTTGATTTTCATGCATGTTCTCTATTGCAGTGTTGAGAATTCAAATGTTTATGGGTCATAGATCCCACTTACCATCAGGTGGCCTATTTTCTTGTTTACCTTCTCCACACCATAAAATGTTTAAGGACTGCTGCTGGTTGAATAGAATCAACTCGGCTTACCTGTCCAGTGACCGTGAAGAGGACGGCCAGCAGGACCTTGAGCGGCGTCGTGGCCTGGTAGGCTCGGTGCGACCACAGCCGGTGCACCCCCGCCGTGATGCCAAACCCCGATGTGTAGATTGTCAGGAATGCTGGACAGAAAAAAACTAGATATATCTTACAGATTTCTCGTTAGGGGGCCTATTCAAGATGCATAACGTTTTTCACTGCGTCCCTGATTGCGATGTGATTGCCAGTAGATGTAAGGTTATGTGTAATGGAGGGTTGGTTTGAGGTTCTGTGAGAGGATGGTTGCTTGTCTCTCTTTAGTCTAAATAATATTTTTTTAATATATTTTATATCATTATAATCATGTGTGTGTTTTTTTATTATTATTATTAATTACACAGATCGCGTCGAACGCTTACCTAGGTTAACTCCATACATTTCGAGTCGTTATAGATAACAGAAACGTTATCATCGATTGCATCTTACTGGTATTGATAAAGCTTTACGTGGGTGTCCACCCTATTATCCCATGCTGGGATATAGGGCTCGTAATGAAACTCTGGATCTGGAACGATCAAAGGTTTCTTCCCGAGACGTACTCAGAGACTGTACACTGAGGGACGCCACGTTGTCCTAGGAAGTCCTCATCATCATTATCATCATATCAGCCGAAAGACTTCTACTGCTGGACATACGTTCCCGAAGGATCTCTATGACGGCTGGTTTTATGCTACTCGCATTAATTGGCTTCCCGCGATCCTTAGCAGGGCATCGGTCCACCTTGTGGATGGCCTGCCAACACTTCGCTTTCCGTTCCGCGGAACTCGGAGACTCTAGAACCTTTCCGCCGCAACGGCCATCAGTTCAACGAGCAATGTGCCCCACCCACTGCCACTTCAGGTTCGCAACTCGCTGGGCTATATCGGTATTTTTTTTTCTTCTGCGAAATTCCTCATGTTTGATTCGATCAAGCATAGATAAGCCAAACATACCTCTTTCCATTGCCCTTTGGGTGATCTTGAGCTTTCTTATGAGGCTCTTTGTACCACGCCTTTGTTCCATAACTCATTACTGGCAATAGTGGCAACACACTGGCCAAAGGCATTTTTGCAGGGTCCCTTCAGATCGCTACCATCTCCCTTTAACCCCTTACCAATCAGAAGTAAACATTTCTAAACTACAAATGTTTTTTGATCATAATAATATTTACTAATAAATTCCCACTCTTTATGTGCTGCTTAATTCATAAACGGTAGTTTGTTATATTATAAACCTATATTATTTTTGTGTAAATTCTATATTTCATAAAATAAACAGGAAAAGTAGCGGTATGGGGAATGCCAGTTCGCATCGTTGAATGTTTACGGAGGCGCAGATGGTGTGGATACCAAGATTGAAAAGGTGGATGAATACACCTGTGGAAGAATACACACGCTGCGCGCTGCCACGGGACAAGATGTTGACATAGGTTCGGGACTTTCATTCGTCTAGTCCATATTCCAACGTAAGAATAAAGTGTCAAATAAAAGTGGCAACATGCGTAATCCATACTTTGAAATTAAATTGGGCGTCTCTTGCAACGGTCCAACAGGAAATGTTTGTCTTGTTCTGGTGTTGACCCACAAATTTTCAATTAGTCTTCGTTAATATTTTTATGTGAGCGATTTTTTTTTTACTATCTACTGTATATAATTATCGCTAATGTGGGACCCAATAGGGTCCCTCTCAGTATTGAAGTCTACGTTGAATATCTACACGTAGACTTCTTTTTACTTTTTTTTTCTTGTTTGCGTTCAATATATTTTTTCTATTTTCTACTTTTTAAATAAAAGTGTGTTGTTTGTGAATTGAGTCCTTTTATTACTAAGCAACTTAACCCCGGGTGGATGTCATTTTAATAATTTCATAATAATATTTGCCACTAGTTGTCGTTTTTGACACTTATAGTTTACTGAGGGTGAAAAATAGTTTAGGTCCTATTCTCAGACCTACTGAATATACACACAAAATTTCACAAGTATTGGTCAAGCCGCTTCGGAGTTGTTACAAACACTGTGACACGATTATATATAAGATAAATACTTATATACACTCAGGAGCAATAAAAACGAGTCACTTTGTATAAAAAATTAGTGCTAAGTACCCTTTTCGGGATCCTATCATTTCATAACCAACGTTTCACAAATGAATCATTTCACAAACATATCATTTGACAAACTGCTTTTTTCCGAAACTGTAAATACTTAATTCTGGATTTATTTCAGGACCATGGTGTAGAACGCTATAGGTTAGGTTAGTTTTATAAAAATCCTGAAATATTTGTAGTTACCGAAAAAACGGGTTGGCAAATGAACAGGCTGCGAAACGATGCATTTGTCAAAGATTTGACGGCGAAAAGGCAGAGAACTACCGTTTTCATGACCAAGACCCAGAAATATATTCAAGATCAGCAAAAAATAAAGAAATCTATGCGTATTTTTAGACAAAACAGGTTAATTAAACTCTTTTAAACGCCCTTTAAACCAGAAATTAATAGGATTCCGAATCAGTTACTTATTTTAAGACGTTGATACTGTAAAAAAAATTAAGCTCTATTCGCAAATGCTAATTATAAATGAAGTGACGAGAACACGGGAGTGCTGTTAAACTGGATTAAAATATTTATGTGAACTCTTTATTGCACAAAAATAGAACAATTACAACACTGAACTAACGTCGGATTCAGATTTATACACAGCGGTGAGACAGCGGTGACGACAGCCATGGCAACATGAAACGTATAGAAGATGTACGATACGAAGCATACCAAATCGTTATCGCATGGACCATTTAATTTTTGACTAAACTGGCGACCAAAAAAGCGGTTATTTCTCCTCCTACCCGTGACATGTTAAACCGTACGAAGTCTACTTTGCAGCTTAAAACAATATTATTTTGTATTTTAGTGACATCAAACAAAACTCGAGTCTAATCTCACTGGTCGGACAAGTCATGGTCGTCATGGCTGTCCAATTCGCACCGTGGCTTCGCTGAGAGTCACAATAATCAAATGCTAATATCGGGAAAAATTTACATGACATTAACGGTTCACGCGCCGCTGAGCAAGTTACAAGGACGCGACTATTTTCTAATTCAAGAGAATACGGTCTCAAGTTATTGTGGAAGTAATTCTTTACTGCAATCGGGGTAACCTCGAAGTTTAAGTAGGTACTTAGACGTGCGGCTTCATAGCTACGCAATGTGCATTGTCACCTGGCACTGTAAGTTGATCCCATTTGTTTTAATTTATCTTGTGTCTTTTTTATCGCTTTAGTAGCGCATACTGTTACGCGAATAATAGTAACAATAACGTCAGCATTTTAAAACGTAGAAACAAAGGTATTGCATTAAAATATTTTGGAAGTTATGAAACATAGAAGGTGAAACAATAGCATAACATTTTGCAAGAATAGTTTTCGGGTTTGTAGAGATGTATCGAGTGGGTATCGCGTGGAAAAAGAAATAGGTTTTTAATTTATTCCTAACGGTATTATCACATGGATATTTTTGAAATTGCTGAGAGAATTATGAATGGCGTATGAGTACATAGTTTTCGAGTCAAGTGTCTCTCAAGCTTAGCCTCTTAAATAAGAGTCGGCACAAGTTGTATTTTCTCGCTTGTCGCTCAGTGCGTCTCTATCGTTACGTACTAGATAGCACGGGAGATCGGAGCGACAAACCTGAATACGACACATGAAACTAATAAATTAATTCCCTCGACGAATTACAAATGCCGCATTTGACTCTTTTGACGTAGAACACCAACAATTTAACAAAAAAGATGAAGGAAAAGCAATAAGAATTTAAAAGAAGATTCTCATTAATTAACATAAAGATGTCCCAAAATCTTTTTTGTGGTTTTATCATATCATCACATCAACGATACATAAACGATAAGAAAAGATCATCTACAATATTGATCAGTGAAGTTGCTACATGCGTTAAACTCGGCTAGACCATGAAAAACAACTTTGTAATTGTATCCTAGCTTATAAATCCTGGTACGAAACTCTTTCCTGGTTGGTCGAATAGATCATTGAATTATTAGCTTTCTTTCATCCACTCTAATACACATTTCTCTATTATAGGCACTTTTAAGAAGATTGAGTGGCTGTTGCTTTACGATAGCAACAAGATTAAAAGACCCGAAGTTGTATTTCTCGGAAAAACCATCAAATCGTACCTTGATAAACAGGAATAAGTGATACAAAAATGATGTTTTAAAACTCAGGTAAATTCCTACTCGTGTAACTTTCACTTATTTATTTATTTGTAAGAAATCCAACAGTTACAATTAAAACATACAATCTCACTACAATCTCTGCTTTGCCCAAAGGTCAACTGGTAGAGAATGCCTTACGGCATTAAGTTCGCCTTTTGTATACTAAGTGTATTCTTTTGTGCAATAAAGATTAAATAAATAAATAAATAAACATATGAAACAAGAATAAAGCTTGTCCCAGAAAAAAGTGTCGCTTTTACTAACCAAGGTTGTTTGTCAGACTTCAATCAAATCAGTTTGAAAACTATTTTCCTAGTTAGCATATTGTCTATTATTTGAATTAAGATAAAAAAAAACAGATGTTAGTACTTGTATTTTCAAAGATGTCGTCAGTTAAAGAAAAGTTTCATGAAAAAATTCTGTACAAATATGTTCAGTATCGCGGTATATCTGTGAAAAACATTGCATCGGAGCTTAAAACCTCAGTAAGAACCGATCAAATAGTTTTAGAACGGTTCAGAGAGGGTGGTAGCATACAACGAAAGCCTGGAAGTGGCCGTAAACCTGGGTTTGTAAATAAAAATATAGAGAGGAACATTGTGGCAGCGTTACAGAAGAAACCTACTCTTTCTGTACGGGACTTGGCCAAAAAATACAAAAAATCTAAATCTACGGTGCAAAGGGTGAAAAAGCATAATTCTATAAAGTCATTTAAACAAGTTAAAGTACCCAACAGAAGTGCGAAACAACAAACGGAGGCTAAATCCCGGTCCAGGAAGCTCTATTCGGAAATGACTAAGAAAAAATATTGTATTGTTATGGACGACGAGTCCTACTGTAAACTTGACTTCAAGTCACTTCCACGTCACCACTATTATTCAGCCACTGATAGAAAAACTGTTGATGAAGAGTATAAGGTCATAAAAATTGACAAATTTGCAAAGAAAGTTCTCGTGTGGCAGGCGATTTGTTCATGTGGCAAACGCAGTACACCGTATTTTGCCAAAGGAACCATTAATGGTGATTATACCTGAATGAATGCCTTAAAAACGATTGTTGCCATTCATTAGGAAGCACAGTAAACCTGTCCTCTTTTGGCCTGATTTGGCCACGTGTCACTACACGAAGCGGGCAGTACAAAGCAAATAGTATCGATTTTGTTGAAAAACACCAAAATCCTCCCAATTGCCCTGACTTACGGCCCATTGAGAAATATTGGGCTCGCATGAAGCAAAAGCTTTTAAAACACAAAAGTAATGCCACGTCAGTGGAAAACTTAAAACGGAAATGGAATGAAGCTTCCAAATTAATCACCGATGATGATGTACAAAAATTAATGGCACGGGTTAAAGCAAAATTAAGGAGTTTCTGGATGAAC
Organism: Acleris holmiana; assembly: GCA_949316455.1. Taxonomy (NCBI): domain Eukaryota; kingdom Metazoa; phylum Arthropoda; class Insecta; order Lepidoptera; family Tortricidae; genus Acleris; species Acleris holmiana. The sequence goes on along the minus strand of OX438765.1, from coordinate 5,051,314 downwards.
AAAACTTAAACCGATGTTTATAGGAATAAAATGTATTTTAAGAATATTCAAATACAACTGTGTTGTAAAATTTAATTAATTTTATTATTTGGTGGGGTTTTTTAACAAGTTAATATGCGACACTTTTTTCTGGGACGAGCTTTAGGAAACACAAAACCATTTAAAGGACAAGTACAAGACGTAAGAGGCTTGCTGCAAAAACAGATGCACTTCTTAACAAATTGCATTTATAGACCCGGAGGGAACCACCAGAATACCTACTTAATTAATTAACGGCAAATCACAGTAACAGGATGAAGAAGAATACTTATAAAAAAGTTGATCTACACAGGCCCTGGCAGGTGTGTACAAACAGCATCACTGTTAACTGACCATTAGTGAGCCTTATTGTAAGGTGATAAGATTCACAAATGGTCAGTTAACTGTGTTCCTGATGGTACAGTAATGAAAAAATAATCTTTACGAGTCGTCATGAGTTCCCAACATTGCACTTTGTTCATGCGCTTTAAGCTCGTGCGGCTAGAAAAGTTTGGTCCCCTCTCCTCCTCTGAAAGTATTTTAAGAATTTATTTTTAATTTCATTTTCGTTCGATCAGGTAGGGTGCCAATGGTACTCTCTAGGTCTAATACCAGCAGTGAGCATGTAGAAAATTAGCAGTGAGCTTGTAAAACGAGCGACAATGTCGACAGATAAACCGTACGCGGTTTTTGCTCGCTGTTCAAATAAATATGTAAATAATTTATAAGTAGGTATATTGAATAAAAAAAAACTTACCAAAAAGTATTGTTAGAATTTTCACTTTAAATGTAACTATCAAGAAAAGTCCATAAATTGAAACTAAATGCAACAACACTTGCACTATTAGATCAGGCCACCTGATCTTTGCCTTAAACTCTATAGCTTCGTATTTATTTAAGTCAAAGTCTCGGTCCATGTTTTCACTATTCACTGAATTATTGTTATCACAATTTGCTTCACCATTTTTACTGATGTGCTCTAAGGGAGATAACCTCATTTTGATCCGGGGATGCATGTCTTCGTCACACGCATCCATGTTACTTTGCGCAGGCGCCATTCTGAAAAAACAAAGTTTTTTCCATATTATTTATTAATAATTGCACGGGATCATTTGAACATACATGTAATGTTTCATACTGAGTGGGACAAAGCGTCATATTCGTTAATAAATATACCGTCTGTCTCGCCGTTTCTGACCACACAATAGCAATTTCTTTTAAAATGGAATCAAAGTTATTGAGCGTCGACAGTAACAACGACCTGGCGCACGAGGAACTGGTACCGTCATCATGTTCATTCGTTGGCCGTAGTCTATTATGTTTAATAACAAAAGGAGACCGACGAGCAAGCGGGTCACCTGATGGTAAGTACTGCGACTCATAAACACCCGCAACAAACATCAGAGGAATCGCAAGTGCGCTGCTAGCCTTTGAGTAGAGTAGACTCGTTTTTTGATAACCCCCGCGTCGTATTGGTTCGAAAATACAGATGCTGAGAACAGATTCCACATAGATAAGGTGCATGGCAAAAAAGGCTCGTGTTAACGCACGGTGGTGGATTTCCAAAGTTTGAGGTGACAAGACTACGGGGATAAAGGATGCTGTGAGTCGGTTCGGTTTAGTATTCCACCTAACTCACATAGTAGTAGAATGCTCCAAGCCAAAGAAAATCACGGTTTATAATCGATGATATATGTACAAATATAGACTGATATGTCAAAGAAACGAAGTTACTTAGGTGTTTGGTTCGTTACTAATTGAAATATAGATAAAAAATATAGCTAATAGCTAATGTAAACTGAAAATTCTATAAAGCGTTTTTAAGCGGTGTCCTGTGTTTAGAGGTCCAAGATCAACCTGTACATAGACGCACTATTACACCTTTAGCACTATCTAAACAGAAAAATGTTTCCAGTAAAATTCTTAAGGTTTTCGAGATAGTCGTAACTTCTACACGGCAATTTCAAGGAACTTCGTTTTTCATTTCTATCGCTCAAAATCTATAGGATGACAGTTGACCACGTGGTGTATCGAAACGCACAAGAATGTCATCCCATACATTTTGAGTGATAGAAAAGAAAAACGTTGATAGCGATTGCATCTTGGCTAGGGCCTCTGGTTAGTTTAGTACGAGAAAATTCAATTATTTACTCGTTACTCGCCCGGACCGTGGAAGTGTCTCATTAAATTTAAAACAATCAAAATAATAGCATTTACAGTAGTTTGTCATTTGTCTGAACCACTGAGGGAGCGCTCTGCGGGAGGCTGCTAACTTTTTAACATGCTTTTAACTTTTTTCTTGTACATTTATGCTTATTTTTTTAACTTATGTAAGACCACTTCCTATCATCATATTATTTAATAGTAATCCTCCATAGGTATGCATTTAAGTCAAATAACTACTTAATGTTATAGGTTTTTAAAAGCTTGATCCACCTAAAGTTATAGGGTCAAAAGGTGGTTACAGGTCACGAAGACTTATAAAGTTACACCTCAGAAAATTAAAATCAAATGACTGTGCATGTGAGACGAGACTTTGTTTTATACTATGTAGTGATTAAGGCAAGGTATCTAATTAAGTAGTATAAGTAATATGGAAATTGATAAGTTTTTCATCACAAACAAAATATTTGAAATAACTTCATCATCATTCCTCAGGCTATATATTATGTTAAATATGATTTGTATGATTTTATTATATTGTTATTGTTGCTCGAGTAAATCCCGAAATCACCTCTTGGACTTATATTATTACCCTCACTAAGGATAGATTTGGCTACGCCTAAACATACGATTTAAATTTATACATGATAAAAACCTAACCAAATCCATCTGCAGCTCGATGCTTGGTAGGACGGTTGGTGTTTTTGCGTTTTGATGTTTTGCCCGAAGTTTAAACGCGACGATGAAATCGCGACCAATGCAAAGTTATCTGTTAGTCTAAATAATAAACCGATCCTGCGCTAAAACATCTTACACCAAGTTGCCCTCTAACATAAAAGTTCAAGTTTACGTTAACACTATATGTACCTACATAATATGTACTTTGATACTAGTGAGTGCTGATTTATATCGTTAATTCGCCTATTAGTCGCCGATTAGTGACTCACAGTCGGTCGGTAGACAGTTCGCCTCTGACAGTGAATTATGTTACAAAATAGGAGGCATAAGTGTATACATATAGATTAGGAATTATCAAAACTGAGTAATTATTGACTTAGGCGTACATATTATCATACTTATTCCAACAGTTCTGTTATCTCACATGTTTGTGTAAATTAAGATAAAAAATATGACTACATTTCTTAGTATCAGAATCTACCGACGTATGTTTAAGTATGTCACCGTGTTAAGTCATATACCGTAACACTTACTAGACCCATGTTATATTAAGTATATATCGTGCCTAAATGTCGTCTGAGTGATTTTCAAGCTCAAATGCGTTTACTCGTAATTATTTTAGTTCAACTTTGACAGATACGACTAATTTGATTTATATAATATCAGAAACCCAAGTTATACATATAGTCAAGCGCAATGGAAACGGGTCACTTAGTACAGAATATCCATAGAAAGCGACCCGTTTTCATTACTCCTCAGTGTATAATTTTTAAAGAGATTAAATGACACTACGTTCGTCGTCGAATACCAGGTTTAATGTAAACCATGACGTTATCATGATAATTAAAAAAAATATTACGTAGGGTTACTTTAGACTTGTGACTACCAAAAAAAATAAACACATGCTGCGAGAAATGCCTTTTGATCAAATGAAAATTCAGCGTAATGATACGTTTGTTGAAAAGCGTTTCGATCAAATAATAGGAACCACATTTAAATCTTGACAGTCGTATATATCCGTCACATTTTCATACAATGCTAGTTACCACTAAGTATATTTTAAATAAAAATTAGCAACGAGGAAGTTGAGAATTATGTGTTTTATTTCCTTGTATTATCTCATTCATTGTTTTGTTTTGTCGCGCACGGAACGTTGCATTTGCTTAAAGCATTCTTATCAAGAGGCTTAAATCTTGATTTGCTCAGCAAGAATGGTAACAAGGAATTCTCCTTATTATGTTATCGCTTATCGTTTGCCATAGAAGCATTCACTGTGAATAAAGGCATTATTACAAAAAGGTCCGGCAATTGGCTGAGTCTCAACTGACTTGCGCGTTTTCGTTGATGTATTTAAACCTTACTTTATTTTGTATATGTTTATATGAGTTTACACTTTAATTTCGAATTGGCCTGCTATTAGAATGATAATGTTGTTATATAAACTAACTTAAATTCTAACACGATTTCACATTTTTAACCCTTTGCGAGAACGAAAAATAGCTCTTTCCAAATCATCATAGGTCAGTATACGAAAGCGGGCGTTCTACAATATACAATTTATAACCGGATCAGTGTCCCACTGCTGGACACAGGCCTCTTCCTCGGATTTCCATCCCGGTCTTCGGTCCCAGACCGTGACCGGCCCAATTCCACTTTAACCAGGCAATTTTTTGGCCAACATCTGATATGCTAGTTTTGGAGCGCAGCGTGGTTCGTACGAGATCAGTTCTTTTAACACCCACTGCGCACCATTGCTAGAAATAAAGACCAATAATGCAGGCGGGTCACTCAGCTGAGATAGGTTCTTATTTTCCACATTTCGTTCTTGCACTTGGATACAGGCAATACATTGACGACCGATGGACGCTCGCACACTTTGTACATTGCTCCTAAGACAAACTTTAAAGAAATAACTGCTCTTCAATACTAAAAGTTACCAGTAAAACATCTTTCTCACAAGATTTGTATGATCGTTAACTACGTCTGGATAAAATGGGTTACCTTCGTTTCGTCAAAAAGTTTTTGGTTAAATGTTTCATTTCCCAAATTTTCATTTGCCAAACCGCTTTGTTTTCAGTAATCGTAAATATTTCAGGATTATATAAAAGCTAACTTAACCTAACCTAAAGGGTTCTACACGATGGTACTACTGTGTGCTTGTTTTCTCGACCTATCGAAGGCGTAGGACCTGGTTTCTTATGACATCCTATCGACGAAACTTAAGGAGCAGAGGTCCCTCTAGAAATAATACATAGATTTAGGTATTTATATGGAAATCAGTCCATACAGGCTCGAGTGTGGGGTGAGACAAGGGGGCTCACCTCACCCATGCTCTTGTATGTTAACGAACTCATCGTCGCGCTCAGCAGGCAACATGTTGGCTGTCACGTGGACGACGTCTGCGTCAGTAGCATCAGTGGCTTAAAATATAATGTCACTAAAAGTGAACTCATGGTTTTTGAGGCCATTGGTAAGTGCTCATCTAGCGTGCCTCCACTTAAGCTACATGGTGCCCCCTTGAGAAGGGTATACCGATTTGAATATCTGGGGCACTGGCTTACCAAGGACCTCAAAGACGATGACGATATGGAGAGGGAGCGAAGGACGCTATCAGTGAGGGCTAATATGATAGCCCGCAGGTTTGCTCGTTGCTCTGGAGTGGTGAAGTTCACCCTGTTTAGAGCGTCCTGCACGTCTCTGTACACGTGCAGCCTTTTTTTTTTTATGGCATCGAGAAGGCAAACGAGCACACAGGCCACCTGATGGTAAGTGGAAACTGTTACCCATAGACATTCGCATTCACTAGACTGCAATCTTAAGACTGCAAATGCGTTGCCAACCCTGAGGACTAAGATGGAATACCTCTATGCTAGTAATTTCACCAGTCATCGTGTCCTCACATCAGAACACAGCAATGCGAACACTGGTGCTTGGCGGGTGGTTAATGGATAAAATGTTGGTAGCGATCCGGACGGACCCTACACAGGGTCCTACCACGACTGAATTTAGTGGAAATTATAAGTCACTGGTTGATGCAGCGTACTTTATTAGTCATACAATGATTGATTGTTATTACTCGTATCTTATCTATGCACATTGGTGCTTGTGTATATCATCATAATAAGTTGGCGTTTTTACTCGCAATAGTGTGGACATTCCTCCAAAGATTAAATTAAATGAATTTGCGCCAACTGTCTAACGACTGACAGTTCTATTTTTGGTAGACTGTCAGTCGCACCATGAACTCCGATGTCAAGTGTAACATCATCAGATGAAGACATGTATCTGGCTGTTTGTGGATTTCCAAGGCTTTTTTTAAGGAAATTAAACAGATATTGTACTTTAGTTCCTAGGGATTAAAATGTCACTTTAGTCCCTAGGGATTAAATGCATCACTTTAGTCCGTCTATTCATGGCATTTTGGAGCGAGAGAAGTGAAAGGCAACTTTTTAATTTTTGGTCGTGGTGCGGCGCGCGGGCGGCTGAGGGATGTCGTTTTATTTTTACCATATCGATTTTTTTACCTTAAGGTTATTTTTTCTCCCTTCTGAGGTGAAAAATTGTATGTGCAACACGAGACCAATGAACTCGCTACGCTCGTGATTCGATTCTAGAATCCTTCGCTTGCTCGGGATTCAAAATCAACACTCGCAGCAAAAACCAACTTTGCTCTCTTGTTGCACAAATAAAATAACTATTGCGCATTTTATCTTGAGAACGAACCAGACAGATTTGCTTTGGCGATGAAACTATTGATAAGAGTCGGCAAAGTAGAACCAACTGGTCGTCATTAACAAAGGACACTCTGTCCACTTAGGTACTGTCGTGAACAACTTGTGATACACTTTATGTAAATATATGTATCACTACGTAGGTACACAATGATAAATCACACTCTTTACAAATACGTGTATTACTAATCTTGGGTTCAGCAAATGTCAAATTTTAACGAGACGTCACATTTTAACGAGATGTTTTGAATTTAGGAACCCAGGGTACATTGTTTACGTTGTTTTCTGGTTCCAAGTGCCTGAATCATAATCCGCCACTGCTCTCTTACCCGTATCCCTACACTTAAAGTCCAATCTTAAATATAATGTTAGTTACGGATCTTTGAGAGTTAGTCTTAAAGTCATCGATAATTCAGAACAAACATGAATCACATCTGTCACAGTACTTGTGTGAGATTAAGTATCAATAATAACGGTACATAAGTACTTCTATTTATTTAACCATCAGCTATCGACCCTTACTACGCTCGCTTTCACGTTTGGCAGTTTAATACCTACTTGGCACTCGTGTTTCAAAGAGCTCGGTTCTTGCAGGTAAACTTTAAACCAGTATAGCAATTGCCTGTAGAAACTCGTCTCACAATTTAATATCCTTAATAATAATATTTAAGTTTAACACCACTATGTACATTTTTCAAATTCTTGTAAATAATTAGAAACTGTACTTACATTAAAAGATGTAAGGTCCTAAGAATTGAAATAAAAAATATTTTTTTGACAATACAGCATGGGTCCTCTATATTTGAATAGTTGCTTCGAGTCCAGTATCCACAAGTAAATTTATGGTTATGTTGGTATAATCCGCCTCGAACTCAGCATTAGTATGTTTAAGTTGTAGTAAATATCACCAAAAAACATATTTATTTATTCAGATATATTTTTGTTTATTTGACTTGTACATCTATCAGTACGTCAGCCCAATTCGATAGTGTAGCAAGGATTGAACATAAGTTAGATTAACGTTTCGAACAGCAACATTACATTTGTGAATTCATTGAACGAACAAAAGAAGACGTCAATTCTGGTGGCTAGCTGGTTGAGCTTGCGCCGCCACCGGGTCTAGCTTGGAGCAGCTGCGACCGGCGCCGGCGCCACACGTACCGCACACCATTGCCAGGACGCAGGGGTTTTTGACCATTCCCCGCATTAATTTCAATTTAAGGCGAGGATTAACTCTCTAATTATAATGTACTAGCGACCCGCCAGCGGCTTCGCCCGCTGCAATTTTTATTTTCTTGACATTTTTTTTTATGTTTGTAAAAAATATATATTTTGTTTGTACCTCCCAGAATATGTGTACAAATTTTCGTGATGATTCGTCAAGTAGTTTTTGCGTGAAAGCGTAACAAACATCCACGCTTTCACATTTATAATATTAGTAAAGATAATCATCAGCAAAAGTAAATTTAGAAATACTAGGCTGAAAAATATCTGGTGTCTCGATTTTAGCGTAGCTTTTTAAGCAGCAGCTGGATTTTATTAGGTTTTTATTATTTTGTACAAATAAGACCAACGGTATATCTACCATCTGGCTGGTTTAAGTATACATTAAATTGGTGTCAACGCTTAGATAAGTTTTATAATAACGCTAAGCTTGCTGTTAACCAGCAATCTATTTAAAGAGTAGCAAAGTGTGATTAGACGCCTATAAATACGGTCCAACTAAACTCCGTGCTTATGACATCACATCACATCTAAACAATACGACAACCGTAAAACGGCCAAGGTCTACTTATTTATGCCTCTTATACATTTTCCTACATTACCATTTTACACCGTAGCAAATCTTAAACTGTGCCACTACTATAGCAAAAATACAAAACAAATCGTTTTTTTAGCGTTCCGTAGTCAAACTAGGAACCCTTATAGTTTCGCCATGTCCGTCCGTCCGTCTGCAGCCTAGTGCAGAGACACTTAGTACTAGAAAGCTGAAATTTGGCATGAATATGCATATTAGTCACGCCAAAAAAGTGGTACAATAAAATGTAAAAAAAAAATTCGGTTACCTCCCCTACACGTAACGTGAGGATGGATTTTTTTTTCGTTTACCCTATAGTGTGAGGTTTCGTTGGATAGGTCTTAAAATATTACGAGTTTGTGAAAACGGTTTTTTGATTAAGTAATCCGTTTATGAAATATAGCTTTAAAGCGCTATTTTTGTTAGACTCAGGTCCCCACCACCTACAGCTAAAACTAGAAAAACAAAAAATCTAAAAAAAAAACTTAAGTAAATGAACGAATCGGGCATATAACGAATTTTAAAGGAAAACTATCACGACTAAGCAGACATCATTGTTTCTTGAGATACAGGCGATTAAAGTGTTTATACCTACTAAAATCATCTAAGACGGCACCAATTGACTTTAAATAGAAAAAATTGTTATTACTTGTTGATTTTTATGTTTTTTGCACTTAACGGCTTCGGAACCCTATACTGAGCATGGTCCGACATGCTCTTGCCCGGTTTTTTTTCAATAATGATGATGGAGTCTCAGTTTAGATTTTGTGATAGTCACAAGTCTAACCTAACCTAACCGACGTATTTTTTATATTCTCAGTAACAAAATTAGGGGCAACCTATGTAAGTAATATTTAAGATAACCTAAAAACAACCAGAGCTTCAGCAGTAAAAAGCTTTCTTCTCCTTTTGAAGTCATGAAATTGATAGAGCTTGGTATTAGTAGGTGTATGTTTATACATTAGCATTGTAAGTTTCACCATCACGAATACAAAACTAGTTTTAAATGTCGAATGCATAAATTTACTCAAAAAAGGTGGTGAAATGAGGATAGATATCGATATAAGTAGATATAAAATACGTAACGTTAATAAATGGCCACCAGCAAAGTTAAGCAACCACAACAACGAACCAAAACAGAACGGGTTTCTTAGAAACTTCGAATTAGTTAATTTTTTTATACTTGCCGTGTCCCGCGACTCCGTCCGTGTAGAAGTCATTTATCGCTATTCCCTCAGAAACAATTCAATTTTTCGGGATGAAAAGTACCCTAGTGTCCTTCCCCGGGACTCAAACTATCTCCATACGAAATGTCATCTAAATCTGTTAAGCGATTTATCAGATACACTAAAACGTGTCTAATTATAAAGCCAACAATTATAAATTTTAGCATCGGATGGTTGGCAATTTACGAAAACTAAACTTTGTCTCGGGTCGTAGGGAGCTAGAAATATTTTTATTGCAGTACATCCCGGTAAACAAATTACGGGACTTATTGTTTTCTGCGTAAATTAAAAGATTTCTGGCTATCGACACACGCGAGCAACCTACATAGAGCTGTCCGTGGGAGAAGCAGGGGGTGTCCAGGAGGGACTGGACCCGCTTACCCTAACCCGTTCGAAAACCCGGGTTCTTTTAAAGCAGTGTTCCAAAAACCGCTTCATTACGGTAACCTTTTGGTTAGCTTACCAGTTAACAAACTATCCCTTTTATTTGACTTAATTCAGGTAAGCGCTTACCGATATCAAAAACCCGGTAAAGGGTTATCGTTTCAAGCGCTGGTTATATGCGAGCAAGCTGTTTTACCTTTTACGTAAACTGCATAACGTTTATTATTGTACGGCCCGACACCAAACATGGCACACGGCCGGCGTAAGCGTGCCAGTAGCAGGCAGCGCGATGCCGCAGCGGTGGCGGAAAGGCGCGGGAGAGGGGTAAGGCTTACTCTAAACCGAAAGGTTACCGGTTAGTACACTCAAAACACAAACCGAATCAGCTCCTGTAAGCTTTAACCCCTTGTAACGATTAGGTAATCTGAATAATACGGGTTACCATTACTGTTGGGTAACCGGATGAAAGGGTTACCCCAACGATTAGCTTATCATAATTATGAAGGGGTTACCCAAAACGAACGGGTAACCCAAATTAACGGGTTTTCCGGTCCCTGGTGTCCAGGTGGATGCCGGCTACTTTTAGAGTTTGCCCCTGACTTTTATTTATTGTAATGGATAAAGCTACTTTCAGAGGAAATTGCAAGCGCATTTGTACACACACATGATGCTGAGTTGGGACCGTTTCGCAACAACTATTAATTCTGTGTTAAAAGTTATATTTTATTTGTCGTTGTGAATAAATGTTTTCTTTCTTGTGTTTTTTTTACTATGTGACGGAGGAAGGTTAGTGTCCATCTTAATCCGTCCCAGATATAATAAACTGTTTCTTTTTAAAATAATTATATGACGCAACCAAAAATGAACTAAACCATAGCGTGATTCAGAATCTAGATCGAATCTATCACCGAGTAGTGAATTGAAACCTATGCGTTTTAAGACTGAGCAGCGCCATCTATCTGAAATCTTTATAAAACTAAGTTATCAATCAATAAGTTGCAAAATGCATACAATGCAAGGAAAAAAATGAATGTTTATTGCAAAAACAACAACAACCAAAAAGCAGTATACCAAATACCTACCAGATTAAACATAAAAGAGCAAAAGTGTATTAAAATTCATTGTTCATCCCACGGAAACACTATTTTTTTTGGGATAAAAAGTAGCCTACATGTTTATCCAGGGTGTCAGCTACCTCCATACACAATTTTATCAAAATTATTCCAGCCGTTAATTTCTTGCTTATCCCACGGGAACATTAGGGGAAACTGTTGTACCCCGGGCATAGTTTTACCTCGGACAGTTGCCAATATGTCACATCTCCGGTGTTCCTTTAAAACTAATATATTTGTTATTTGAATCATCAAATGTCAACATCGAAGTAAGGTTAGTAACTAAACTTGAGAGCGGCATGTAAGACAAGAAAATTAAAAAAAAATCTTACTTAAAACCTGTTACAAAAACATAGTACTTATGTTGAACTTAATTTGAAGTTTTTCTATTAAGTGTATGGTGATTTATAAATTTTATAATAAAACTGAACAGTTCAGGAGAAAGTTACATTAAATAAGTATCGAATAGTCGTTTTAAACTAACTTAAGCCGAAGTGCGTTTAGCAAGCTTTGTTAAAAGAAAGGAGCTTTGTTGTACCTTGGACACCGCACATACGTTGTACCTTGGGCACCGAACAAGGTACAGTCAAGGTCATAAATATGTATACACTTTAGTACCTTGTCTATTTAACGTCATGTTTGAACTGCCATATGAAATTAACACAGCGATTAAAGTGACAAGGTACTAAAGTGTATACATATTTATGACCTTGACTGTACAACTTCCTAGTATTTTTGCTAAGCTAGGTCCTTGAGTTTTCTAATACTAACTATTTTGCATTTTTTTATGACTAGATAAATATGTGTTTGTTCTGTATTTTTAATGGCAATTTTCCGTATGCTTTTAATTGATCACCGGGAGGTACCCCGCGTTTTTTAGGGCTGAAAGAAAACTTAGGACTCGTTTTATGTTTTACATAAAAAAACGGTATAAAAAGACTAGTTGAAAGGCTTAGGTAATTATTAGATTTCCTTAATAAATATTTAAAAAATATTTTTAAAATAAAATCATATACCAGAATGTAGTTTAATATCTTTACATTTTCGCACAATCGGCAATTCTAAAGTATTCCGATTTTTTTCATAAAATTTAATAAAAAAACACTGTCCAGAGTACAACAGCTTCACCTACATTTTTATCGGGATAAAAAGTAGCCTATATGTTTATCCAAGGTGTCAGCTACCTCCATACAAAATTTTATCAAAATTGTCCAGCCGTTTCAGAGTGGAGAAGTAACAATCACACACACGCATTTACAAACTTTCGCCTTTATTATAATATTAGTGTGATGTCATAGTGTGATAATAGATAAGTAATTATAGATTAGTATAGATAGTGGGCCATTCAACATTTTGTTTAATGATACCGATCGACACGAATACACACGTTAAGGATAACTGCAATTTGTGCAGTATGTCAGAAGCGGACATTCCCAGCTGACCTAGCGATGAAAACGCCCCCAACAAATCGTTACGTAATATGACGTCACTGTTCATTAGCCATAGTGTAGCTACTTATTGAAATTATCGTAAAACAAAGCATTTGCAGTTTGTCACATTAGCGGAGCGGAGCAATTATTGGAGGTCTTTTATACATAGCTATATTTAGTTTTGCTTTATTACCATGATTTGCTGAGTCCCAATATACCTACGAGTAGGTATCTAGGTATAGTTTAGAGGTACTATGTTAAAGGGAGTTGAACTACACGCAAAACGTTTCTTGTAAATGATGGTAATACGGCAGTGTAGGTAGATAATCGCCCGCTCGATCTTAGCGGGGGAACTACCACCGTACCCGCGGGTTGTTAAATTAAATTAAATATATGACTCAACATCCAATTGGTCTATGTTGATTATCGTATCTTGTAAAGGCGAGCCTTTCTTCATGTCTGTAGGATCTCTTGTGCAATTACTTACTGCTCAGCTGTTCGAATGGGGAGGTTGATTACGATGTTTTTCTTAACCGACTTTAAACAGAGGAGGAGGTTCTCAATTCGTCGTTTTTTTTATTATGTTCCCATGTGTCGCCGGTTGCACAAAGACCGCTGAAACGATTTGAAAAAATTGTTCGATTCGGTAAAACTTTCTAGTTGGTCCCATTTCCAGTACCTCAAGATTTGATGATGGGATCTTGGAGAAATCGAGGGAACAACTAAATAAATATAAATATTCGTAGACAACATAACAGTATTATTATGATCACTAAAAGGTATAGTGCGAGTCGGATTCGCGCACGAAGGGTTACGTACCATCAACCGATGTGTTACGTAATCATTACTATCATATTTGTCCGACTGCTAATACAAAATAATTTATAATTTTCCGTAACCTTTGGGTGTGTATAAAATTGGAACTTGCATTTATTTGCAGTTAAAATGACGTTATAATTATTTAGAATTAATTAACTTTAAACTTAAGTTATAGAACTAATCATTTCATTTCACTCCATGTCTATAGAGATACTGTTTTAAGTGCATGTTTTAATAGAGGTTCTTAGCTTTGTGTGGTTAATTCCTAAGTGTAACACATTGGTGAAAACTTCGTTGGCTTATGGATTAGGTACTCAGTTGTGTTGTAATACTCATGTAGGTATATTGGAACCTGTTTGTTTTCCTTATAAAAGAAAAATAAAATTACCTAAAAAACGGCCAAAAAAAAACATGTCTGTTGTATGGGAGCCCCCCTTAAATATTTGTTTTAATTTCATTTAATAATTTATTTTTAAAGTGATAGTAAATATTCTGTGAATATTTCATCCGTCTACCTGTTGCCGTTATCAATATCGAGCAAAAATATCACTATTTAATTATTTCTCTATCTAAGTATGTTTATCGTTGTCTAGTACCCATAGTACAAGTCTAGAGCTTAGTTTGGGACTAGGTCAATTTGTGTGACATTGTCCTGTGATTATTATTATTATTATTATTATTATTGTTGTACGGGAGCCCCCTTAAATATATATTTTACTCTGCTTTTTACTATTTGTTGTAAAAGCAGCAACATGAATACATCATCTGTGGACATTTCAACCGTCTAACTATCACGGTTGATGAGATACAGCCTGGTGACAGACGGACGGACGGACAGACAGCGGAGTCTTAGTAATACCTGGGGACCCGTTTTTATCCCTGTGGGTACGGAAAGCTATAACTAAAAACCGTATTAAGCAAGAAATAACTTCTTTAAAAACGATAGGTAGGCAATAGGTCAAGTCCAACTGAATTCGGCTTTGGGTTAAAAATATAGTGGGACGCCGACTTTAGTTAGACTGACCTATCATTTTAAAAGAAGTTTGGTAAATTCTTGCTTTTTACTTTAAAGACGGTTTTTAGTTTTTTAAGAAATTTATTCTATTTTACCATAAGGACCTAAGATCATCATTATAATGTTCGTAAGTCAGAAAATTGATTAGTACCTACATGGCAATCTCTGACTTCTAAACTCTGTACAGTCGTTTACAAAGAGATGAATCTCCTTTTTCACCTAATTGCATTGTTATAATATAAGGTACAATTAAAAGTGGATACATCACTTTGTAGTCGACTGTACCTTACGATCACGAGTCATGACTGTACCGTACTCTGTTATGAATATACAAACTTGCTTTTGATCGTTGAAGGGCTAAGAAAATAGTACTTATGCTGTAATGTGTATTGTTTGAGCATTGAGATAAAATATATAGGGTAGGTACTCTTTTGAATATACAACGCCAAGGTTTTTCCATACTTTGGGATATATTTGATAAAAATACGGGCTGAGGAAGTCTAGGTGAACCGCCTACTTTACCACCAGGCGGATCCGTCAAGATGCATAACGCTATAATCGCTATTAGGTAGGTAAGCGATTTTCAAAAATCTACAAAATACATAGGAGTAACGTTAAGCTAATGACAGATCGCCCGACCGCGATTTTCGAAAAATCGACCATGTGTATTGGATTGACGTAGCTGATGAAGTGATGACAGTCCGCGTCAAACGCTTACTTATGTCAACTGCATACATTTCGAGTCAATAGAAAACAAGAACGTTAGTTAACAGCGTGATGAATAAGTATGCCGCTGTAGTATTAAAGAATAACATCGAAAACTAAAAAAATATGTGTTTAAAACTTTACAATGTGCATGTAGTAATTACCTTAGCAAGAAACAAAAAGAAAGAAAAAATACGCACAAAAAACCGGACCCAGTACTTAAAAAAGGTAAAATAATAATAATACAAAAGTAGTTAGGTTAGGTAGTTATTCAAACAATTCATATTTAATGAGTAGGTAAAAGGCCAGCAATGTGTGATAGATATGTAATGTAATGATAGTGTCTACCTCTTTGAAATGTCGCGTTTAACGAATCCAGTGTTAGTAAATGTAGGAAGGCGGCAAACTCATAATAGCTCTTAGCAAAGAGATGATGTCATACTCATAACGTATAAAAGTACCTACCTATTATGAAATCACTTTACATAGTGTAAAAATTAGCTTAATAAAAATATTGCCTCGCATTAAAAAGATTCATTAATATTCATAAATTTAACCTCAAAGTTTTTAAGCTTTACACGTTACAAAATCCTATTTATGAAGTATTTACTTACCACACCTGACACGCCTCATACCATTCATAAGATTTATCGCCCGGTTGATACTTACTCATTAAATTGGGAATAATAACCTTATGGAAGAACTTGCTAGATATACCTACGCGTGACACCATTCGGTGTTTACCTTACCTTGACACTGGCCGTAAACAAACATTTGCATCATTAATGATCACCAACAACACATACACAGAGCGGAAGGCCTGGGTCGGGTACTTACTATATAATTTTCACAGTTATTGTAGGTGATTGCATCGAACCGAGCGCGGCCTTATGTTTCTATGCGGTGACAAGCGAGTGACCTTGGCGTGACTAGTTGTAGTGGAAGCGGCCGGGACCGGCGCGGGCGACGCGCTATGGTGGACTGGCTCGTCGCTCAGCCGAACTGATGGGGTCAGAACCGTACAAACACTATGCGATAAACCTATTCAAGCTAATGCGCCACACGGCTGTTCCAGCGATATGTCTAGAGATACGCTTGATGTTTTTAATTCAGGAGAACGTGCAACACTACTTTCAATTACACTGCACTGCATTGTAAGTTTGGCGAGGTAATAGTCTAATTATAATAAATGATATCATATTACTTACATAAATCGTACTACGTCAAGTTATGTGGTGGGGCGCGTTTTCGTGGATTAAAAACCTTATAAAACATCAATGATAAACTTCTTATAGGTGACACTATAAAATGACAATATTTATAAGGTAGTTACTTACAAAATTAAATAACAAAAAAAGCGGTGTCTGCTTGTGACTGCGCATTAAAAAAAACTTACAGATAAGCACATTGAGTACAATTTAGATCGCGCCTCAGAACCTTTTGCAGGGAACTCTCTTCTACTTACACACTGTTCACGCTATTTGTATGAAATAGTATCTATGTCATGTAATCTTAAATGTGTGCTAAGTGATGAAGCAGGTAGGTCTTTAAGAAATAAGTGAAATAGGTAAGTGTTTCGTCGGTTTACTCTTCGGTCTCACCAGTTTCAAACGCCGTTTATATCTATATATAAAAATGAATCCCTGTTTCCCTTGGTCACGGCATCACGCATGAACGGCTGGACCGATTACGCTAATTCTTTTTTTATTGTGTTTGTAACTGTCAGGAGAAGTCTCTTGTGAATGAAAAAAATATTAAAATCCACCGGGAAAGTCGAAAATTTGCAGCGGGCGAAGCCGCAGACACTTGGGTAGCGGTCATTGCCCGTGGTCCACCTAATTAGTTCACCTGGATATTTTAGCACACCGTAACCGAGTCGACGGAGCTCCGCTGTCGCGGAGCTCCTATTTCTGAGGTATTTTGGCCCTTCGGGCCCCCTGAAGAACTAACATAATCCAAACCTACCTATAGGTTTTAACCAGTTTAGTTTCCGCAATCCACAGAGGTGAACTAATTAGGTGGACCACGGGCAATGACCTACGGGTCGGTCAGCTAGTCTTAAATAAAACACGTCTCCGTTTTGGTATCTACATTAGAACACTGTCTGGAAACATGTAAACAATCAATGTCTGTCATAGTGGCATATTAGCTTTCATAATACGGCAATGGACGACGCTTGTAGAAATAATATTAACCATTATGTTATTCCAAACAATCACGCACGATATTCACAAATATTTCCTAATGATATTTTTTAATTTTGATCACACTGACACATCATTGGAAACAGCTGATGACGACTAGAGCCGAGTATACGCGATTCAGCGTCACCAACCCGAGCGTGCTTGATGTCGAATGGAGCCAACAGATTATAGTGGAGCCAAGCATCCCCGATTCTGCATCACCAACCCAAGCGTGACAGCGGTGTGACCGGTTCTGTTCCGTGCACAAGGCTAATATGCTACTAGGTTTAAAATATTGCTTTTGACGTGTTATAGCATTATTTTTAACTCGGCCACCATTACTAATATAATAATACTAATAGTAGATTGTTCAACAAGGGACTAAAACAAAAAATAATGACACGAGATGTTTAGGCACGCGATTGAGCTTGCGAGCGAGGGTGGCTGTAGTTCGAGTGTCATTATGGTTGTTTAGTCTCGCGTTAAACACTCTACTTTTCACTTTGAATGTGAGGAAAAAAACGACGTTCTAAACAATATTGTTTTTTAACAACGTACGCTCAATACAAGTTATGAACATCTATTCAAAATACAAATAGGAAAAAAAAGTTCCGCGGTTTTTTTGTAAAGTGATGTTTTAAATGCTTGCATATTTAGCCAACAGATTCAAACTTGGAAACCATTTTAAAAGTAATTGGACCACGCATAATAATTTATCCTTCGAATAGTTCAGCGTGTTGGTTAAGAGAATCTTCCAACCAGATCTTCATTGTCAAATTGGTAAATTCCTTCTTAATGCTATGTTAATAAAAGCTACCATCAGTACCATCACTTTAAAATATGATAAGGTTAATTAATTCCTAAAAGGTTAGGTTAGGCATGAACTGTCTTAGCAGTTATGAAAGACGTTACAACTGTCAAATACTTTAAAAATATATACATTATAAATATTTTAATTATTCTATTTAGATGATTACAATACAATACAATAAAATATAATACAAATACTCCTTATTGAACAACAAAAACAGAACACGGAACAGTTCATTTAAATTACAGGTATACAACAGGCGCTCTTACCGCTAAACAGCGATCTCTTCCAGAAAACCTTGCTTATTAAACAGATGAAACTGTGCAGCTCGTTATAATGCAAATAAATCATTACACACCCATCTAAAACAGTTGACGGGAGGTTTATAAAGTAAAAAAATGCTAAAAAAAGTGTGAATCTTAACTGTATCTTCGGACTTGTCGCCAGAAACAGGGGGCGTCGCGAAAGCCGGCGGTGCGTCACCGCGGCGGCAGCGGGGCGCGCCGGCCCACGCTACGACGCCGAACATCTCTATAATAGCATCGCGTCACCCGAGTACCTACTGAGCTCGTAACGCCGCACGTGTCTGACACACTTATCCAGGCTGCGTAAAAATTACATTTCTGGAATAAAAGGACTGGTAAGAAGTTTCATATGGAATGACCGGATAACATCATTAGGGCACTTCCCGTGGTCCCACTACTTTAACCCACTGCTCTATTCGCTTTCGTCAGTAATCAGTTAAAATAGGTAGGTTAAGTTCGTTAGGTATCTTCCAATGCCCGAAGGGCAAACCGCCCTGAAATAGGAGCCCTGCCACGAGGCAAGACTCCGTTGAAAAGAGCAGTGAGACGAAGTAGTGGGACCACGGGTCGCGACCTACTTCATTTGAGTGTTTTCAAATCAAGAATAAATAGGCTTCCACTGAACCCAGCGAGCTTTATCCTAGACTTCATCATAATTTACCATCAGCTGAGAATGTCAATCGCTGGTCAGTCCAGAATATAAAAAAACCAGTAAAGCTTTTAGAAACCCCCTTTTTAGGGTTCCGGAGCCGAATGGCAAAAACGGAACCCTTATAATTTCGTCATGTCCGTCTGTCCGTCCGTCCGTCCGTCTGTCCGTCTGTATGTCACAGCCATTTTACTCAGAGCCTATTGGCACTATATAAATGAAATTTGGATTATGAACCGCTATACAATGATGTAGTAAAATTGAAAAAAAATATATTTAGGGGTGGCACTCAATACATGTAACTAGGGGACGAAAAAATTTTTTTGAGTTACTTCAGCGTGTGGGATATTTTTAGATAGGGCTTCCAAAATGATACGGAGGTTTTTAAGTGACTTTTTTACGTAAGTGTTAACAGTTGGCGAAATATACGCTTCTAAAGTCGTAAAAATTCTGTCCGGGTGGGTAGCTTTTGAACTGTTAAATAGAACATTCTAATAAAAATTACAGTGGTAGAACATACGAAATACTCCCAACCAAAATTGATTTGAACACGATACGCTGTGTAGTTTTTGAGATTTTAATAAAAAAAATAAAAATGAATTTCAACCATGAACGTTCATCCCAGCTAAGGAACCCTTCACTGTGCGTGGTCCGACATGCACTTGGCCGGGTTTTTAAGCCTTATGTTTTTTTTGAGTGAGATATGATTTACGGAACCAGACTACGAGTGTACTTACTTTTTCCGGCGCTTGCTTGTTATTGTAGTCGTAGATTTGACATGGCCGGTCTCCTGATAAGTTTACGGCTTTATCGAAATTTATAAGAGTGCGAGAAATGTATTTAGTTAGAATGAAGCTAGAAGCTTAACGAGAAGTTATTAACGAGTAGATACCGAACATTTGGCTCTTATACATGTCACTCTTGAGGAAAAAAAGGATCTTTCGCTAATAATGTACCTAGTGAAATGTCCTCTATCGATGATAGACCTAGAAGCGGCCGCCCGCGGGATTCCAGGACGCCAGCGGCGATTAAAGCTGTTGGTGAGCGAATTCGAAGGAATCCTCTCCGTAAGCAGAAAATCTTGTCTAGGGAGATGAAGATTCCACCTAGGACCATGTCTCGCATCATCAAACAAGACTTGAAGCTTGCCGCTTACCGACGAAGTACAGGACATCGCTTAACAGCAGCTTTACGCAACATCAGAGCGACCAGAGCGAAACAACTGTTTCTGAAGCACGCTAAGGGCGGGTACCGAAGAATCCTGTTTACCGATGAGAAAATTTTCACGGTAGAAGAGAAATACAACCGCCAAAATGACAGGGTTTACGCTCACAGCTCTCAGAAAGCTTCGCAGAAGGTTGCTAAGATGGAAAGAGGCCATCACCCGGCTTATGTCATGGTTTGGTGGGGCGTGTCATACGAGGGAGTTACCGAGCTCCATTTTTGCCAACAAGGCGTAAAAACTAGGGCCGCAAATTACCAGAGTGACATTTTGGAGCCTGTAGTTAAGCCACTCAGTCAAACGTTGTTTTCCAATAAACATTGGATATTTCAACAAGACTCTGCTCCAGCACACAAGGCACGAACCACTCAACAGTGGCTAAAGGACAATTTACCGGAGTTTATTGCGCGCGAAGATTGGCCCTCTGGAAGTCCCGACCTCAACCCCTGGACAGTTTTAGAGGAGAAGGCGTGCTCGAAACCCCACCGTAATATTGAGTCGTTAACACGCAATTTATTCAAAGTGACCACCTTTTGCTTTCACACACATCTTCAATCGATCTGGCCACTGGTCTATCGCCGCACGCACCGTTTCTAGAGGTATCGAAGCCGCTGCTGCCACCAAATCACGTTTGGTGGCAGCAGCGGCTTCATAAATTAGGAAATACAAAATAACATACAATGTGTTTTATGCAATTTTTTTCGTTTTACTTCGAGATACCTACAATTTTAAGAGGGGCATAATTTATGGCAAGACTAGGTATTTTTATTGGCATAGGGGCGTTGACAAAATTAAGACGCAAATAGCGTGTTAGTCATACTGTCAAAAGCATCAATATTTTTCGCTTACAATGTTTTTAAAGTGGCATAGGGGCGTGTTACATTTTTCAAAATTATTAAGTATTTTGACGTAATATATCACTTGTTCCTTGATATTGTCAAAAACATTAATATTTAAAGCTAACAATATATGTTCAATGGCATAGGGGCGTGTAATACATATTTATGACTTCGAAAGTTCAAAGTACAGTCACCATCAGATAGATCTAACCGGACAGCGAGCCCAAAAAAATGTGTTGCAATGGATTCCCAAAAAAGACTAACACGTGAAACCGTCAGAAAAATGACACGTAACACTTCGTTTAAATTATTTGCTTGGATAAAAAATCAAGAAGATGTAACTGCATAGTCGACCGAAAAGATTTAACTGGACAAACATTCAGTGTATCTAAGGTGACAAAAGTTCAAAAAGATCTTTCAAAATACCTCTTTACGGTAAAACTTTTTGGGAAGTTTAAAAAAATCAGGACAGAAATGACAAATGCCAATATTGACATTAAGCTCACAATGTAAACAATAACCATAATATTCTTCACATGTTCAGCGTACAAGAGTCGTTTTAAAATATTATGCGTGCTTTTCAAATATATGCGAAAACGTTAACCAGTTTGTCACCGTGACCAAACTGCCGCCTCGTGTCGACGGTATGTTGCCGTGGTCTCCTGTTGGTTACTCTCGCCGTACCGCCCCTAAACTTGATCAGTTTCCAGCAGCCGTTCATGTGATCACATGAACGGCTTTGAAACCAGCACGATGGTCTCGTGTATGATGCGTGTTCAACAAATAATCTCAACGCAGTTTCGTCTCGTGCTGCGAATCACAAACACGAGATAGCTTGAATCAGCTTATTGCTAGGTGTGTAGTGTTTATTTATGTGTGTTATTTGTATAAATAAAAATAAACTTTTCTTTAATTTGAACGTATCCCTTTATAACTTTTATGCTGCCCCTTTTTGTAAGCTTTTATTGAACTTGCAATTTTGATAAGTTAGATCAATTTGCAAACCATATTTTTACCACTTGCTGCTACCGGATTGCGCTGAAATTCGGCATATTTATGTAAGTAAGGTGACAATGCAATATTATTATAAAGTGGTCATAGGAACTTCGCATCGAAAAAAGATAGCCCCATCGTGTTTGGGCTCGTTGGGTTTTTCGGTATAAGCAGCGATTACTGTGCACAAAAACGTATAGACCTTAACCCAAACCCTTGTAAGTAGGTACCAAAAACAAAATTTCGGCAGACACTTATCTCAGCAATAGCTGTTTTAAATATAATTTAAGGTGTCAATATACAATTTAGCCCTTGAGGATTTCCTATGGCTGCCTTCTGTCTCCATCAGCATAGCTCGATGGGACCGTTATTATTAATTATTATTATAAGTAAATATTCTCATCCAAATCGCATAAGTACGAGTATGTTAGTTACAAGTGACGCTAACGTAAGTGTGTTAAAAATACTGCACCAAGAAAAGTAAAAACAGTAAGAGTAAAAGAGATGTCTAAATTCTGTCACGGCGTAAGTAACAAATATCGCGTAGGGGAGGCCGGGGCTTGTTTTAACGAGGATAAGTATTAACACGTCAATAGCGGCCAAATTACTATAATCTAAATCTCGTTTTTTTATTCCTTCCATGAATTATGATATGATACCAAATACGTTGTGACCCATCAGTTGTCAGCAGGACTCCAAACGGAAAAGTTGTGCGTCGCGGCGACTTTTTGCAGATAAATAGAGTTTTTTACGATTGCAATTTTTTGACTTCCTCACTAATTGTTGCCACAATGAAATCACAATTTGGTGTTGAATAAGGCTTTTTTGATTAAGTAACGATAGTAATTGTTATTATCATGTTATTTAATTGCTTTAATTTTAAATGTTTTTTCTACTGTTGCAGGACTGAGTGACCGCTACCCTGACCATGAGTTACAATTACGATACTCGCTAGAGATTCTAATGCTCTGTCCCTCTCACTCTACTATAATATTGTGAGGAACAGAGCATTCTACTCGCTAGCGAGTACGATAATTGCAACTCATGGTAAGGTTACGGGGCTAGTTTTAACAAAACAGGGGTATCTGTGTAATCGTATAATGTGACAAAAGATTTTATTCGTGTGAAAAAAACCAGAAAAAATTAAGATATTTTGATACTAACGTTGATTATTGTTTAACTTGGCTTGTCTGTAAGGCTGAAAGTAAATTAAAGTTACCACTATGCAATGTTATTATTTTTTAGTCATTCGATTTTTATATCATTGTCGATTATTGTGTTACAAACCCCTTTTGAAGAAGACCTCTTTTTTATAATAATGGTGATGTACTTTGATTTATTTTTTATTTTAACCACTGATTAAATGGATATGAAAATAAAACACGTACGTTATGTACTTTTAAAGCTACAGGTATACTTATACGTCTACCATTCTGTGCTACAGGTAAAAGCTTGAAGTGTAAGATTATGCCCGGCTTCCCCTACAAGAAGTCACGGGGACTTTCCTTGACAGCTGACATATTGTGAACAAATTCAATTTTAAACTAACGAACAGTGTTCAAAATGTAAGCCAAGTTCGCCTACAATAACCATTCAAATATCTAAAATGAATACCACATACAAGTCTATAAACAGTACTTTATTTTCCTCAATCCTACACTTACTTGAATTAAATAAGTTATAAGTTATAACTTAATGCCATAAAGTTCAAAATGATTTTTTGGAATATGGTCATAAAAAAAATGGGCAAGAGCATGTCGGACCATGCTTAGTGTAGGGTTCCAAAGCCGTTAAGTACTTCAAACATAAAAATCAACAAGTAATAATATTTTTTTTATTAAAAGTCACTTGGTGCCGTCTTAGATGATTTTAGTAGGTATAAACACTTTGATTGCCTGTATCTCAAGAACCAATGATGTCTACTTAGCGTGATAGTTTTGCTAGCGCTTAAATTAATATTTCATAAACGGATTACCTTATCGAAATACTGTTTCCACAAACCCGTAATATTTTTGAAAAACCTATCCAACGACACCTCACACTATAAAGTAGACGAGAAAAAAATACATCCCCACGTCACATGCACGGGAGGTAACCTAAAAAAAATTTTATTGTACATTTTATTGTACTATTAGGTATTAGGTATATACCATTAGGTACATACCATTATGCTAAATTTTGAGCATGTTGGAACTATTTATCATTATATATAAGAGTATAAAATCTTTCATGATTTTTTATTTACGAGTCCTATAATCTGTTCATTACGAAAATTCAAGAATATTCTTTGTTACTTGATAGACTTTATTCTAAGCTGGGCCTGAAAGAGTTAACTAACACAAATGATAAAAGTATTAATAAAAATACGATACGTAGAATAATATCCCGTCGATAAAAATGAACTTGGCCTGCGCACTTCTAACAATCCGAATGAGGGTGCGGGCCTCTATTCAACTGCGTTATAACGATATCGTATTTGACGTGTTTCCGTATTGTCAACGTTTTGATAATTCTTATGTCATTTACAATAATGGCGACTGTGACATAAACGATTCTTAATCGAGTCAAACACGATATCGTTTTAACACACCTGAATATAGGCCCTGATATCTCTAGTACCAGCAAATCAGTTCATATGAAATTGTGCGTTCTATTCTATACCAGCCTTCAACAAAGTACTAATGGCAAAAGACAAAATTAAAAAAAAGAGTTGAAATATTTATTTGGTTACGATACGGGCCGACGGACGGACGGTTTTGTATACCATTTGCATTTTATTATAATTACTCTCTTAGTGCTTTAAGGTTTTATAAAAATACGATTAGGCTGTTTTGTAATTATTAGATCGCATAAATAGTGTGTGGTAACACTGGTTACATGGAAATATAATAAGTATGGAAGCCTAACTGATGCTGAAAATCGGCTCCACTGACATAGTGCTGACGGGGGAGCAGCTAATACTGCTCTGTGGAGTCGACTTTTTGACGTAATGTCAAACAGTTGTTTATAATTGCAAAAATAATTCGATTTTAATGATTACCGGATTTAAATATTGCTACAATAATGCCAAGTAGCTTTGTGAGGTGGTGCAGGACCCACACAGATGCAAAACAAAGCGATATTTATTTGACTACTTAGTGAGTTATTGAAATTTTCATATTTCCATACTAATTTCATGTCCGATTTTTTGCAATACATCTTTGAAAAATATGAATTACAAGCAAATGCTTCGAATGAATAGGAAATTAAATTTCATGTCATCTTTACTATAGTTACTTTACATAATAAAACAAATAGGTGATATCGATGGTTCCACCGAATAAAGGTGCAGTATGCCAAAAGCTAACTTTCCAGGAAAAAATAAATACCAGTAGATAGATACCAAAATATGAATTCTTTTAAAATATGAATACATTAAGTGTAAGTGCTAGTACCATTTCATAGCTTTTATTCTAGTGTAGTGAGCGCAGATAGTTTGTGCTATAAAAGTTTACACGTTTCTAGGATTCCATAGTCAAACTAGGAACCCTAATAGTTTCAGGATGTCAATCCGTCCGTCCGTCCGCAGCCTAGCTCAGAGACTCTTAGTACTAGAAAGCTGTAATTTGGCATGAGAATATACATATTAGTCACGCCAACAAAGTCGTAAAGTTAAATTTTGAAAAAAAAATGTTTTAGTGTATCTCCCCTAAACGTAACGTGGGGATGTTTTTTTTTTCTCGTCTACCACATAATGTGGGATGTCGTTGGATAGGTATATCAAAAATATTAGTAATGCAACCTTTCATTACTTTTTGTGTAGAATAAGTACTAGTCTATTGCCTTGATTCTTTAGGACTATTATTCGACGGTGGAAATTTCAAATGTCGTAAGGGACAAACGCTTACTTTTCAGGGGAGCCAGAAAACAAAATTCCACTTTTTTTAAATTCATAACTTGGAAACTACTCATCCCATCCCTTCAAAAACGCATAAACTAACTTTTTTTTAAATTGTAGGCACCTACCTAATAATCGCCGACTTCGGTTCTGTTGGGCTAACCTATTAGGTAGGTGCCTACAATTTTAAAAGATGTTATTTGATGCGTTTTTGAAAGCGGTTTTTTTTATTTTAAAACCTTTTTTTTATTTTATACTTTTTAGTGATCACAATACGCTGTTACGTAGACATACTTCGTAGTTGATATGAAACTTTAATTTATTTCAAGCGCCCCATACAACGCCGCGGGAAAGTCATAGTCATATTTCAACAAGTAAATATTTTTCGTTGTAGTCGCTCACCTATCTAAATCGAGATATCTTGTCGCCACCCTTGAAATAGGTACCATTGAGGAGTTCCGGTGGCCATCTGTGGTCTTCATGATCAGTTCCACTTCAGCAAGTTATACTTTCTGAATGCAAATGCTAGATTTGTTACTAAAATTACTAAAATCGCTATACTATGTTTGCCAATCGCTATATTTGAGAAATTCCCTCAATTCCTCACTGATCCCCTCATCAGATTCAGATTTGGTGACAATGGGATCACCTCGGAAGTATAGGTACTCTATCAAACTAAAAAATATTTTTTAAAATCGGTCCACAATTGAGGAAGTAATCGGTGAACATACATAAAAAAAAATACATACCATGGAACGTACAATCTCCTCCTTTTTTGAAGTCTGTTAAAAACCAATCGGAAACGGCTTTCCAGTCAAGTGCGAGTCGGACTATGCACTACGTATTAGGGTATGATTTAAGAAATAACATTTTTCGGGTTCCGTATCTCAAAAGCAAAAAACGGAACCCTTATAGGATCACTTTGTTGTCCGTCCGTCCGTCCGTATGTCCGTCTGTCTGTCCTTTTATGCCGCAAAAAACGTATGTTTCGACACTCTCAATGGAATCAAAATGTATAGGGTACTTCCTATTAGACCTAGAATCCTGAAAATTGGCAAGAAGGAAGATCCTACAGCACAAATTATGGAAAAAATCCGAAAAATGTTTTTTGCGATTGCAAACTTATTTGCAGCTGTGGTGAAGCGTGGCCCAAACCAGTAAGGAAAGCCGGTCCAGTTAAGTGCGAGTCGAATAACGCACTTACGCATTAGGATTTCTTTGATAAAGTAACATTTTTTATTACCAACTAAATTTTGTTTGTTGTTGACGTCGAAATAAATAGTTTTTTTTCCATCCTTTTTTATATTTTTTTAAGAAAAGAAAACGCACTCAGAAATGGCCAGCAAACTAAGACCCCCGAAACTTTAAGAGATAGTATGAAATCAATAAAATGCTGATTTGTAATCTCAAACTTCTGTTTAGATACCTCGTTTAATATATATTTTATTTAAAGTATTAGCTTTCAGAGCTCATATCTACCTAATATAAATATCAAAATCAGACTTGGGTGTTATTTTTGTGATATACTTACCAACTATTAATAATACATCTAAATTATTAATATCTAACGAGCCGGTTACATTTCGAATGTTGCTAGAATAAAGTGTGTTAGTGTATATAAGGTCAAAGAATAGGTTCAACCCTAGAATTCACCAGCAGCTTATTCAATTTTTGCCTATGACAGTCATGTTTTGTTATTTTTAAAAGAGAACATTTCCCAATAAAAGATGACTTAGAAAACCTTTGTCAGTTCATAACTTAGGTAATTTCTAAGATAAATACTCTATTTGAATTTATGCGACCATTTCTACCTACATTTGAGTAAACAAACAAACCTCCGTCGCCTCCACCGCAGTACAAAATCACAACAAAACTACACATACACATAACAAGTTATACTTCACTGGTTGAGGCTCTTATGCTGAGTAGGGGCCCTTTTCAACGCCATTTTGTGTTATTTTTAGTTGTCTTTTGTTTTAATTGTATTTTTGTAGACGTTAAATATTTTTAACCGACTTAAAAAAAAAGAAGGAGGTTTCTCAATTCATCGGGACCAAGACGCCTGGAACGATATTTTTTTTTTGTCCGATTGTGTCTACTTTCTAGTTGGACCCATTTCCAGCACGTCAACATCTGATGATGAGATCTTGGAGAAACCGAAAGAACTCCGCAAATATTATAGGAATAAATAAATATACGTGGACGACGTAACAGTATTATTATGATCACTAAAAGGTATGAAATAAAATAAATGTTTTTAGTCCGACTGACCTTTATTTTTATTACCTATCATTTTAAAATAAGTTATTTCTTGCATTTTGAAGACGGTTTTTAGTTTTTTCAAACATTTATTTCATTTCTACTCTTTTTCTTTAAAACATCACCTAACGTTTTGACGGAAGAAGACAATAAATTGGCAGTTAGAGTTCCGTACTAGGAACCCTTATAGTTCCGCCAGATCCGTCCTTCTGTCCGTCCGTCTGTCCGACCGTCTGTCTGTCCATCTGCCAGTCCGTCCATCTCTCCGTCCATCTGTCCGTCCGTCCGTCTGTCCGTCCGTCCGTCTATCCATCCGTCCATCTGTCCATCTGTCCATCTGTCCGTCTGTCCATCCATCCGTCTGTCCGTCTGTCCGTCCGCCCGTCCATCCGTCCGTCCGTCCGTCCGTCCGTCCGTCCGTCCGTCCACAGCTTAGCTTAGAGACTCTTAGTACTAGAAAGCTGTTATTTGGCATGAATATACATAGGACCTCCCCTGCACGTAAGTGACGGTAGTTCTTTTTTCTCGTCTACCCCATGGAGTGGGATTTTTGTAATTTCAAAAATATTGCGGGAATGTCAAATATTTTTTTCGATTAAAGGCATCCGGTTGTAAAATATTAAGCGTTACATTGCTATTTTTGTTAGAGTCAAGTGTCCCTACAGCCAAAACTATAAATAATAAAAACAGAAAAATGTATACAAAAAAGTGTTTATACCTACTAAAACCATTGATTTAAATCAGCACCAAATAACTTTAAATAGAAAATTAGTTCATACTTGTTGTTTTTTGAGACGGTATTGTTGTGTAGTATCAGCTTCGGAACCCTACACTGAGCATGGTCCGACATGCACCTGCCCGGTTTTTCGGCGGTACTCGGTACAAATCAGTCTGGCGTGCGTAATTTTGCGATAATTGTAATCATCACATCAATCATTTATTTTAAAAACGAATGTTTTTTGGCTAAAACGAGATCTAATGATGGATCTGAAAGGTCGTCACATCTCCGGTGTACTTAACACAGGCTAGCTTAGTTTGAACTATTAACCTTTCGTATGTCCCGTCCGTCCTATCCGTCTGTCCTGTCCGTCCGTCCTGTCCGTCCGTCCTGTCCGTCCGTCCTGTCCGTCCGTCCTGTCCGTCCGTCCTGTCCGTCCGTCCTGTCCGTCCGTCCTGTCCGTCCGTCCTGTCCGTCTGTCCTGTCCGTCCGTCCTGTCCGTCCGTCCTGTCCATCCGTCCTGTCCGTCCGTCCTGTCCGTCCGTCCTGTCTGACTGTATGAAGTTCACATCCATTTTACTTGGAACACTAGACACTGCTAAAAATTTTAGTAATGGATGTCGGTAGTTTATATATAATTATATGTGGGTATGAAATAAATGTCAATTCAGTCTTGATCCGACCTCGTAGTTTCATTGACGTGTTCCCATTACTTTAACATGGCGCAGCCGAATTAACCGAACTATTTCATTATTGTATTGCTAAACGCGAATAGACATATGTACGAGTGAATATATTTTAGTGTTATTTGTAAAATCAGAGAAGCAACGCTCATAAGTTAGTGCAATGGAATCCATTCTGCCACCGCCGCCGCCATTTAACTTTGCGAATAATTTAGAAAATGTAACATCTGGAAATTTATCCGTTGAATGGACAAAATGGAAAAGTGCCTTTAACATTTATTTCGATGCATGTGAGTTAACCAAGAAAAGCGCAAACGTGCAGATAAGTATATTGCTGCATATAATAGGCGAGCAATGTCGAGAAGTTTATCAGCAATTCGACGCAAAGTTTACAAGTGTAACAAGTTTGCTTGAAAATTTTGACAGTTTTTTTCTTCCCAAGAAAAATTTAACAATCGAAAGGCATAGATTTTTCACACGATGCCAACGTGAAGGCGAATCAATTGAGCAGTATGCTTTCGAATTAAAGAAATTGGCGGGTACGTGCGAATTTGAGAAACTGTTGGATGGTTTGACAAGAGACAGACTTATTTGTGGAATAAGAGAAGATGGGATTCGAGAACGTCTTTTACGAGAACCGGACTTGACATTAAGTAAATCAATAGAGATATGCAATTTGGCACAGATTTCGCGACTTCAAGCAGGGACATTAAAAAAGGATACCGCGGATCACCATGCTTACGAAATAAATAAATACAATGGAAATGTAGACAAAACTGATGAAAGCAGTGAAGTGTTTTGGGTGTCGCGAAGAGGGTACCCGGGCCAGCGCGGTGCGTGGCGTGGCCGTGGCCGTGGCCGTCGGCCGCCTACCGCCATGGCGCCGCGGGCGACGCGCGGGCCTTCTGTGTCGCAGCCACCACCGGTTCGCCAGTTTCCTCCACATCAACAAGTACAGCGGGGTTATATGGCGCAAAGTGGGCCAAGTGAGTGGTGTGCTATGTGTGGGTTAAAACACAACAGTAATGCGATGTGTCCTGCGGTAGGAAAGCGATGTCTAAACTGTAATAACTTAGATCATTTTTCTCGAATGTGCAAAGTGTACGAGGTGCAAGCGGACGAGACCTACAATCAGGTAATTTATTGTTTATCTGATTCTCATGCTGATTGGTCGGTAGATTTAATAATTAATGATTGTAGCATTAAGTTTAAGTTAGACACTGGGGCCGACGTAAATATTTTACCGCACCGTTACTTAAACGACCTGGGCATTGATGAACACGATTTGAGTTCGATTTCAGTCAAATTAAAAGGATATTCGGGTAACGATATCAAGGTTATTGGCAGTTGTAACTTGAAAGCAAATTATAAGGACAGGGAGTACATTTTAGATTTTATAATAGCAGATGTATCGTCTCCTCCGATTTTGAGCCGTGATGCGTGTTGTGAATTGAATGTTATACAGCTGGTGTTAGCCGTTGACCAGCAACCGGGATGTAATTTTGCTGATGACATTAATAGAGAGTATTCGGATGTGTTTGAGGGCGTAGGGTGTATGCCAGGTGTGTACAAAATCGAATTAGACGACAGCATTAGACCTGTTGTACATGCACCAAGAAAGCTACCTTTAGCTTTAAAGGATTGCATAAAAAGAAAGTTAGATGAAATGGTTAGGGATGGCATTATTTCTAAGGTTAACGGCCCGACTGACTGGGTTAGCAGTATGACCGTTGCTAGGAAAGCGAACGGCGACGTTAGAATCTGTTTGGACCCGCGAGATCTAAATCAGGCTATTAAACGGGAGCATTTCAAGCTGCCAACGCTTGACGAAATGACCGTAAACCTGAGCGGTGCTAAGTATTTTAGTACTCTTGACGCTAAGCAAGGGTTTTGGCAATTGAGGTTACATGCAGACAGTACGGATCTTTGTACATTTAACACCAGTTTCGGACGGTACAAATTCCTACGTCTTCCTTTCGGAATAACATCAGCGTCAGAAGTCTTTCACAAGAAAATGTATGAACATTTAGACGACATAGTGGGTGTGTGCCTCTTCGTAGATGATATTCTTGTGTACGGCAAGACAAAGGAGGAACATGATAATAGACTAAGAAAAGTTCTAGATAGATGTAGAGAGATAAATTTAAAATTAAATAAAAGTAAGTGTAAATTTGGTCTAAATAAAATAAAATATCTGGGTCATTTAATTACGCCCAATGGGATCTATCCTGATGGTTCGTATACGTCGGCAATACGAAACATGCCACGTCCGCAGAATGTAAAAGATTTGGAACGATTTCTTGGCATGATTAACTATGTTGGTAGTTTTATACAAAACCTTTCCGATAAAAACTTTGTTCTTAGGGAACTTCTAAAAAAAGATATTGCATGGCACTGGTCTCAACAACACGAAGATTCATTTAACAGTCTTAAAAAAAGTTTGACAAGTGTGCCAATATTGCAATATTACAGTTTAAATAAACCTGTAGTTATTAGTGTTGATGCTAGCAAAAATGGCCTGGGGGCATGCATCCTTCAGGACAACATGCCTGTGTGTTACGCGTCTCGCTCTCTAACACAGGCGGAGCAAGCCTATGCGCAAATAGAAAAAGAGTTGCTGGCTTGCGTGTTTGCGTGTGAAAAATTCTATACATACATTTATGGCAGGAATGACGTAACTGTGGAGACTGACCACAAGCCGTTGGTAAGTATAATTCGCAAACCTATAGCTTCAGCACCAGCTAGGTTGCAGAGAATGTTATTGAGATTGCAGCCTTATTGTTTTAAATTAACTTACAAGCCGGGTAAGTATTTGTTTGTAGCTGACACTCTGTCGCGGGCTGTAGAACCGGTTTGTGGGCCGCCGGCTGAGCCGCGCGATCAGCTGGACGAGCGCGCGCAAGTGTGTGCCGTCGCTCTTAGTAACCCACTGGTTGACACGCATTTTGTAGCAATTCAAAAATGTACCCAGGAAGATACAGAGTTACAGCTGTTAATGGAACAAATAAAAAATGGTTGGCCAGAACATAAGCACCAAGTCTCGGAAAGAATCCGACCATATTGGAGCTACCGAGATGAACTAACGAGTGCTTATAATATGTTATGGAAAGGAACCAGAATTATCATACCGGTGTTGATGCGCAAAGAAATGTTAAGGCGCGTTCATATAGGCCATTTAGGTTTAGAAAAATGTAAATTAAGAATCAGAGAAACAATGTTCTGGCCAAACATTAATACGCAACTGGAAGATTATATAAATAACTGTCAAGCATGCCTAACTTTTAAGAATCAGAACAGAAAGGAGTCACTTATTCCTCACGACGTACCTTATAGGGCTTGGTCGAAAGTAGGAGCTGATATATTTCACTTTAACGAAAATAAATATTTAGTTGTAGTTGATTACTACAGCAAATTTGTAGAAGTAATACAATTAAAATCATCAACATCTGGGCATGTAATTAGTCATCTTAAATCTATTTTTAGTCGGCAAGGAATCCCGGACATTGTTATGTCCGACAATGGCCCAGAGTTTAGTTCATATGAGTTTAAGAGATTTTCTCATGAATGGTGTTTCCAGCACGTCACTTCCTCGCCGCACTATGCGCAATCTAACGGCCAAGTGGAACGTATTGTCCAGATTATTAAAAATATACTTAAAAAAACCGGCGTGGAAAAAGTAGATTTTAAGTTAGCCCTTCTTGAGTATTTAAACACTCCGATCAGTAATAAATTGGCATCGCCGTCTGAGTTACTGAACAATCGGAAGTTAAGGGGCATTGTGCCATGCAAACCTATACTTTTACAACCGAAGATACAACAACATGTCAAAAAAGAACTTCTGATACGTCAGGAAAAACAAAAAACTTATTACAACAAAAATGCTAGGGACTTGACACCGCTGCAGTGCGGTGAAAAGGTAAAAGTTAGGGTAGACAAGCGCTGGGTTAGCGGAACAGTCTCCTCTCTCAGAGGTATAAGGTCGTATGTAGTCAAAATGGAGTACGGTGGAATTTTAACTCGTAACAGACGTCACCTCATTCGTGACTCCGATCGACGGCCCGAACAAGATTTGACTAGATACACAGTGCGAGCGCTGCCTTATGATGATATTATTATGCCGAGCGATAACGCCGTGACGTCATCAATGCCTGCGCAGTCGTCACCGCGCGCGGGTAGTAACTTCGATTCCCGCGCGGGCCCAGTGTCGGATAATGCTAGCACCAATAATCACTACGTGACACGTTTTGGCAGGGCGGTGATTCCTCCTGATCGCTGGGGTTTCGACTAGCTGACACCATTATTTGCACTGCTTCAGCATTCCTAGATTATTATTATATTTATAAATTAAGCTAATAGGTACATATTATTAATTATGCATGTACAAAATTAAAATTAAATTAGCATCTAAACTAGTTGTTTAGTATAGGGTACTTTACCTACAATTAATTTAATAGCTAGGTGTAACAAACACATTAAAATGTATTATTGATTATTCATTATTGTGTTGCATTTAAACTTACTACCTATTACATTAAATATAACGATATGTAATTAGTTTTAGTATAATTAGATGCATGTATCAGGTTAACGCTTCTTTCCACACGAAGTGATATTATTTATCATTAATGTTTTTGTATTTAAAAAATTAAATTAACAAATATAATTAATGTAATGTGTTTAGTTGGTAGGTAATATTTTGAATGTGATAATTATATAAAGTCCTTTTTATAAAATATTCACTTCAGAAACAATGTTAAATTAAATTATTATTATTATGATACTTTTATGAATCATTTTCTACATGTTCATAAAACATAAATAATACATTACGTGTAATGTAGATAATGATCAATACTTTCTAACATTTCAAGAATAATGCTTGAGGTCGTCAATGTCATTAGAGATGTCAATTCATTTGTAACTTTTAGGAAACTCAATCTTATTGTAGTTATTGTTGTAGAATCTTAGATCGACTTTGTACTTCAGGTGGGTACTTATTCCTCAGTCCTCTTAAATTTGCTTAACATACATATATTTGTTTTGTTTGTATTAACATGTAAATTCCATATATCTAAATTTGTTGGGTAATGTAATAAAATAAAAATAAAAGTGGATTAATTGAAAATAAGGGATAAATGAGTGTAAATAAAAAAGTGTAAAAGTAAATATATTATATTTAAAAAAAAGGGGGTTGTCGGTAGTTTATATATAATTATATGTGGGTATGAAATAAATGTCAATTCAGTCTTGATCCGACCTCGTAGTTTCATTGACGTGTTCCCATTACTTTAACAATGGAAAAAAATATTTTTAGGCTTAGCACCCCATTCTGTAACATTTTTTTACGCCAGTATTATAAGCTCCATTACATCAGAAGTTATAACCTCATGTTATTTTGTTAATTAATATAAATATTTTTGTTGCAGTCTACTACGTTTACATTTTATTCTATTAAAATAAATTCTGAAGTGACGCAGTGTCACAGATCAGTAAGAGATACACGTTTTTCAAATCAAGATGTGTGTAATGTAGCTTTAAACGTAAACTGCCCGTCCATCCTGTCCGTCCGTCCCTTCCGGCAGTCCTGTTCGTCCGTCCTGTCCGTCTGTCCCGTCCGTCCGTCCTGTCCGTGTTCGTCTGTTTGTCTGACTGTATGAAGTTCACATCCATTTTACTTGGAACACTAGACACTGCTAAAAATCTTGTAAAGGAAAACAATATTTTTAGGGTTAGCACCCCATTCTGTAACATTTTTTTTAGAAGCTATAATCTCATGTTATTTTGTTTATTAATATAAATATTTTTGTAATGTTGCAGTCTACTACATCTAGGTACTTCTTACATTTTATTCTATAGTAATAAATTCTGAAGTGACGCAGTGTCACAGATCAGTAAGAGATACACGTTTTTCAAATCAAGATGTTTGTAATGTAGCTCTAAACGTAAACTATCCGTCCGTCCTCTCCGTCCGTCCTGTCCGTCCGTCCCGTCCGTCCGTCCTGTCCGTCTGTCCTGTCCGTCCGTCCTGTCCATCTGTCCCGTCCGTCCGTGTTCGTCTGTTTGTCTGACTGTATGAACTTCACATTTATTTTATTTGGAACACTAGACACTGCTAAAAATTTAGTAAAAGGAATTAGTATTTTTAGGGTTATCATCCCATTCTGTAACATTTTTTTTAAGCCAGTATTATAGCGGCATTACATCAGAAGTTATAACCTCATGTTATTTTGTTTATTAATATAAATATTTTTGTTTCAGCCTACTATGTCTAGGTACTTCTTACATTTTATTCTATTAAAATAAATTCTGAAGTGACGCAGTGTCACAGATCAGTAAGAGATACACGTTTTTTAAATCAAGATGTTTGTAATATATGTAGCTCTTAACGTAAACTGTCCGTCCTGTCCGTCCCGTCCGTCTGTCCTGTACGTCCCGTAACGTCCGTCTGTCCGTTCTGGCCGTCCTGTCCGTCCGAACCGAGGTACTGCTTAACATTTTGTACAAAGATCAAAACTTTTTTTAGGGTTAGTATCCCATTCCGTAATTATTTTTTACACCAGTATCATCGCGTCATTACATCGGAAGTCATAACCTCGTATGTTATTATATTTCTTAATGTAAATATTTCTGTTCCAGCCCACTACGTGTAGTAGGACCTTCTTTTATTTTATTATATTAGAAGAAATGCTGAAGTGACGCAGATCAGTACGAGATACACGTTTTTCAAATCAAGATATTTGTATCATGGCTCTAAACATAAACTAATAACGAATTAACTCTGCGACAAAGAGATTGCATACAAATCCCACTGACGTGAATACTACTTAACTTAGCAATGTATACCGAATTGTCACCTGTCACTTATCGTCGTCAGTACGGTGGAAAAGGGGGCTGATAGCGAGTGGGATCTGAGATCCTGTGCGACATTTGCATTCTCAAGACTGCAGTCATAAGACTGCAAATACGTTGCTTATCGCTCGGATGCTATTTTCATGTTTTATCTTTTAAGCGATCCGAACGCACCCTGCACAAAGCTCTACCAACATTAAACCCGTCCCATCTTGCTTTTTAACCCCCGACGCAAAAATAGGGGTGTTATAAGTTTGATGTGTAAGTGTGTGTGTGTGTGTGTGTCTGTCTGTGGCACCGTATCTCTTAAATGGATCAGCCGATTTGAATGCGGTTTTATGATTGAAAGCAGGTTTTCTAGGGGTGGTTCAGTCGTTTTTGAGATATGGAGCTTTTAGGGGGTTAAAAGCCCTAGAGGTTCATTTCAGAGCTGATATCTCTTAAACGGCTCAACCAATTTTCATTAAATCTTGCTAAGAACCATCCTGATCAGTGTAGCTTTATTGTTTTTGAACTAAAACTAGAAAGTAGCACTATTACTTGTGGAAAAGATTGCGTATATATACTCGTATGTTATCGACCATCTAGGGCAGGTCAAATACAAAAGTATAAAAAATGTACTTCCTCTACCAGCCCCCTATTTCACCATCTTGACAATGACATGTGATAGGTGACAATTTTGTATACATTGCAAAGTTAACACGCTGATACATCACTAGGTTTCATATAAGCTGCGCCACGTACACTAAAATGTCACCTGTCAAGTGTCATTGTCAGTAAGGTGAAATAGGGGGCAGGAGCGCCTGGCGACATCGGTTGGCAGTTTTACCCCTTATTCGCCGTCCAGCTCTAAGTAACCAGCTCTAGGTTCCTCGGGGGCATTGACGACAAAGGTCTTAGAGTCTCTGTTCGTATCCCAAAATAATCGTATGAAAATTGGATTAAAAGTTTTAATGAAAATACTACTATGTAACAATAAAACAAATTTAATTTTCTATTACGTGAAACAAATTGAATGTATTTTTTTTATTTTAATTGCTAGATGTGTACAATGTGATGTGTGATGTGATCGAAAAGGATGATGATGGCGCTGGTGGTCAGAGCCAACATGATAGCCCACAGGTTCCGACGATGTACAGCGGAAGTCGCAGTAACGCGTTTTAGAGATTTTCAATTGCTTTATACCTACAGCCTGAGTGCTTACTTGTCGCAAAGGTCTATTATATCAATGCCCTCCGAGACCAATATAACAACACGTTTAGGGATAAAGCATGCAGCGCGTCGGGCTTACTGGCGGATGCGCGTCGACGGCTCTCCGGCGCAGGCGCACCAGCAACAGCAGCATCCTGCATCATAACGGACAGACTGCACCTTTTGTACCTTCTAATCAAGCTCTAATTCAAATTGATACATCCAAAAAATTATGGCCCACTTGTACGAAATGTTTTTTTTTACCTAAAATGAACTACCACTGGCACCTCACCTGCATAGAATAAGTCTATAAAAATATTTTGGTTTTACGAAGGTAGTTTTGATTTGTTACATGATTTTCATAAAGTCATTTTTCAAAGTAGCGAATTTTCACATTTCTTGTTCTTTCATAATTGTTTAATCGATTTTCTTCATGTAACGATTATATGTACCTACTATATTTAGTATTATATGTACCGATATAGAGTTAAAATGTTCGCGGTTTATTTTAATCGCTAAAATTACCAGTAGATTATTTAATTTTGTAGCATTTTTTCCATTCTAAAAACTTTAATTTGACAAAATCGACGGAGCTCCGCTGAGCGGAGCTTCTATTTTTGGGTTGTTTTGGCCCTCCGGGCCTAATATGAGACCGAAGCTAACCTAACCTACATACGCATATTATGATGCAAAAGTAATTATTGGGAAAATTTGCGATGGAAACATTGGGAACATATAAAATGTGAATAGTAAAAATTACGAATATTCAATAATGCTGTATAAAAATCGCTACATGAAGAAAAACAATAAAAAAAATTGACAATTGTAAAAGAACGCGATGTGAAAATTCGCTACTACGAAAAAATGCCTTTGTGAAAATCATTAAAATCATCTAACAAATCGTGTTTTGACAAATAAGGTGTCGTTGGTTTTGTCTTATACACTGTTGCGACATCTACAGGATTCAACAAATATACCTTCGGTGACGGTGGGTCTGAAGGGATATTTTGCGATAGTAAATAATAAAATTTGAAATACCTATATCTTCTTTTCGTTGCAGTAGGAAAATCAGAAATTATAGTGCTCCTACCAGTGGGAGAATCAGTACTATAATGTCTTCGTGCTCCTACCAGTAGGAGAATTTAGCAGGAGCACGACCCCGAAGGGAATATTCGTATTGAAGTCTCTTTCTTTATCCTATACAATCTGTCCCTGCATAAGGTTCACAAACAAATAGGAATGAAATACGATGCAATTTCACCGACAAAAAAAAATTGTGTCCATTTTTTTTAAAGATTTGTAAAAAAACATTGATTGCTGTCAACCCTTTTACTTTGTTCTGATAAACAAAGTAAAATGTATCGCCTCACATGAGGTCTATTGAGATAAAATAAACGGTTTTTTAATCGTAGAGCATTTTCTGTGCCAATTAAATAAATAAAAGAATGTAAAAAAAAAAAACACGTTTTTCTTAAAAAAAATTTTTTTTCCGAAATTCCTTATAAGTCCTATTTATTCTTTAATTACGTGAAAATATGCCTATTTGACCTCGGATTATTATTAGCTATAATTATTAAACAACTCATTATCTTTAATTAAAAAAAGAATTACGTGTCTAAAGCAAGCACGACATTTTTGATAAATGGTCAAAGATATTATGTCGTTTAGCATGTGTTGTCTTTTTTGTGTTAAGCGTATTTTTTCGTACTTTTTTTATTTGGTTGACACAGGAAATGCTATAGGATAAAAAACCGTTTATTTCATCTCAATAGACCTCATATGAGGCGAGATATTTCCCTTTGTTCCGATAGGGTTGACAGCAATAATTGTTTTTTTATATAAAATTAAACAATTTAAAAAATTACGTTTTTTTTTGTCGGTGAAATTGCATCTAGTTTCATCCCTATTCATTTGTGCGTCTTATCCAGGGACACTGTATTTAATTTTTAAGGGATGCCAAGACGATTCTTTGCCGAAGCTTGTAGATGCACTCGTATGTGGCCGTAACGTGTATGGCGTGTAGAAGTTATTTCATAGAATAAGAACTAAGCATAGAAGGAGCTATAAAATATGCAGTCTTATTGGAAGAGACGGTCCTATAAGCTAAAACCAATTAGTACGAGTATGTTCAATATCATATTCGCAAAACACGATTTTCGCAAAACATCATATTCGCAAAACATGATATTTTCAAAACATCATTATTAGCAAGACAGCAATTAGACAGTGTCGACGGAGCTCCGCTGCCGCGGAGCTCTTATTTCTGGGTAGTTTGGCCCTCCGGGCCTGCTGTAAAACTAACATAACCTAAACCTACATACGATTCTATAACCTAATTCCACTATTTGCAAATATCATGTTTTGCGAATATCATGTTTTACTAATATCATGTTTTGCGAATATAATGTTTTGCTAATATCATGTTTTGCGAATATGATATTCTGCGAAGTATGGGCTAAAACATCATGATCGTACACTATAACGATCAAGGTGACCAGGGTGTTGAATACACGACTTCACAACACTGGCGTGTACGACTAGTTTTAGCGAGAGCTGGACTCTATACTCTTTCCTTTTTAGCTTATTGGACATTCATATTCAAATTTTTGATATAGGTATAGATAAGACGCTTTCTTTTTAAGGCTCCTTCTATGCCTTTAATTTTTATTGTATGGGTTATGTGCTTATGTGACATGTATAAGTTGCTAAGTGTTTTTTTTACCTATATGTATTGAAGTTGGTACTACTATTAAATAAAAGGTTTTAAGAGGTTTGAAAGCTTTTATACTTCGTCACAGGAGGGCTAGCACAAGTGGTTCGTGACTTGGTTGTCGCTCGGATCTTCCTTTCCATCTAGTCTGTAACGATAGAGACGCACTGAGCGACAAGCGATAAAATACAACTTGTGCTAAAAATTGCATGAGAGACGACATGATATCAATATTTTATTTTAGTCTGGTTTGGATAAAACTTTATTTTATCCAAACCAGACTAAAATAAAATATTTAACCTAACCTTAGACGAACGGCTAAGATTAGGTTAGGAGCTATTAAATTATTGGTATCATAAATACGTCTTACATTGTGCCTAGGTTAACAAGAAAGAGTTTGGATTCAAATTATGGCACTGTTCGAATCGAAATTGGCAGCATGATCCACGTTTACCTAACATCTGATATTTTTTTGTAGCGGACATTTTAAAATATTCATATTCCACCTGTCGCCAATGCAAACTCTTTTTTGCCGAGGTTACTAAGCTTTTTGTGAGGCCCCGCGGCACTAAAGTGCGCCCTGTTGTGATCCTTATTAGTGCTGATAGATGAGCATAGTCGCTAGAATGCTCGAGT
Source organism: Acleris holmiana (assembly GCA_949316455.1). Lineage (NCBI taxonomy): Eukaryota > Metazoa > Arthropoda > Insecta > Lepidoptera > Tortricidae > Acleris > Acleris holmiana. Next base: position 5,010,310 of record OX438765.1, on the reverse strand, counting down.
AAATGCGCAAGTCTATCGGCACCTTAAGATATAAGTAAATTAATATCTGGGGACAATCGCACACTAATTGACCTAGTCCCTAACTAAGCTCTAGGCTTGTACTATGGATGGGTACTAGACAACGATAAACATACTTATATAGAGAAATTAATTTCCGTGTCAAATACACCCACATTTACACACACAGTCGGAAACATACTCAATCTCATCACACAAATATTTGCCCATACCGGGAATTGAACCTGGGACTGCTAGCTTCGTAAATATGCAGGGTCGCTTCAACTTTCTTTATAGCAGCAAGTGGTAGAAAAATGGTTTGAGAAACTTAAAACAGAACTTAAAAATCGACATTGCAAGTTAAATAAAAGCTTTTAATAAAGGGCAGCATAAAAGCTATACAAACAATACATTCGTAATATAGTTCATTTATTGTGATTTATATAATTTACATACATAAATTAGAAACAACCCAACACCACACCCAGTAATAAACTTATTCAAGCTACCTCGTTATTGTGATTCTTAGCACGAGACGAGACTGCTTTAAGAGTATTTGTAGAACAGGCATCATACACGAGACCATCGTGATTTTTTCAAAGCCGTTCATGTGATCAAGCTGAGGGGCGGTACGGCGAGAGAGTAACCAACAGGAGACCTCAGCAACGCGCCTTCAACACGAGCCGAGCCGCTGGCGCGCGGCCTACATGCACTCAGTTTGGCCGCGGCGAACAATTTGTTAACGTTTTCGCACAATATTTTAAACACACGCATAATATTTTAAAACAATTCTTATATCGCAGAATATGTGAGGAATGTTATTGCTATTGTTTACGTTGTCAATTTTGACATTAGTCATTTTGGTCCTGATTTTTTAAACCTATATAAAGTATTCTAGCAAAAAGAGGTAGTTTGAAAGATCATTTTGAATTTTTGTCACCTTAGATACAGCTGAATTTTTGTCCATTTAAATCGTTTCGGTCGACTATGCAGTTACATCTTCTTGATTTTTTATCCAAGCAAATAATTTAAACGAAGTGTTACGTGTCATTTTTCTGACGGTTTCACGTGTTAGTCTTTTTTGGGAATCCATTGCAACACATTTTTTTGGGCTCGCTGTCCGGTTAGATCTATCTGATGGTGACTGTACAAGGTGGTATGCCGTCGTATGAATATAGGCGATAGTCACCGACACGAAAGCATGTTCCGAAAAAATATCTATGCTCAGTTTCTAAGTAGGCAATTGAAGTAACGCTCATACAAAACACATGTATCTACAAAGAGAACAAGGTGGCCTAAACACAACAACATTAAAGCTGTTCATTACTGTTGTTATTTGCAGGCACAATAAGTCATCGAAATCAGTCTTATATTGGACAAAACTAAACCAAATTACGAAATAAAGCATGAGTTCGAAAAAGGAGGAGGTTCTATGTTTCCCTTGTAAGTTTTTTTAAATGTATGTTTACCGATTTCTCTATCAATAATTGTGGACCGATTTACAAAATTATTTTTTTATTCTCAAGATTATACCTACTTTGAGATGGTCTCATTGTCACCAAGTCAGAATCTGAACGGCTTACGCTTACACTCTATGAACTAGGTACTACAAAAACAACCTTCTCATAATTGGTTAAAGGGCATTTCTTAGAAAGTTTGTACCTAGTTAAGGACTAAAATTAAGAAACCTTAACTTTTCCGCTGAGTTACTAAAATTAGTTGTACATTAATGTACCTACTTTCAACGCCAATTAGCAGTATCTCAAATTCAATAAATTAAGCAGATTAAATACTCACCCGTTAGTAATATGCTTTCATTCGCTACAGGAGTTTTGTCTGAGATACCACCATTTGTCTTATAACAGTATAGTATAACTAATTTCGTAACTCAGCGGAAAAGTTAACGTTTCTTAATTTTAGTCCTTAACTAGGTACAAAGTTTCTGAGAAACGCTCTAAAGTTTACGAATTTAAAACGTCGTAACATAATTTTGATAGCAAGGCAAAATTAAACTTTATGTTGTTTCAGCAAGGTCGAAGAATGCTGAAAGGTCGCGTTTTTTCCATCGTAGTTCAGCTACTCAACGTAAGGTGGCGCTTACTAGTTTACTTAGCCGCCATCTAGCGACGAGTAATAGCCTTGCTATTCAGCGCTAGATGGCGCTAAGACAGTAATCCTTATGCTCAGCATCTTAAAGACTTGTTATTACAGTGACATAGAGTGATTGTTTTTACAAGCAGTGTGCTCCATTTTTCTGCTACTCAAGTATGATGATGATGATGATGATGGGTGGGGACGCCCGGCCGGAACAGGCGGGCGGTCGATCTGTCTCCCGGTCATTACGCCCTGTTCCCCTTGGTTGAGCCGTAGGTTACTGGCCCGGCGACGCTCCCATCCAGCATGGATCCCATCTTCCAGTTTTCCTACAGAACAAAAGTGCGTCCTGTAGGTTAATGCTTTTAAGTGCTTCTGACGATAGCTTGTCCTCTCCGAATGTGTGGTATCTCAGTGACGAGTACATGACGCACTCGACTAGGACATGTTGGCTTGTTTCCTCTTTGCCGCAATGTGGGCATTGGGGATCCTGTTTAATGCCCATTACCGTTAGATGTCTGTTGAGCGGACAGTGCCCAGTCAACACACCAGTTAGTATGCTAAGATTGTACGAGGGTGGATTGAAAAGTTCTGAGCCGGGTAAAACAAACTAACTGGCTCACTTTTTATAACAATTTTATTTTTCGACATAGTCTCCATGAAGGTCAATGCACTTAGTCCACCTCGCCTCCAACTTCATTATCCCATCAAAAAAAAAGAATCTTTGAGGTCGTTAAAATATGAGTCTACTGCTTCTTGTACCTCCATATTTGACGAAAATCTTTGTCCTCCCAAGTGTTTTTTGAGGTTTGGGAAGAGATGATAATCGGAAGGAGCTAGATCCGGCGAGTAAGGGGGATGCGGCAGCACTTCAAATCCACAATCATGTATTTGTGCCATTGATTTCGCCGAAGTGTGAACGCGAGCGTTGTCTTGGTGAAACAGTACTTTTTTCGACAGCATTCCTGGTCTCTTTATTTTAATTTCCTCTCGCAGACGACGTAAAAGAGCACAATAGTAGTCCGAAATTATTGTTTTGCCCTTTTCGAGATAGTCTATCATGATAACCCCCCTGCAATCCCAGAAAACTGAGGCCATTACCTTATTAGCTGACAAAATGACCTTGGCTTTTTTGGTGGTGGTGAACCTGGTCTTTTCCATTGCCTGGATTGTTCTTTCGATTCTGGTGTACTGTGGTGGACCCATGTCTCGTCCATAGTTATAAAACGATTGAGAAAATCTTCGGGGTCACGTTGAAACATGTCCAAACAATCTTGGGAAATTATAACACGTACTCGTTTGTTCTCGACTGAAAGCAGTCTAGGCACCCACCTGGCTGACACCTTAGAAAATCCAAGAACATCGGTGATGATGTTCTGTGCCCGCTCATAAGAAATACCCATTGCTTCCGCTATCTCCACAATCTTCAATCGCCTATCCTTCATTATCGCATCTAATATTTTATTGACATTTTCATCCGTAGTAGCCGTCAACGGCCGCCCACTCCTAGGCTCGTCTTGAACAGTCTCCCGGCCACGTTTGAAATCAGCTACCCATCTTTTTATGGTAGCATACGATGGAGCAGATTGTCCTAATGTTTTGTTCATATCTTCAAATATTTGTTTTGGTGTTAACCCCTTCTTTTGCAAATATTTTATGACAGAACGGTGCTCAATTTTATCCATTACTTGAAAAATCAGTGACCTTATGTAGCAGTTCCAGCATAAAATGCAAAATTGTGACAGGAAAAAAACAAAACATAGTGCATAATGGCGACTAAATATGGCACTTTTACCTGCCAGTATTTATTTGTTTTTTTTTTATTATATTCAACCTTAGGCTCAGAACTTTTCAGAAGCCGTGCATCTTGAAACGGTCAGTGATCTTACATCGCAGGCATTCATTTCTTGCCTCAAGAGGTTTGTTGCCAGACGAGGCCAGCCAGAATACATCTACTGCGATAATGGAAGGAATTTTGTTGGCGCGAGCAATGAGTTAGACAAGGCCTTGCGATCAGACTTAAGTTGCATAACTGATTTCACAGCTAATAAGGGTGTAGAAGTGTTGGTAATTGTAGGGAGATTATTGAAACACTTCTTGTAGTTGTGACAGAAGAAAATGAATGTATATTTATTTACAAAAAGTGATTACTTAAAGCTAACAGTATACACACACATATATTATGGAGGAACGAGTAAACTATTTACAAGTGAGAGTGAGAGGTCTAGAGCGAGACGGAGCGTAGGTCGTAGGTGGCGTGATGCGCGGGCGACCTGCGCAGAAGCGTATTTTGATTATCTCGCGCGCCTATAAAACCGACGCGCGCCGAAAATCGTTCTTTTCCGCTCCTGGCTGTTGAAGTGAAAACGTCGTCGCTCCGCTGCGCGTCCGCTCCGCGCTCCGTCCGCTCCGAACATAATTATACTTCGATGCATACAGAAGATTCAATTCAATTCAAACTGTCCTTGTCAGGGCACACAAACAAACTGTTCTTTTCAGAACTAAAGCTTCGACGTCATGATCAATCCTGTTTCCTTGAGACAGATGACGAATCAATCAATCAGTCAGCTACAGTGCTCCCCCTCAAGCGAAGCGTACCGGCAGGCGAATAATACGTCCCCGGCGCGATGTCCTTGAGTTAGTAACTATCGGGTCTTCATTTGTTAGTTTGTTTGTTTGTCCGTCCTGTTCCAGGTTCTTGTTGATTTGTTTCAGGCTGCTATTGTTGTTGTTTTCTGGTTGTGCTTGTCTTGATGTTACAGGTGTAGATGATGAATTCGATGTTGAAGTAGGTATTTGTTCCGTGATCGTATAGGCGGGTTTCAATCGGTCTATTGAAATGTTAGTTTGCCGGTTTGGTAGTTGCACGGTGTAAACTTTGTCGTCTCGTTTCAGCACGCGGTAGGGTCCGTCGTAAGGTGCTTGTAGCGGCTTCTTTACGGCGTCGACTCGTATAAACACGTGATCGCATGTTGCAAGGTCACGGTGTACGAAAATAGGTTTCGAATTACCGTGTGGCTGATACGGCGTTGGTTTCAGATTTCTTATTGTGTCTCGCAGCTGATCGACGTAAGCGGAGTCCAGAGTGACGTCATCGCGTGGTGTTGTTGATAAAAGGTCACCGGGTAGTCGAATGTTGCAACCGTAAGTGAGCTGCGCGGCGCTTACACCGGTGTCGCTACGTATAGCTGCGCGAACGCCGAGTAAAACAGTAGGTAATTCGTTTATCCAGGTAGTAGCAGATAGAAGTCTAGCTTTCAACGCTGTTTTCATAGTGCGGTGCCAACGTTCGACAATACCGTTTGACTGTGGGTGGTAGGGTGTCGTTCGTGTTTTTTCGATGCCGAGTAGCTGCGATAGATGTGCGAATACTCTGCTCTCAAATTGGCGTCCTTGGTCGGTCGTCATTGTTGAAGGGCATCCAAATCGTGTGATCCAGCCTTCGTAAACGACTTTTGCGACTTGTTCAGCGGTGATTTCTTGCAACGGGTAAGCTTCGGGCCATCGCGTCGCTCGGTCGATTACAGTGACACAGTAGCGATAGCCGGCGGATGTTGTAGGTAGCGGGCCGACTATGTCGATGTGTATGTGGTTGAATCGACTAGTAGGTTTGAAAGAAGACACAGGACTTGTAGTGTGTCGCTGTATTTTCGCTCGCTGACATGGGATGCATGTTTTCGCCCAGTTTCCGACGTCGGTGTTTATTGAAGGCCAGAAGTACTTGCGTGACATCAACTTTCTTGTGTTGCGAATTCCGGGGTGACTAATGTTGTGTATGGCTTCAAATGCGGTACGGCGAAATTCCAATGGTAGGTATAGTCGCACGTCGTCGGTAGAAGTTTCACATAGTAATTGAATGTCGGTTCCGGGAATCGTAACTTTTTTTAATGATAAGTTACTCTGATGCAGTAGTGTTGTTATGCTGCTATCTCTGTCTTGCGCGTTCGCGAGTTCTTGGAAATCGATGGGTGTGGGACAGCTGATCGCGTCAATGCGTGAGAGTGCATCCGCGCTTGCGTTTTCTTCCCCACGAACGAATCTGATGTCGGTGGTAAACTCGCTGATAAAAAGTAGTTGTCGAGTTCTGCGTGGCGATTCGCTATCGGACGTCAGTTTGGTGAATGCGAACGTTAACGGTTTGTGGTCGGTGAATATAATCAGCTGTTTTCCCTCGAACATTTTACGGAAGTGTTTAACAGACATGTAGATCGCCAACAGTTCGCGATCGTATGTACTGTATTTCTTCTGGGCTTCGGTGAATTTTTTTGAGAAAAATCCGAGCGGCTGCCATGCGTTGTTTACAAATTGTTGAATCGCGGATCCAGCTGACGTATCCGATGCATCGCTAAATATTGCAAGCGGGGCGTTGTGCATCGGGTGTGCGAGTAAAACTGCATTTTTGATGCTGGTTTTACAGTTTTCGAATGCGTTCGTGGCTTCATCGGTCCACTCGATCGGTGTCTTGTCGCGCTTCTTCGCATTGTGTAGGTAGTGATTTAGCGGCGCTTGGATCGTGGCGGCGTCCTTGACGTTTTCGCGGTAAAAGTTGAGCATACCGAGAAAACGTCGTAACTCGTCGATGGTTTGCGGCTTCGGGTAGGCAGTTATGATTTCAACTTTTTCTTGAGGTGGTTGAATGCCATCGCTTGATACATCGAAACCGAGGAACTTGACCTTGGGCTGGCCAAATATACATTTCGACGGGTTGATGGTGATGCCGTACTCGTCGAGTCGTTCGAGTACGGTGCGGAGATGCCTTTTGTGCTCTTCTTCGTCGATTGAGGCGAGTAGTAAATCGTCGACGAACGGGAACACAAAATCGAGTCCTCTAAGTACTTCGTGTATAAATCGTTGAAATGTTTGTCCGGCGTTTTTCAATCCGGGACACATACGAGGAAACTCGAACAAGCCGAATGGTGTGATTATGGCTGTTTTTTCTATGTCTTGATCTGTGACTGGTAGTTGTTGGTAGGCTCTATTTAGGTCCAGTGTTGAAAAAATTGTTTTTCCGTCGAGTTGGTAAGTGAAATCTTTGATGCGTGGTATGGGGTACCTATCCGGTTTAGTAATGGCGTTCAGCCTTCGGTAATCCCCACACACACGTAGGTCTCCATTCTTTTTGGGTACGACGTGAAGAGGAGATGACCACGGACTTTTACTGGGCCTGCAGAGTCCTTGTTCTATCATATTTTCGAATTCCTTTTTGACTTTCTCATAACGGTGCGGTGCTATTGGACGAGCTCTGCAGTGGATTGGCGGACCAGTGGTGTCGATGAAGTGCTCGACGGAGTGCTTCGGGCTGAGTTTCATCGATGTGAGCCTGGTGGTGCCGGGGAAATCTGCGAGTACATTGTGGTAGGACTGCTTGATATCAATACTACGAACTGTAGGTATATTCGTAGTACTGAGTTGCGCGTTGGTTACGAGATGGGTCTTGCCGTCGATCAGTCTTCGGTTCTTCACGTCGACTATTAGATGGTGATGGGTCAGAAAATCTGCTCCGAGGATGGGTTTTGATACTGCGGCAATGATAAACTTCCATTTGAATGCACGGCGTAGGTTGAGGTCCAACTCGAGCGTTTTTTCACCGTAGGTAGGTATTGTTGTGTTGTTTGCTGCGTACAGTTCAAATGGGAGTGGTTGTGCAAACACGCCTTTCTTTTTAGGTAGGACGGAGATGTTAGCACCCGTGTCTACTAAAAAGGATAATTTCGTCTTCTTGTCTGTGACGAATAAGCGGTGCGAGTGGTTTGTAACGCCGGATCCCGCTTCAGCCAGCGTTAGTTTTAGTTTTCCGGGTCAATAGTCTTGAAATTGCAAGGCGATGCGCATTTCTTGGCATCCATGCCGAAACGGCGGTGGTAGTAGCAGTACGGCGTGGTTGGCGCGGGAGAGGTCTTGCGGCTGCGGTTTTGCGATGAGTTTCGGGAACGGGAACGATAGCGTGGATTCGACGAACGATTGTAGTTCCAGTCTCTTTGCCGTGGTTTTGCACGCAGCTCGGCTACCTCCAGTGATAATCTTCTTATTTCATTAATAAGAAATTGTGTATCCTGGTTTCTTGGTTGAGTTGAGACTGCGGCGATTTGTGGTGCTGCGTATTGCGGCGTTGCAACTGTAGCGATTTGTGGGCATTCTTCTAGCATCTTGTCAGCGAGCGCGGCTAATTCGTCTAGTGTCGCCTTGTTGTTGAACTTTTCGCTGACGATGAGCACCGATCGGATGTGAGTGGGAAGGTGGTTCATCCACATGATTCTAATTGTGTCGTCGTTGAATTTGTCTCGTGCTAAATCACGCATTCGGCGAAGCAACTGACTGGATTTTTGGTCTCCAAGCTCCATCTCTGACAAAAGCATCTTGATTTGCTTGCTGTCGGAGTCTTCGTATAGCCGGATGAGACGCTCCTTAATTATGTTGTAATAATTCTGGGCAGGCGGGTTGTATAGGATATCCGTAAGTTCTTGGATATCTTGCTTCTCCATTCGTGCGATAACCATTAGTGCGAGTTGGTTCTGGCTCCTCTTCAGTTCGGCTGTGGCTGCTTCGAAATTCACAAACCACAACCGTGGCTGGTCGCGCCAAAATGGTGGGAGTCGGAGTGCGAGCGAGATTGAGGTGACTTCGCCGCATGCTTCGGGGATCTGCACGTGTCCGGTTGCTGCCGGTGGCGCAGGCTGGGCGGGCGGAGCGGTGTGGTTGGTCTCCGGAGCTGACATCTTCTTCTGGTTGTTGGCTGCTTGTTGTTCAGCGGGGTCACCAATGTAGAAGTGTTGGTAATTGTAGGGAGATTATTGAAACACTTCTTGTAGTTGTGACAGAAGAAAATGAATGTATATTTATTTACAAAAAGTGATTACTTAAAGCTAACAGTATACACACACATATATTATGGAGGAACGAGTAAACTATTTACAAGTGAGAGTGAGAGGTCTAGAGCGAGACGGAGCGTAGGTCGTAGGTGGCGTGATGCGCGGGCGACCTGCGCAGAAGCGTATTTTGATTATCTCGCGCGCCTATAAAACCGACGCGCGCCGAAAATCGTTCTTTTCCGCTCCTGGCTGTTGAAGTGAAAACGTCGTCGCTCCGCTGCGCGTCCGCTCCGCGCTCCGTCCGCTCCGAACATAATTATACTTCGATGCATACAGAAGATTCAATTCAATTCAAACTGTCCTTGTCAGGGCACACAAACAAACTGTTCTTTTCAGAACTAAAGCTTCGACGTCATGATCAATCCTGTTTCCTTGAGACAGATGACGAATCAATCAATCAGTCAGCTACAAGGGCATAAAATTTGTGTTCAATCCTCCTTATTCTCCTACGTTCGGTGGACTTTGGGAAGCCGGCGTTAAGAGCACTAAATTCCACCTTAAGCGTATAGCAGGGAATATAAGTCTCACTTACGAGGAGTTAAGCACGCTTTTCACACAAATTGAAGCGATCCTCAACTCCCGTCCCCTAACTCCCTTATCATCTGATCCAAATGATCTTTCTCCCTTAACCCCAGGGCACTTCCTCATCGGGCGGCCACTGACGTCTCTGCCAGGTTTACAAAAGCCTGAAATGAGAATACACACGAGGTACCAGCTGGTGGAGCAACTCAGGTGTCAGTTCTGGGAGAGATGGAGAAAGGATTATCTATCTGAACTACAACAGCGCACCAAATGGCGCCGCAAAAATACAAACCTTAAAGAGGGAGATCTGGTGGTCTTAAAAGAACCCAATTTATCACCACTTATATGGAGACTTGGTAGAGTTCAGCAGCTGTATCCTGGTAGCGATGGAGTGGTTAGAGTTGCTGACTTTTTCACATGTCGAGGCGTCGAGCGTCGAGCCATTAACAAGGTCTGCCTTTTACCCGTCATGACAGACTCTTCGAACAATCTTGAAGTCTTGGAAGAAGCTGCAAGTCCTTCCAAGGCCGGGGAGGATGTTGACGACGTAACATGGCGACAGAGGGGGAGGCGTGCGGAGACAAGGGGCGTGGGCGGCGGGCTAGCCAGAACCAAAGAGACAGCGGCATAGGACGCGCGCGCGCATCTCCAAAAATAAGGCCTTCAGAAACAATTGTAATTTCATCATTATACGTATTAGAAGAATCTGCATCTTTTTATTGTGTTCTATCCTGAACATATGTAAAATCGAATCAATGGATAAATCTGCAATACAGTTAAACAGAATCCAGATTTGTATAAGTATTTACAAGCGAAATTTAGGAAATTCACTTACAGTGTAAACTTTATATACTTAGTCGTACGTGGAAATTTGTCAAAACTATTTTCCTTGTGTTTTATGCGTGTTATAACGATAAATAACTTAAACTATTAAAACGTTTAACTCTATTAATTCTATTAATCGCTGCAGAACAAGCCATGTATCGATAGTTGATAGAAATCACGTCCACATCCTTACGCTCGGAAATCCATACAAATATTAATATTCATTTAAAAATAGAAATAATGCTTGTAAATTAACTTTACCGGTTGTATGTTATGCCCTAGATTTTAAATTTACGTTTGCATTTTTATTTTTGCACACTTTAACGCTAAAAACAGTTATTTTACAATTTAAACGGAGCTCGTGTATTGTTAATACGCGCTCGGTGGGCGACTGAGGCGACGTTTGACGTGCCTTGAGCCGATATGTCCAGTTTGACCATATCGAGGCGTCACGAACCACGCCCTCATACCATATCTCCCTTGTTTCTATGATCTGATGGTCCGCTAGTAAGTGACAGAGCGCGTCTTACTTCGCCGGGTCCCGGCAGAATATCAACGCTGCCGCAACAATGCGCGCAGCACATACTGAGCCGGCGCCCTTTCATACCTATGCCGTGACTTTTGAATCACGCATCTTAGTTTTAAGCTTTTAATATATATATTTTCCCTTTATAGTTTATAATAATTTTGTACGTATTTCACTTTGTCGTGGCGTAATTTATGAATAAAGTTTTTTATCTGTCTATCTATCTAAGGACTTTGGTTGCCGGGTTAGAATAGTGCCACTCCATGTCTTCCCGTGGATGTTGTAAGAGGCGACTAACGGCCGAACCCAATATTCAAACCGAAGATAGATAAGGCTTACTACGGGTTGAAATTTGACATTTGCCCATACAAAATGTGTCAAATTTTAATCCGTAGTAAGGCTATCTGTCCGCGGTTTGAATATACATGGGGTTCGGCCGTAAGGGAACAAAGGCTTGTAGTGTTAGTTAGGCGATGGGCTTGCAACCTGTCACTAACACACTGGTAAACATCTTAGCCTGATTGCAAAATGTGGTTACAGAATTAACAACAAGTTTAAAGTTGATGGTATTTCCGTAGCTCTGCCTACCCCACTCTGGAAATGAAGGCGTGACGTTTACATGTATCTATCTAAGGACTTAAAATTTCATGCCACTATGGAACCCTGCGTCAAACCACAACCACACCACAACCACATGAAATAAAGCTAAAATTAATGATAAACGCTGTCATTATGACAGGGTTCCATAGTGGCATAGCAATTAAAGTCTTTCACTGTAGGTACTACATACAAGTTTATGCATAATTATAGCTAAAGCGCCTAAGCTTCTTTAAAAGCAATGAGACGCGCGTGTATTTAAATTTGCAGTAGTTACCTACGTTGTATTGAAAGGAGAATGGAAATCAAATTTGTAGCTTGAGCACGAACATTAAAATCATGCGTCACATTTTCGAATAGTCTTTATACATAATTTTACGGAATTTAGCGCGAACCGCTAAAACAGACTCGCGATTCTACCCTACATTATTTTATGTTTCTAGAGATATGTATATAATTATATAATTATAAGATACGAAAGTCAAAGTCAATGCTTGGATTTTTCAAAGGCCGTAGCAGAATAAGGGGAAAAAATATGCCCTTTTCTCAACATTTTTTGGAAATGTGGACATTTTTGCTCACAGAACATCACTTTAATACAAAATAAACGTATTCTTGACCCATTTTATACTCATTACGTAAATAATTCATGAAAAATTGTTGCCTCGGCAGAAAGTACAATTTATGGACTCGTATACTAGAGGGCCTCAACTAGGTACGCATCGGCTATTACTCGTCCATAATTCGCCTACTTTATCCCTCGGCAACGGTGTACTATTAACATTATGAGCTGGTTATTTTTGTATAGTTAAGTACTAAAAAACTAGCATAGTGGCATCTTAGTATTCAGCTTTGGGAACGCATTTGAGGTCTTAGGATTATAGTCTTGAGAGTTCAAATGTCTATGGGTCTCAGATTCCACTTACCATCAGGGGGCCTGAGTGCTGGTGTGCCTTCTCCTTATCATAAAAAAACTAGTGCAAGTTGTGCCAAGTATTGTTGAAATAATCTTGGGGGTTTTGAAAGAAAAAAAACATTTCTCAAATCAAGAAGATATAAGAATATTAACCAAATTATTTTTCTCTACTGTTAAACTTTAATTTAGTTTCAATTTTTAAAAACCACATTAAATCCAAAATTGATTATTAAAAACCGGGCAAGAGCATGTCAGACCATGCTCAGTGTTAGGGTTCCAAAGCCGTTAAGTACGAGGGCTGCACTGAAAGTTTCGGGAATCTAATACTTAGAAACATATTTTTGACACATATCATATAACATATCAAGGTTGTCTGGAAGAGATCGCTATTTAGCGGTAAGACCGCCTGTTGTATACCTATGATTTAAATGTACTGTTCCATGTTCTGTTTTTATTTTTTATTTTTGGTGTTCAATAAGAATATTTGTATTGTATTGTATTGTATCATACCTTTTTATAATCTCTAAAGTTTCATTATTTTAACACACTGGCCACATAGGAAAAAAAAAGCGATGGTTCGGTTTCAATTATTTTTGGAGTCGTCGCTGAAAATGGAACTGTCCCGTGAAAATTTAGGAGCTGCCCTGTGTGGTTTCCGGGTTAGAATAGTGCCAGTATCTCTGTAGCTCTGCCTACCCCACTATGGGAATGAAGGAGTGATGTTATATATGTGTAATTTAAGAGCTATGATTTATTATGACTTTAAAAGTGGATTATCACAAAAACAATGTGGAGACCGGATGATTGTTGCTTTTAGTAATGAAGCACCTTCAAAGACGACAATATACAGGTGGTATGCAGAATTTCAACGTGGCCGTCTATCCCTCACGGACGACGTGCGTGAAGGTCGAGCAAAATCGGCAGTCACGCAAGAAAACGTCGATGCTGTGCGTCAGCTGATAAAGGAAGACCGACATGTGTCATATCGGGAGATTCAAGAGTGTTTGGGCATTGGAATGAGTCAGATACAAATCATTTTACAGGAACAATTAGGCGAGCGAAAGTTGTTTTCCCGTTGGATCCCTCACTTATTGTCTGAGGAGCAGAAAATGACTCGTGTCAATTGGTGCCTCAGAACTTTGAATAAATTCAACGGAGGAAGCTCAAATGCAGTTTTTAGCATTGTATCCGGTGACGAGTGTTGGATATACCTATGCATATGAGCCTGAAAATAAAAACCAATCTCGAGTATGGGTCTACGAAGATCAAGAAGCTCAAGCCGACAAAAGTTATTCGTTCTCGCAGCACGGCCAAAAAGATGGTGGCTACGTTTGTCTCCAAATCGGGTCACGTGGCTACTATTTCTCTTGAAGATCGTAAAACGGTCAATGCCGATTGGTACACCACTATTTGTTTGCCGAGTATCTTTGCTGAACTCCGAAATAAAAACACTAGTCGCCGCATTATCCTTCACCACGAAATGCCAGCCCTCACACCGCTCGGAACACAACTGAGTACCTGGACGGTGAAAAGGTCGAAATACTGGACCATCCTCCATACAGCCCTGACTTAAGGCCCAATGACTTTTCACATTCCCCAAAATTAAGGATAAGTTGCGTGGTCAGCGGTTTCAGACGCCGGAAGCAGCAGTGGTGGCTTTTAAAATGTCCATTTTGTCGACCCCTACTTCAGACTTCAATAAGTGCTTTTATGACTGGTTTGACGCATGGAAAAGTGCATAAAATATAAAGGAGAATACTTTGAAAAACAATAAAAATACTTTTATTCAATTCAACTGCATATTTTTTTCTATTCCCTAAACTTTCAGTTTGACCATCGTACATACTACAAACCTAAAAATCAACAAGTAATAACTAATTTTCTATGAAAAGTCATTTAGTGCCGTCTTAGATGATTTTAGTAGGTATAAAAACCTTTAATCGGCTGTATCTCAAGAACCAATGATGTCTACTTAGTCGTGATAGTTTTCCTTTTAAATTCGTTTCATGCGCTTTCATTCAATTTTTTTTCAGATTTTTATTAAAGGGGAGGTACACTAAAAAAAATGTATTTCAATATTTTATTCTACGAATACAGCTTTCTAGTACTAAGAGTCTCTGAGCTAGGCTGCGGACGGACGGACATGGCAAAACTATAAGGGTTCCTAGTTTGACTACGGAACCCTAAAAAGTTATGGTAAATTTAATGGCGATGAGGTGGTATTGTATAAAAAATACTGCTTGATCTTATTTTTTTTTTGGTATTGTCAACCAAAATTGATTACTCTTATTTTCTTGATATAATGGCGGCCGAGTAAAAAAAATATTAAAACACGTCAAACGCTATTGCGTTCGTTTTAACCTAGTAAAATAGAGGCCCAGTCTTAAACACTGTTATATTCAATTGTGATTTGACTTGCATACCTATGGCAAATTCTAGTTAAATCTGACGATAGCAATGTTACAAATTTTGCAGCGGAAAGATACACGAAAAAGTTAAAAGAATGTAGAAAGGTGGCAGCTTGCCGCAGAGCCCTCAGTGGTTCCGTTAGTAAATGCTATAATTTTATTTAACCCTTAATTTGGAAAAATTAAAAAAAATATATATATAAAAAAATGCAAAAAGTGAACATTATGTTATGTCAAGTATATTGGACACTGTCAAATTAAGGGTTAATTGATATTCATTCTCGTGGGTTGAATTTCGAACAATTCTTCTTCAACGATCCTACATCACATCACAAAATCAACATCTTAAAATTCCAAATACCTGTCTTAAACGGTTTGGACCAGGCGATGATAAGTCAGTCAGTCAGTCAATCGAGATATTGCCTTTTATGTACAAAAGTAATATATAAATAAAAATGAATCGCCAAAATCTACGTCCATCGGGAATGTCAGAAATTTGCAGCGGGGTTGAAAGCGCTGCGGCTGGCAGGCCGCTAGTATGCAGGGTGTCTCATTTAAACCGGTCAGTTTCGGAAATTCTGAAACTATACGACATACGAAGATCTGTTCTTAGGAGCTATGTCATCGAATTTAATAAGAAGAAAAACTGCATTCATACATTTAAAAAACCTGTATTCAGCTCGGGAATCAACCCGGTAATTTTGAAAAAAAAAACTTACACTAATTCTATTTAGATATCGATTGTGCAGGTCTTAAGCAGTAAATGGCTCTATGAAACATGATGTCTAAAATGAATAAAAAACATTGTTTTCACATACTTTAATTTATTTTAGTAGGTGCTGGAAGTTACCACCGTTAAAATATTAAACAAGTTCAGGCATGTAAAATTGTCTCTTCTAAAATAAACAGTACCGCGCTCGATCCCCGAGCTGAGTACAGGTTTTTTTTTAAATGTATGAATGCAGTTTTTCTTCTTATTAAAATTGATGACATGGTTCCTAAGAACAGATTTTCGCATGTCTTATAGTTTCAGAATTTCCTATACTGACCGATTTAAATGACACCCTGTATACATAAATACTTCTAGGTACTACAAGTATTATAAATGCGAAAGTTTGGATGGATGGATGGATGTTTGTTTCTCAACAACGCCAGAACGGCTAAATGGATCTGGATGAAATTTGGCACATACTAGATAGATTATAGTCTGAAATATAACATATATTATGCTACTTTTTATCCCGAAAAATTGGACGGTTCATGAGGGAATACCGATAAATGAGTTCTACGCGGACGGAGTCGCGGGAAACTACTAGGTAAACAACTACAACTAGAAACTATTATAAATGTGAAAGCAATTTCGTCTGTCTGTTACGATTTTAATTAAAATTGTTATGGAGATAGCTTGAAACCCGAGAAAGGACAAAGCGCACTTTTTCATGCACTCTAAGGTAATGGTGACCTATGTCACCTGCTGCATCATATTCTGGACTGAATTTTTTTGTCAACCCGCTTGCAATATATTTTTTAACATATTCAATTTAACCCTCTGCAACTGTGGTGACTTTTTTAGAAACATTCTACTGAGGTGGAGTCTGTCAGACGTCATTTTTGATAAAATATAGAAAAAATACTAATGGGTCAATGATAAGTATCGTTTATTAAGTGTATAGCATGATTATTTAATTTTCATATGGACTTCTAAATAAAAAAATGACATTAACTACAACAAGGTAAAAAAATCTGGAGTTTTTAAAATAGGTTAGTTTATAATGTCCCGAGTCTTTAGGAGAGGTTGCTGAGCGATACACCTATTTCACGCTATAAAGCGATTTTTTTTGGCGGTGTCTGATAGACGTCACGTCAGTCACAGAGGGTTAATGTAAAATACTTTTCATTCATTAACCAGTTCGGTGAAGGTCGTTGTAGGTACACTCGGATCTTAGACTAGGTGGTTCTGCGAAACGTTAGAACAGGAAGTTGTGTTTGTGCTGGACGATAAGATAATCGAATAAGGCCTTACCTTTGCTATGAACGAGGAAACCAACTTTTGTGTTGCAGCGTTACACTTAAGAAATAATAACCTAAGTGAGAACGAACGGTGTGGTTACATTACGATAAAACATTAAATTAATACCTTTTCATACGTCATGACACCACCCTACAAAAAGTCTTTAGGCGTGGGGTTAAAACAATACTGTTAATGCAACAAAAAAGACGGGTTTATTATTTTTAGCATAAGAACAATAAGCATTGTATTTCCATCTTGTGATTATTTGTTTAAAGTCTATTGTTCATCAGGAAGGCAGTACATAGGTGACAAACCTGAATTGAACCAAAATTTGTTCTGAATAGACAAACAAACAGACAGAGACGCAGTTAGAGCACAGTCAGCGTATAGCCAGCTTTAATTTGGACACAACTTCTATAAAATAAAATGTTGGTGAAATCAAACTTTTAAATTAACAGACTCTTATCGGCCATATATTGTTTTATGTTGTGCAAACGAAATTCAATAAGGTACTGTCGAGTTCAAAAATATGTATCCACTTTAGTACCTTGTCTATTTAACGCCATGTTTAAACTGCCGTATGAAATTAAAAAAAAAAAAAAACAGGGGACAATCTCACACAAATTGACCTAGTCCCAAACTAAGCTCTAGGCTTGTACTATGGGTACTAGAAAACGATAAATTGTCATAGCGATTAAAGTAACAAGGTACTAAAGTGTATAGGGTGACCCGCGAGTAATCGCTTTTGGAGTCAAGGGGTGATAAAGTACGTTATACTGAATAGGCCTATGAAGTTTTCATTCAGCTACTCACTTAAAAAATAATAATATCATAATATAAAATATTAAAATAGGTGTGTTCCTACCTTTACTATTTGTAGTACTATCGTAGTATTTAATGTCAGAGCAGTTCAAGATCAAGGTCACTATCAATGATCACTCATTGTTGACACATGCCAAACTTACCGCAATTTACTTAAAATATTCTTCAACATATCGAGAAATATGAAGTGCGTAAAGTTTTTCTTACTGCATCATACCGTTTGTTAATCCATTTGATCCTCATTCTATCATTATGAAATGATCAACCACGTTCATAAGTTTCCCGTTTCTCGATTTCAAACACTGCATTCTCATAAATACAAGTACACATAGTAATAATAATATTTATTACTTAGTATTTTAACAAGTTTCTATTTAAATAAGCAAATTAAATTGTTATTCAACAAAACTCAAACCAAATATGAAGTATGATGAAATGACAGAAAGTTACGTGACAGTAAGTATAATTTACTTTTAACTAGACAGCTTCAGGCGTTTTTCGTGAAATAGGTATTGAATAAGTAGTTTGAAACCTGAACTATCGTTTTTTAACGACATTTTATGAATAGAACCTCCTCGAAGTCGGTGGCGCGGTTTAGCGTTAGCACACCTACCTACATAAGTTCAGCTACGCACTGGGCGACCTGACCGCTCGTGGCCGTAACACCATAGTAGCGAAATACGAGATTGCCGGATGCACCACATTCATTTAATATCGGATTCCCATAATAGCACATTTTCTATTCACCGGCATCGTTTATTACCAGATTTTCAGAAAACCATATTCGCAATGCAAATGATTCCATTAATACAACATTCCAATTATATCAGATTCCGAAAATACCAGACTCGCAAAAAACAAAATACTTGATACACCAGTTAATCAATTTAGCGGATAGCTTAAATACTATATTGCCAGTTTACCGTAATCCCGACACACAGGAAGTTCAACATATAAAATTCTAAAAATACCAGATTTTAAAAGGCTAAAAGTACGATCAGAAAAAAACTCAATTGTAAATATAAATTTTTATTACACAAAATGTATTATAATTATTATTACAACACCACAAAAAACAAAAAAAAAAAGGAAGATTCTGACAATTTTCGAAGTTAAACATAATATCTGTTTTTAACCTTCTCAACATTTAAAAAATCAATGGATTAGAGCAACATGTATTTTTAACCGACTTCAAAAAAGGAGGAGGTTATACGTTCCATTGTATGTATTTTTTTATGTATGTTCACCGATTACTCCGTCAATTGTGAACCGATTTTAAAAATTCTTTTTTGGTTTGATAGGTTATACTTCCGAGGGGGTCCCATTGTCACTAAACCTGAATTTGATGAGGAATTGAGGGAACTCCTCAAATATTGTAGGCAAACATATAGCGATTTTAGTATATTTAGTGACAACTCCAGCATTTGCATTCAGAAAGTATCATTTGCTGAAGCGGAACTGATGATGAAGACCACAGATGGCCAATGGAACTCCTCAACGGTACCGATAAGATATCTCGATTAAGATAGTTGAGCGACTACAACGAAGAACATTAAATTGTTTAAAAATGACTGTGATTTTCCTGCGGTGTTGCTTGCGGCGAGTTTAAAATATCTTATGTGGAACTACAAAAGCTTATTATGATCACTAAAAAGTATAAAATAAAATAAATGTTTTAAAAAAATAAAAAAACCGCCTTCAAAAGTGCAAAAATAACCTATTTTAAAATGACAGTCTATCACCTATAGTCTGACCTAATGTCAGTCGAACTGAAGTCGGCAACTCACAATATTTTTAACTAAAGCCGAATTCACTTGGACTGACATAGGTCAGACTATAGGTGACAAACTGTCCTTTTAAAAGAAGTTATTTTTGCATTTTTGAAGGCGGTGTTTTGTTTTTAAATTATAAGTTAGGGAAATATATACTTATAAGTAAGGATTTCTGTTCAATCATTATACTCGTGTGGTGGTCTCAATAAACTTATGCGTTCTAGGCACATTTCTACAGTTATTTCATTCATTCTGCAGTCTGAAATTATATATTTATTTGTAAATCCTTGGCGATGTTTTTTTTATTCCTCTTTAACTAACTTAAAGATGTAAGGCAACTGTTGCGAGGTGCATCGCAGTTGCACCCGCTTTACAACGTACCTCCGGTAGCGCTTAATTTCCTCATTACCGTCAACTTTAGCCAACCTGCGGGCTTGGGACAATCATAATTATTTGTCTTCTGTCTGTCTTCAATTTTAAGACTCTAGAGGGCGACTGAGGGCATGGCTGCGTGCACAGCCTTAATTAATTTGCAAATGAAGGTCAGTAGTGTACTCGTTATTAATGTTGAGAAACTTCTCTGTTCCTCTTTCACTACATATAAAGAAGTTTAAAAACTTCTTCCTTTACATACGTAGTGAAAGCATTCTACGCCTATTTTGCCAAGATACTGAGGACTATGAGGATTTCTGTAATCGGTATTCGGTTTTAAATCGCAGTCTGGTAGGGTTGTTTCTAAATATGAAACTTCGAAAGCTAGGTATATCCTTTACAATCAACAGTTATAACGCAATCGAAAGAAAGGGATAATGCTATTGTAGCGTTAAACTTCGATTTTAGCAGTAAGGCCGACTTTTCCGCCAGACTTTCATTAAATTGCCGTTGAAGTAACAATTATACTCTTATACTTTAATGAACCCCTCTTGAAATAATGGTTTTAAAAGCCTTTATTACCGTATTAAGTGACCACCTATGGTTTATGTTGCTCGGCAGGCGGTGAAGGTTTGTTAGCGTAATACCTCTTTAGAGGATCTAAAAATCTGTCATTACTCGCCTTGGTCTATGGTTGATTGATGAATGAGTTATGACGTTAACTGTTCATCTGCTAAAATCATTCGGCGTTTTTGTTATTAATTGCTGTATAAAAACGGTTTAGTAGTATGTTTCTTGTTTTGATAACTTTAGGAAGTGCGATGGACATATATGTGTGCGATTTTTACAGTGACGTAGGTTTATTGTGCTTAGTTTGTGGAGACTTAGTCAATCTTAACATTCAGTGTGTTAACTCAACTGTGTCTCATGTAATTAGGGTTTTAAACTGTTAATATAAACACAGGACATAAGAAATAGTAGTTATTCAAATAACTTACAAGATTAGTTGAGAAAGTAGGTACAATTTCAGGCGCAGTAAGTGTTTTTTTACTTGTATTTTTACTTCCTAGGTACATAAACATAATAATTACTTTATCTGTGCAAGAAATAAACGTAACATTCCCAATATATTTTCTTTCAATTGCTTTTCCCTGGGTAGAGGTGCCTATTAATTGAATTGTTGTGACAGAAGACAAACTTCATTTAATTGCTTATTAAAAATGGTGCATCTGTTATAAAAAATATTGCAGATTCAACCCTATTTATAATTGTACAGAGTTTAATATCCTTCAGGTATTGCAAAGAAGATGTACCCTTTTTGTCGATGTCAAAATTCCGTTGGTGTCAAGGTTAAAGTTTAATGAACTTTTGAGCTATGAATGGAACCCACATGTCCGTCATTGAGTGTATCGGTTATAAGGGCATAACTGCACGAGGAAATATTGAGTACATGAGGAAGCCTAAAATTAAAAAAAAAATTGAAAACTTGTAGTTAGGTTCAGTTTGACCTATTCTATTACCCCTTAACTCAAAAGTCATTTATCGTGGATCACCCTATATATTTTTGAACTCGACTGTACAAACAATTTACTACTGGATCTTTGAGAACGATATTATAAAATTATAATCTTTCTATAGAAATAACGTCCTAGTAACCATGTTAAAATAAATTAAACAAGTAGCCACCTAAATACAAGGACTGTTCTGAGAACATGGACAGCAAATAATAGTGGCTAGGTGGTAGGTTAAAAATAATCTAAGCCAGAAGCTACTACTGTCAATTAACTACTCCTGTATTTTGTGTTGTAGACGTTGTAGTATTGTTACAAGGATACGAAACGTACACAGAAATGGTCGAAAATGAAAAGAAAGACATTAAGGATGTAACTAAATTTTATTTCATCGTTTTTCGAATTATTTTCCGTTACAATCTATACACTTTTACATCCGTAAATCAATTATTAAAACAGTAATTATATTTATGTTGCCAAAATGACTGACTTGTAGGTTTCTGCTGCAGTTTTTAAGTCTTCAGATCGCTGACCACGTAAGAAACTGAAGTTTAATATTTTTTTTGTAATTTTTTATTGGTTATTGTGTGCACAACACGCTTTGAGAGCGCACTGTGATGTTTCTCGCCGGACAGCTACTTTAGTATTCCTTTTCATTGTCCGGCAGCGTGAGCATGGCATGCTAACTCAAAGTTCTTTGCTTATGGCGGCGTCGTTGATTGGGTCGCCACCTTCCCGAACCTAAGGTCAACCTTGCCTCCCTCAAGGGAGGCGATAGCTGAGATACAACGGGTGCTGTCTGTAAGGTCCGGTCTGTTCTCGCTTGCAAGGACCTGCTATCCAATTTAATATTTTTGTAATCGTTCCTGACGTAGAGACCTCGTCGTTTTGTTCTTATAGTCATTATTTTAAATTTAATGTTGTTGATCTTTGTAATTATTTTATTTGTGCTAGAATTAATAATAATGATTTATTACTTTATTGCTTTATAAAGTAACTAACTTTTAAGCATTATTGTATTAAGTTTATTAAAAAAAAAACCTTTTGCTGGAGTTTCTTGCCGCGCTTCTTCCCCGCAAGGTCTGATGGTCTTGTCCGAAGCGCTAGTAGATTTACTGCATATTACCGAAGTATAAGAGAGGCCTCATGTGGCCAATTTACTGAATAAATTATTTTATTTGACGACACGCTAGCCTAGTTGGGAGTGACCCTGCCTTCGAAGCTACGGGTCCTGGGTTCAAATCCCGGTAAGGGCAGATATTTGTGTGATGAGCATGAGTATTTGTTCCTGAGTCTTGGATGTTTTCTATGTATTTAACTATATATTTCTCTATATAAGTAAGTTTATCGTTGTCTAGTACCCATAGCACAAGCCTAGAGCTTAGTTTGGGACTAGATCAATTTGTGTGACATTGTCCCGTGATATTATTATTATTATTTATATACTCGTACTCGTGTCAGGCGATGTTGCCAGACATGTCGAGCGAAGTCGGGCAACGTTGCGCCACTTCACCCGACGTTGTTGGCGACACGTGACGCAGGAACTTTGTTTCCAAGTTTATCCCTAGCTTTAAGGTAAGGTCAGGGCTGTATGCAGGATGACTCATCCACTTAACGTTTTCCTGCTTCAAAAAGACGAGTATCATCCGAGCGGTGTGTATGTTCACATAGCTATGATGCAGTATGATGCGTCTTCGAAAACCCAAAATTGTAGACTGGTGTTTTTTTGCGGCACATACTTAAGACTAAATCCAGGATTTGTCGCGTGACACGATGTTATATTACAGTATTTGACACAAGGAGGACCATTAAAAGGTTGCAGAGTAGACCTGCACTAATCCCGAGCGGCCCTTTATTCTTTGGACAAATAAGTAGGCAACGGGAAACTAGTTTACGGACTCTCAATTCTGTATGCAAAATAATTTGAATTGCAGTTATCGTTGGTTGAATCTCCTTGTATGTCACGTGGTGGTCAACCTATACATATGTGTATATTTTTTGTAAGTGACATTTCTGGTGACACTGCTGTTTTAGCCCAATTTTAGCCGACAAACTTATCGAAAACACGGTACTAAGATAGCCACTACCTAGTTTGAACCCGGCAAACCAACGATATACTTACAGTCGTTTGGTTAGGTGCCTCAGAATAATAATGAAAAACAAGCTGATCGGGACTTTCTTCTTTAAGTAATCCATAGCAAAAGTTGAGATTTTCCATTTCTACAACGATTTGTCAAGTACTTGCAGCAGTCTTTGGTCAACTTCAAACAGAATATAATCTTATATATAAAATTCTCGTGTCACAGTTTTCGTTCCCATACTCCTCCGAAACGGCTTGACCGATTCTCATGAAATTTTGTGAGCGTATTGAGTAGGTCTGAGAATCGGCCAACATCTATATTTCGGGTACCCCTTATCTTGCACAATCTCTGTTGTCCGAAATACACTTCGCATAACCGTTTTCGCACAATTACTTTCAGCCGAATGATACTATCGCATAATTATATATTTACCACAATTATTATGTTGCATAATATTCATTTGGCACAAATTTGAATAGCATACTACTACTATCGTCGACTTTCATACCGCTGAAGTTTCTGTAGCACAATATACATTCCGCATTACCTACGGGAGACAGAATTTCCGTATTTGTAGCGAATGAACAAGATGAATCAGGGCAAAACCGACTCGGATAGGTTAGGTTAGAAGGCCAAGGCGGGAGCTCAGCTCCCGCCTTGGGGTCTCCCTCGCGATCCCTAACATCGTTTGTCCTAAAATCACTTGCCCAAACTGTTTTGCTCTAATGGGCATTAGCCCTAATGATCAATTGCCATAACAATCATTTTTCATAATGTAATGATTGCCCTAAAACTCATTTGCCCGAGTATTTTTACCATAAGTATTAATATTCCTAATGTTATTTGGCATATTCCTCAAAATCCCTATTGTATGTATAATCGATGTATAATAATATATGTGTGCATGAGCGAGCAAGACCTTCCTGGACAAAACCGACTCGGCAAGGTTAGGTTAGAAGCTGCGCTTCGCTCCCGCCTTAGCCTTCGAGGTTATTTTTTTTTGACATCCCTTGAAAAAACTATGCTAATATTCTCCGTTTTTGGGGCTTAAAATAAGGCAGGGAGTACCTATAGTGCAAGAACAAAACAACTTGAATTTACCTCTGTTTGAAATTTTACATTAATAACTTGAATCCGGTCGTGCCAGACTTAGACGACACGGATGACACATGACTATTATGGCACATAACGTTAGGATGAAGAATCAATATGGCAAGTGATGTTAGGAAATAAAACATTATGGAAAAAAAAACATCCATACGATGTTAGGAATCCTAAAGATAGGCCATGTGAGCGTTAGGACAAGTGATCATTATGACCTACAACGTTAGGGAATATAAAAATAGGTTAAAAAACTTTAGGGATTCAGATATAGATCCCCCGCCTTGGCCTTCGAGGTTATTTTTTTTATTTGCCCAGAAAAACTTCCTCCTAAATCTAAATCTAAATCTAAATTAAAATTGTAATGAAAATTGTGGGAAATGATTATTATGCCATAACAATTTCGGCGATACGATTATTCGGCCATAGGAGTATTGTTCTAATCAACATTATGCCAATGTATTATTCTGCCAAAGAAAATTGTGCGAAATGATAGTGTGCCAAGAAATTTAGGCAAAAAGCAATTGTGCGAAATGATGAATGTGCCAATGGTTGCTATGCGAAACGAAAATGTGCGAATAAATTTTGTGCAAGACATTAGTAACCCCTCTATTTCATACCCCAAGTGACATAAAAAAAAATTGCAGCGGGCGAAGCCGCTGGCGGTCGCTAGTATAATATAAATATTTCTCTATTCACGTTTTTTAATACGTAATCGCTCTTATAATTTGTGACCAGTATTTTTTCCACATGTTTTTTTTTATTCTGCACTTACAGACACGAATTTTCTACAGACTTATTAATTATGTTCACAGGTTTCTATCCAGCCCATCAGATAAAGGACATCGTTAAAAATCCATTAACCCTTCCAGTCCCATCAAAACATGCTACATTTCGTGTTGGGTTTAGGCATCCATATTTTACTGACTAATCGGAGCCGATGGCTAAATGCCAGGTTTGTGTCGATTTATAAAAATATATTTTCTTTCACGTTGAATTCACGTGTTAGGACTCAGTAGTCCACTTATAAACCATTGAACTTTCTGTTACGAGTACTTATTACCTGCCCGTCCGCCATTCCGCCTTTTCGCCTTTGAGTTAAGTTTGTTTAACCCGTTAAAAGATTGACATAAGTTCTTGTCAATGAATACGTAGTTAAATTAATGTCATAACAAAAAGAAATAAAAAAAAAACATTTTACCTTAATAGTAAATACTTAAATACAATGATTATTTTATTTTCATTTGTTATTTGGCTCACCGACGCAGCGCGTCAATATACTTGTAGCTCTTTATAAGCATCAACGTGAACAAATAATGACTATCTCGGGAAACGTTACTCTCATACATTTACATATCACCTTTTTTGATATGTAAATATATGAGAGTAACGTAATCCATGTTGAAAGTAGAGATTTATCAACCCATTGCGAATCTTTTTTTATGTTAATGAGAAGGTACACGAGCACTCAGGCCACCTGGTAAGTGGAATCTGAGACCCATAGACATTTGAATTCTCAAGACTATAATCCTAAGACCTCAAATGCGTTGCCAACCCTGAGGACTGAGGACTCGCTTATAGGTGCCCTCTGGCCTTGTTTAGGTTGCTCCCCCCACATTCGGTTAGGTGAGGTTAGAACTGTGACCGTAACAACGAATAACCGAATTACATTATTTCGACGTTATGTTTTTCGTTGTTATATTAAATATATGTAGGAAGAGTGAATAGGAACGCAGTAAGATGTACGAATGGACACTAGAGTGAAAGAGATGACTGTAACGATGTTGCGAAAGAGTGTGAAAGAGAAGAGCGAACGGACTAGGTAAGTTTCAAAGTTTAGACGTTAGGGGTCGAGGTTCCGAGACGAAAACGTGTAACTAGTGCTGCAACTTCCGAGACCACCGAATTATACTTTTTCAAATCAAATCAAAAATCAAAATAAAAAAACATTTATTGCCACGTAACATAAAACATAAACATAAAATATGAACGTAAAGGTACATTACAACACACAAACAAAAATAAAAATAAACTAAATTACACCATACAGACATTTCATATTCACTCGTCTCACAATCAGACATTCCAATCATACAAACAACATAATAAAGGAACACAACAGAGACACAAACATGGAGGTGGCAAAAGGCTCAGGCTCAGCCTGTGCCACGATTGTATAATCGCAGCGCTGATTTTCAGCCTGCACCTTACCTCACTGGGCAATTTACGACGAAAGAGGTAAGTAGGGCTAGCAATTATGACTTTTTCCAGTTAACTTGAGTTTTTCACTTGCCACATCCCACAATTTTGGGGGCTCGTACGGGATAAAAGTTACATCAAAGGACCAAATAGTTGGACCATAGCTAAGCGTAGTTAACCATACAAACAACAAAAGTGAAAATAGTTCCGTTGTGCCACGAAAGTTATCCCTACAAATGTATGGCTAATTTTCGTGTTACAACGGAAAAGTTTCATAGAAAATTTAATTGAGTGAGTTAGCGTGGCCAACTTTTTGGTCCTTACCCATTAACCTCTTGACCGCCACACTACGAGACACTACGAGTCGACAGACAGACTACGAAGGTGCCTTTGAACAAGCTGCGTCATCGCGAAGCGGAATGATGCTGCAACTGACGAGATCATTTTTTTTTCCTAGTTGACTAGAGTTTTTCACTTACTATATCCTACATACCGGGTGTGGCCTGTAACAGGAGCAATAAATTGAGGGATTGTTTCTACTCTATAAACGTAGCAACATTTATTCTACAACTTGAAAAAAATTTGTAATTGAATATTTGGGATTTTTTCGAACAAACTTAATAGCATTTTCAATGTACTCCATCCAATAGTCTAGTTGACATCAGCTGTCAGCCTACAAACTTCGTAGTTTTCGCAATACATTGCTTGCTGGAAAATCTAAATTCATTAATATTTGGTAAACAATAAGTTATTTTCAAAAGTTGTAGAATAAATGTTGTTACGTTTGTGTTGTGGAAACGATCCCTCAATTTATTGCTCCTATTACAGGCCACACCCGTTATATGTTAGGTGTTTTAATTACCTATTATATAATGTAAATACTAGTCTTTAAATCGCCAAGCAAAAAGTTATTTTATAAGGTATATCCATATGGCTGGAACTCGTGAGATTTTAGTTACGTTTATTAGACCAACTGAATGTTATAGCAAATAAAAGTATACGAGGAGGATTTGCATCTTGAGGGTAATATATATTTTGTTGTTCTAAAATGTTCTATTATTTACCCTTTGAAATCAGATAAACGTTCTTTATCTTGATTTTCTAAAAGCTTTTGGTAGGGTACGAGGATGACACTGAAAGTTTTTAGAACTGGCCACTTGTAAACAAGTGAAAAAAAAGTTTAAATTTTGAAAATGGATCTCTTTGCCAATATTATTGAGTATGAATTTTATTCATTTATCATTTGTTTTACGATTTGGCGGCAAATTGAAAATGGTCTGAGTAACGTAAGCATGAACTTAACGCGAGAAAATTTTCGTGCCATGATTTTTTATGACATTCGATATCATTTAAGTCAACAAGAAAGTTATGATAGACTGCGATTAGCCTTTCCCGATGAAGCCCCACCTCGCGCCACTGTTTATAACTGGTTTAATGAGTTTAAACGTGGTCGCACTAATCTCACCGATGATCTGCGTAAGGGACGGCCTTCTACGGCGACGACTGAAGATAACATCAATGTGGTGCGGCGTATGATAGAGACTGATAAAAGAGTGACCTATCAGCAGATTCGGACAAGCTTAGGCATCGGTATGAGTCAAGTGCACAAAATCCTACATGAACATTTAGTGGTTACGAAGCCTTGTACATCATAATTTGACCGAGGCCCAAAAACTCCATCGTGTTGATTGGTGCCGTGAAATGATTGAAAGATTTTACGCAGGTGACTCTAATGTTGTGTTTGACATACTTACGGGTGACAAAAGCTGGATTTACTGTTATGATCCCGAAATCACAACACAATCTGCTCAGTGGGTGTTTCCTTCCGAGGAGTTGCCAACTAAAGTGAAGAGAGGTCAAAGCGTGGGAAAAAAGATGGTGGCCAATTGTTTTAGAAGATCGAAAAACAGTTACTGCAGAGTGGTCAGAGTGGTACAATAACAATTGTTTGCCACTTTTAAAGTATACAGAAGCCGTAACTTCCAATTCTGTGTACTTCAATGCTTGTTGCTTTTTGCCGACACGCCGAACTTTGCCTTGTGACAGTTTCAAACCGTTTTGTAAAAAACCTTTTTTCCTGTTTTATATAGATTACCTAGTTCTCTAAGAACCAAGAACAGTCAAGAACTGTAACTGAAATCGGAAGGCTAGAATGCCATACAAAATATTAGTTGTGAATGACGACCGACACGCATCCGATCCACGTGTGTGGCGGTGAAACTGTATTTTATTCTGTTCTTGACTGTACCTGAAAACAGTACTTTCTAATTAAAGGGACATGGTGATTTTTGTAGTTAACATTAAACACCCAAACATGACAAATATCGTACATTTTAATATTCTTTATGATTTTCACATTTACACGGAACCCTTAACATGTTCACCTGCCTATGTACCAAAGTAGATACTTAGTTACGAGTAAATTAAAGCCATGAAATTATTTACGATTACGTAAAGTCGCTGAATTTGAAATTTTAACTTAATTATGCAGCAGTAAGCAGATACGTAGTTTAGCAATCCTACCCACAATTTTCCCTGTATGGATTCTTAAAACGTGTGTTCCGGTCAAATTTCGCTGTTTACCGATTTCAAAGCTTACTTTAAACACAAACTGCGTCGAGAATCATGCGAAGATGGAAGCACCGAATTATACACACCATATGCATGACAAACATATTGAATTATTTAAGTTTAACTTCACATTTCTCCCCCGTGTGGTTGCCGGGTTAGAATAGTGCCACTCCATGTCTTCCCGTGGATGTCGTGAGAGGCGACTAAGGGAATAAAGCCTTGTAGTACTTTAGGCGATGGGCTTGCAACCTGTCACTAATACACTAGTAAACATCTTAGTCTGTATGTGCAAAATGTGGTTACGGAATTATGAACAAGATTTTTTAGAGTTGTTGGTTTTTCTGTGGCTCTGCCTTTCCTACTCTGGGATTGAAGGCGTGATGTTATGTAGGTATGTATGTATGAAATGACATTGGTTGAAATTCCCAAATTAAATGACATGAGTTTAAAGATTAAACTCTGGCCACTCCAGGTGTCATTTAAACGGTGTTATGCTTTTTTCGTACTGACTTGGCTAGGAATTCAATATACTATCCTGGGGGTATTATGACCTAGCTATGCAGTTCACTTTACGGTGAGCGTAAAGGACAGAGCTATGACAGATATATAGCTATGTCCTTTTCTCTGAGCATAAACAGAACTGCGTAGTTATGTCATAATAACCTCCTGTACTAAACGAGCAATATTTGTGTATAATATATATGAAATCACGTTTTAAATAACGGCTCTTACGATGTCGATGAAATTTGCAATATCGTCGGTGAGATTGCCAATTGGGATTCACTTAAAAAAAAACAGATCGCTTTTTCATTTTTATTCGAAAGAATCGCCTTTTATACGAATCTACTTTAAAAAGTAGTTTTGTAATTTTAAAATAATTTATTTTAGATAAAATATCCTTGCCTATTTGCAACAAGTAAATGGCGAAGCTATTTGGAAAGATTTTTTTTTGCTGAGCATTCAAAATATATAATAGCACTGAAATGTCGAAAGCGATAATATGAAATAACCCTCATATTTTTATAACCGTCGTTTATGGTAGTCCCACACTAGCTGTTCTAAATGTTATATAACGTTATAAAACGCGATAACATCCACAAACACTTCATAACATTTTATTACAACTTGGCATTTATCATTAAAGTAATAAAAATACACTGTAATACATATTTTATATCATTGAATATGTGTCTTTTTATCAAAATTTTGTTTTTTGCTTCCTTATTGATTTCTCCCTTTATTTATTATCTCTCAAACTTAGCCAGGCGTTCTAATAGTCGACGGACTTTAACCTAACCTAACCTAACCCTTATAAAAAATGTTGGTGTGGTTTCATTTTTATGGTGGGGCTACGCTCCAGAGCCTAACCTGCAAACGGCAGAACCCCCCTTTAGGTTTTGAAAAATCAAAAATAAAGTTAAAACATTTCGCTGTAAATCTGAGTGTCGTCGTCATTGACACTAACGGCCGAACCCTATATTCAAACCGCGGACAGATAACCTTACTTCGGATTAAAATTTGACACATTTTGTATGGGCAAATGTCAAATTTCAATCCGAAGTAAGCCTTATCTATCCGCGGTTTGAATATAGGT
Source organism: Acleris holmiana (assembly GCA_949316455.1). NCBI lineage: Eukaryota > Metazoa > Arthropoda > Insecta > Lepidoptera > Tortricidae > Acleris > Acleris holmiana. The sequence continues at coordinate 4,979,522 of OX438765.1, read as the reverse complement.
TTCGGCTGTAAGTAGATACAAATTGCTTTTCCACTTCTCATAGTTCACCATTTATTTCGTCAAGAATACTCATTACTGCTGCATTAACAATTCCACTGCTAATTGTTTTAATATTGAATAAATTATTGCTGGCGGGGTCATGTTTGTGGATATTTAAAAAATATTGTTACTACAACAACTATATTCCGCAAATAATTTGAATTGATAAATAAAAAATAAAAAATTGTCACGGGACAATGTCACACAAATCGACCTAGTCCCAAACAAAGCTCTAGGCTTGTACGAACGATAAACATACTTAGATAGAGAAATAAATACTTATATAAGTACATAGAAAACCTCCAAGGAGTCTTGGATGTTTTCTATGTATTTAAGCATTTATTTTTCTATCTACGTATGTTTATCATGAACAAATACTCGTGCTCATCACACATAAATCTGCCCTTACCGGGAATTGAACCCGGGACCGCTGGCTACGGAGGCAGGGTCACTCGCAACTAGGCCTACGTGTCATCAAATTTTGATTAACACTACGATTATCGTACGTACCAAGTATTACCTAAACCTTTTTAATCAGCCTAACTCAGAATTTTTGGAGCATTTAATAACGTTAAAAACTAAGCTGAGTAAACATCAAACGGCTAGTCATATCTTACAATAAAACTTAAAAAGTAAAGCTAAATGTTAATTAGACTTAAAAAGTGAAACAAGTGTAAAAATTTCAGTTTTTTTTCAGTTTTTGCAGTTCATTTCTTAAACTGGTTTTTACAGCAAATTTGCGCTACAATTAGTTTTTCTACATATCGAAATTTATCTTATCTTACAGATGAGTCCTTTCGGTCTTGGGTTACACTTTGACCCCTTTAATATCTGATGTGCAATTAACGCTTTACACACTGGGCAGTTCGAGTGTGCCAGTTTTTTACATGGTATTTTTCCTTCACCGTAAAAGCATCGGGTAATACTTGAGTTATAAAAACTCATTTGAACATCATCAACAATCGTAACACATTTGCACACTTTCATCAATATTATCCAGATATCCGAAAAATACAGGTGTTCCAGAACTTGAAGTAAATAATAAGGGATAAGAAAGACCCTTCTTTACCGGTCCAGATTATAGTTTTAGAATTACCGCCCCAACTTTCAAGACAAGATGCCAACTTGGTCTAGAGCAATTTAATTCAGTGCCTACAAAATCGAAGTTGTAAGAAACGAGAAATGGCTTAGATATTTTAGATTTATTTCAAATGCGTTGAGGTTTTGGAATTATGATGTAACTCAATACATTGTTCCGTAATTGCAACTTATGGAATTAAAATTTCTATCTATTTTAAGCCAATGGAGCCAAATGTGTACCGCAAAGTAGCGTTCTTTGTTTATTTATTTTATTACACAATAGCAGGCTCACAGTTTACACCAAATCATTAATCATTAATCTTTGCTCACAGTTTACACCAAAACAGTAATCATTAATCTTTGCTAGTATCATTAATACTATATTGTAGACCAGTACAGAACGCGCTTTCTTTTGGAGTAATATTTACGTCAAGTTCTGGGACACCTGTATGGAGCCAATATGAATGTGTACCTGACTCTTTACATCCGGTTAAATAGGAAGAATCGGATCACATAAAAGAACGTTAATTAACTTGTTAAAGTTTCAAGTGTTTTAGGATTAGGTAATTTCGATTTCATGTATTTTGGAATGAAGCTGTAACGAATGTTAGTAGATAGGTATTTCGGTATTTGAGCATTATGACACAGACATGGTGAAACTACAAGCGTTCCTAGTCTGACTACGGAACCCTAAAAAGACACTAATCGAATAAAAGTAATTGAAGAGAGTGAATAGGCTCTTACTGTACTGATCCAGCGAGCTCCGCACTCGACTTTGTCGTCCCTTACCCACTTATTTTTACCCGACTGCCGAAGGAAAAGGGTAATGTTTTTGACCTGCATGTATGTATTATATATATTTACCCCACTGCGAGAGGAAGAGGGTAGCGTTTTTTTTTTTAATGTTAAGGAGAAGGCACTTAGGCCACCTGATGGTAAGTGGAATCTGAGACCCATAGACATTTGAATCCTCAAGACTATAATCCTAAGACCTCAAATGCGTTGCCAACCCTGAGGACTAAGATGGAATATGCCTGCTAGTAATTTCACCGGTTGTCTTATCCCCATACCGGAACACAGCGATGCGAACACTGTTGCTTGGCGGGTGGTTAATGGATAAGATGGTGGTAGCGATCCGGACGGACCCTGCACAGGGTCCTACCACCACTAAACCTATATGTATGTGTATTCTTGACATTTAAATATGTAGTCCCAGTCCCAGAGTTTATTAAAGAGCATTCAATGTATTATAACATCTTTGTAAATACAACATAAGGCAATAAAGTATATGACTATGACTATGTATTTACGATCGACTAGTTAACCAGTCAGTTCCCGGTGACTACTCCTCCCGTAGTTCCGTGTCGCCCGCGTTCGTCTAGGTACCTATTGACGACGGTCGAGATCACGAGTAAACGGCTGGACCGATTTCCCTATATTTTTTTGTTGTGTTATTGTTGTCAAAAGATTCTTATAAATTAAAAAAAAGCAGGAAAAGTTAGAAGTTTGCAGCGGGGCGAAGCCGCTGGCGAATCGCAAACATTTTTAAAGTTTTTATTTTTCAACTTTGTCGGTGTAATGTAAATGCATAACTATGCCAAATTACAGCTTTGTAGTTCCAAGAGTCTCTGAGTAAAACCGCGGACAGACGGACAGAAGGACAGACGGACATGGCGAAACTATAATAGTCCCTTGTTGACTACGAGCCCTAAAAAATAAAAAAGTGACGGATTTATGAGTATTTAACATACCTACAAATTCCAGTCGGGTTTTCAAAGCTTGTCTTTTGCTAGATTTGTTTTCATGCGTGTGACAATGTTCAAAATACACAAAATAACCGTTTCTTATTGAAACCAAAAATCAATGTTTGACATGACTAGTGTACATACTGTTAAAAATTCAAATCTCTCGTCCATTATCCGAGTGTCCGAGTTAACTTTTGAGAAAACCCAACGGGTGGGGAAAGTGTTACGAGCCTGAAACTATAAGTACGAGCCGGCGGCGCGCGTGTCGCTCAAAGCTCGTCATCTCTCGCGCCGAACTCACGGACGCTCCAACTCTTCTAATTGGTTAATTTATCAACTTTCGTGTGTATGTCATGTTGGTGGGTGTCGAACTTTCTTGGATTTAGAGCCGAATTCGTAAAAGTGAGTGTTTATAATTTTACTTTTGTTTTAGATTTAAGTTTTTAGGTTTATAGCTAAAAGTATTAACCAAGTTGCTATTAACTTTAAAAAATATATATTTATTAGCTAAACACTGTTTAAAATATTTTATTGGCAGGACATTTTGTTGTAATTTATGTTGTCACAAAAGAAAGTAACGGAATGTTAGGTACATCATGGGTACATTGCACAGCTCCCACATTAAAAAGATGATTCAACTGTATTTTTAAATACATGGAGCGGCCTTAACCACTCATTTTACCTCGTTTTTTATAAAATATCGATTCGATTAAAAATACGGTAGGTAAGTATTAAAATATTACTTCAAATGGTATAACTCAAAACTAAATAAAAATACAATCGAGCCGAATTGAGAACTTCGTCCTTTTGGTTGTTTTGTTTGAATTATAAAAATTAAATATATTTCAGTAATTATTATATAGTAAAAATATTTGCTCTAATCTATACCAAACAAAACGAAAAGTGAATAAATTACTAGTAACGGACAATTGTGTTTATTTTAATTTAGGTTAATCTCCTTTAGGGGGATAAGACGCAAGGCAAAGCGGTTTAGTTGAAATTAGCTTGTGATCGTCAATGGAGACGCAACCGCAAGACTTTAGCTTTAAAATGTGAGACACGTGTATTGCACGACCTGCCAGTCTTGGTCCTTCTCTTGTTAAACAAAATCACGTTATTACGGGTAGGTTTTTTGGTATTAGTCTAACGCAAAATCATAAATCGCATTGTTACAGTGTCGAAATAGAAAGTATTTGACTTACCTTTCAATAAATATTTTAGGTGCGTTAATAATTCTGACCAGAAACGGTAACACCCCCCCAGAAATATTGGCTTTACATACCTATATTAATTATTCACTTCTTGTGACGCGACTAAAGTTTGTCACGAATGCAGCACCTGCTAAACTAACATAATTTGATACATGGTGGACTGATATTAAAGGTAAGTGTAATACCCCTCCATTTAGCTAGCTAGACAGATGGCAATGAACATTATCGTTGGCAATGAACACCCCTGTCCCTATGTCCCTGTTTAGCTAGACAGCTAAATGGGGGATGTTGCCGTTTGTCTAGCTTAATAAAGGGGTGTTCATTGCCAAAAAGATGTTCATTGCCATCTGTGTAGCTAAATGGAGGGGTATTGCCATTCGACTAGTTTAACGACCGAGTTTTGTTTATTGATCTTATCTTCGTGTCTAGTGAATTTGAAAAAATGTAAACGCTTACCTTTAATATCAGTCCACCAAGTATCAAATTATGTTAGTTTAGCAGGGGCTGCATTCGTGACCAACTTTAGTCGCGTCACAATGCCGAGATATTTTTACGAAGACTAACCGCAGTCGTCTTGAAACCTCTAAACCTTGTACGTCTCTTGAACTGGGTCTCTAGTCTAAATTGTTTAGATAACAGAATATTGAGCTAAATCTAATGACAGACACGTTAATAGTTATCTAATTTACTATACGACGAATGCTTAATCCTACTTTAAGTTAAAATTTATGTTATCCAGGATTTAAGTAGGTACCTAAAGTATAATGACAATCTTATTCTAAAACTGGCATTATTACAGGCGGTTTGACCTTAACATTAGAGCTAACGAGTGACAAACGACTTGGGTCGAAGACACGATAAAACATGTAGGTTTTACACAGGTTAGGTTAGCAGCAGCAGGTGGTAAGGTGCTGACTAAGGTGGTTTTTTTTTAAATTAACAAAAAAAAGTCAAAATTGGAAAAAAATGCAAAATTTCCTTATAACTTATTCATGATATTATTATTACTTATTAAAAAAAAAAGACATATTTAGAAAGCCCCTTCTTTCAACATTAGACCCGCTTTAGAACATAACATCTAATGCATAGATAAATTACAAAATCGTCGATTTTCTTAGCAGAGGTACTGCAAACCTTAGGCGTTATTATAACAGGACTTTCCAGGAAAGATCTTCCATCTTGTACGACATCATCGCTTCCCGTAAAGTGAGATTGTGATCCAATAAGCAGGTCAGGGCTTTATTGTAGACCTGGTTCCGTGTCAAGTAATTATGTTTTTTTTAAACTAATTTCTCAAGGCAATAGGTATGCCATGTGCATACTTTTTAAAATGGTGAAAGAATGGGCTTTCTAAATATGTTATTCATTTTTTTCAAAATAATATCATTATAATGTTGTAAAGGAATTTAAAACAAAAGTGAAAATTGATTTTACGTCTTTTCAATTTATTTATTTTTGTATTATGTCTAAACTTAAAAGCAAAAATGAATTCAGCATGCTTTACACGAAAATGATACAAAAATGGCCTTATAGCTATAAAAATAACATTAGGGTGATTTGTATGATCGCCATCAACTTGAAAAAATAAACCATTTTTTTGGATGGCTCCCCTTTCTAAATCAACTTTTGGGTCTTCAGGATGAGCCCTGCAAAAGGAAATCTTTTATTTAACCAAAGCCGCAAAATTGTCCCTACAGACGCCACTAATGCCTTAAAGAAGGATTAAACTCTCTGTGCCCGCCACCTTGACCACAAGATTTCAGACAACTGTTAAAAATCTGACTCCATAATAATGCTGGTTGAGTTTTTTTTGAGCTAAATCAAATTCGTTGGGTAGTTGAGTGTCGCTTTAAGGTCCGGGTTACACTGCGTGGCCGCCATAGAGCATCTTGCGTTAGAGGATATCACCACTGACCTCTTTGTGTTCTGTGAATATGTTTTACGACCTAAGACTGCGCTTGCGCGCATATCGTAAAGTGTTTGAAAACGTAGCGCCGTGACATGCGCGAACGTCCACACAATCGACGATTTGAAATCGCAATTTGCATGAGAATCATATTTGTTTATTTATTGTAGTGACAAAGGTGTGGGTCCTTTGACATGTTACGGAAAGTACCTACTATTTTAACTACTTACGTGACAGTTATTTGCGGGGTTAATATCATACCCATTTTAAATTTTAACTTTCTACGTTTACATGTTCCTGATGTACAGTTTATGTATTTTTATGTCTGATAGCTGATAAGATAAATTACGACAGGGATTTTTTAATTCTTCTGTAGCTTAGTTTGAGTACCCACGTGTTGGTATTCTAAAATTGTTATTTAAAGAGGACTTAAATTAATCAAATCCAGCGAATTAAATACAGGTAAAATGTATATTTATTTGATGTATAAAATATAGATCTCTGTATCTATTGTATTTGAATGTAATTTTATATCGGTTAGTTTTTTTAATATTCTAAATAAATTTATACATTTGCTTACTCAATCCACACCTTTCACTTTTCTCAATCTCTGAAGGCTGTATGAGATCCCTGGAAGAGATCCCTTAAAGGGGTAAGTTCGCCATTGTACATCTTTTTAAATTGATTTTAATGTTTTGGTTTTTTAATTGTACAATAAAATGTTAATGTACATAAATACACAATAAACATAGGAGGAATTATTACCAAATAAACATTGCAACGTAACAAGCACGCCGAGCTTATACCTACTGATATTAAAGACAAAATATGAGCAACCAATTTTAAATACAAATTTCGTGTTTATGTATATCCCTCGTGGATGTTGAAGAATATTATAAAACTAGCCTGTTAAAGCGGTTTGTGTTTTGTTAAATTAAAGTATGGGATGTGTCTGTTTATACTTTGATAAGAATGGCAAAGTTTAAGATTAAAATGGAGTCAGCTTCGTGTCCTTGGTAGGGAAAACCAGTAGAAAACCGTATACCGGGGTAAGACATGGCATCTCTTCACCATGGAAAAACCATATTGTCTTTGGCATGTTACCATATTATTTTAAACTCGGCGACCATTGCTGTCAAGTAAATAAAATAGCTATCAAAACGTTGACAATGTTAGATTCCTGGGACGTTAATGTAATATAATACTGGACTGTATATTATTTACAATAAAATAACTAATTAAGCCGTCCGACCGCGGTGGTCTCGTAAGGCGAGTGGCTGCCGCGTTGCTGCGGCCCGTCGTGACGTCCACGTGTCGTCCTCCCGCGCAGATGTGCGTGTAACGTTGAAAACACGTAAAAAACAATACCTAAGGTTTCTCCGTCTAGAACCTCAGTTCTGTAACTACGACATGAAACGACACAAAATGCGACGTCTCGTAAAAAATTGACACATTAGTACGTAGCAAATGTCAAATTTTAACGAGACGTTTTGAATATATATGAGTTGGAACCCAGGGTTAGTGGTATCCACCAACAAACGATAGGTATCAAAATATTTGACTTTTTGATTTTTGGTGGTGTGGATATTATTGACGTACAAATTTAAACAATTGTAAAGTGTATTTGTAGGTATATGAGTATGATAAAGAGAGTGCATTTACTTAATATTTACCTACAACGTTCTTACCAGCGAGATCCGTAAGGGGGTAAAATTGGGTCATGTGAGATAGACTTTTCAGCAGCTAAGATGCCATAAAAAACACCAAAATCTACTAGGTCGTTCGATTAAAACGAACATAGCAGAAGTCTCAGTAGTGTTTTTTTTATAAATCTACCTGTATTTATTTTTGTTTACGTGCCTTATGAAACTGATTTATTTATTTATTTATAATAGGTTTACCGTCAGGTAACATACTATAACATAAATAAGTAGACCTATAATTTTTATATTGGTTCAGTATCCATCCAATTATGCACAGGCAAACTAGACAATTACATTCTAGAGGTGACATATTTTAATAAGTATTATCTATTTGATACAAAGTAGTTGTAGTAGTTGATTAAATTAAACCGTTGATTTTCGTATTTAAATAACCTTGGTTTTCGTATTTAGAGCGACAAGTTACCTGTGACCATACCGGCCAGTCCGGAATCATATTCTTTGAGCGTTAAGATCATCACAGACAGTCCAAATTCTGTAAAGAAGTGTCTGATATAAAAACTAATAGTGTTTGTCGGCGATCAACTAACAGGGGCCTAGTCAAGATGCGTAACGCTAAGTTCGATTTTCTAAAATCGTCAAAATGTAATATTAACGTTAAGCTGATGAATGACGATCGCTCGACCGCTTATGTCAACTCGATACATTTCGAGTCGATAGCAAACAGAAATGCAGCGTTTGCATGTTGGCTACTCCCTCTGGCCTATCAGCCGGCAATATTACTCTTTGTTTGTGGTGCCATTTAGGTATTCCGTTTTAACCCTTAATGTGATAGTTTCCAATAAACTTGACATAACATAATGTTCACTTTTTGTATTCTTTTAATTGATCATTTTATATGCTGGTTTTAAATCAAATAGGGTTTGATTTCACGACTTTTTAATTTTTTGCCAAATTAAGGGTTAAGATAAAATTTATGTTTGATGTTTTGGTTATTAGATGATGCGAATATAAGGTATACCGTTAAATCGTTAAACAAAAAGTAACAACGTCAATTTGTTCAATCTAATAGGTATATGATGTTATATAATTATATATTTTTTAGTTATACCTTCCATTAATTATAGCAACTAAATTATACAAAGCGGAATTATATCCGTATTTTGTGAATATTATATTAATTATTGTTTGTTTTATAAAATGTTCTTTTACTTAGCTATTTCGTCAACATTGATCAAATTGATGCCTAAGGACATGAAAATACACACAAACCGTCATTGTTTACAAAAATTACCTGTGTAGAGGAAATAGTCTATTTGCCATTAATTATTTTATTAATTGGCGAAATAAGTTGGATATTTTAACTGTACATTATAATTACCTACCTGACAATATAACCACATAAGATGAACAAAAGTAATGTAACTTTTCAGATTTGTAGGGAATATGCCTCAGGTACCTTAAGGATGCACTGTTCGTGTTTTGTTTTTTTGGTGTTCAATGAAGAGAATTTGTATTGTATTGATCCACTAAGAAATACTTTTTCGAACATCCACCCCAATGAGTAGAAAAAGGAGGAATACCGGGAAACTAATTCTACGAGTACGAAGTCGCCTCATTGTATTGTTAATTTTAACCAATTTGTGTGGCGGCCTTTGTGCGTCTCATTTAGTTCTAAGATAGAAGAGGAATTATGATAGGTAGTAAAACAGTTACAAAGTATAAAAAAACCATCATAATTCCTTCTATAATTTACTTACTACAACTACTGCCAATATTATTTCTCCTTATTTTGAAAATACGATGGATTCATATCTTCCAGAGACAAAATAAAACCAACGTTCGTTCTTGTTTTTGACTAGAAGTTTGTCAACATTGAATTCTCCACAATACCAAAAAGGAAATCCAGAATTTCATCAAATCAAAATCAAATCAAATCAAAATAATTTATTTGTCAGAATACAGTAATAAGGTGTTATAATTATTCACCTATGTTTATCTAGGTATTCCGGGGATATGTACCTATAAGATAAAACTAAAGCCTAACCTACAAAAAAATATTAAATTCAAGAAGTTATTTCTTGTTTTTCATTAAAATCGTAGGTTTAATTTAAACCAATACAAATCATAAAGTTGAGTTACTAGTATACTTACGGGTTAACTTTATATAAATGAGAATGATCTTACAGATTAAATTCCTTTCTTGCCCGTGGTACTACTCCGTGGCACAAGTGGCACAACTGACCAATGGTTTCTATTTCAAAATCAAATTTAATAGAGTCGACGGAGCTCTGCTATCGCAGAGCTCCTATTTCTGGGTAGTTTGGCCCTCCGGGCCTGCTGAAGAACTAACATAACCTAAACCTACCTCATATTTATGATACAGATTTTGGTCAGTTGTGCCAAATAGTTGTGCCACGGGGAATAAACTATTAAATTGATGTAAGTAAGTAAGTGTACCGTTGCCAACTCATTAAAATCAAGCAGCGTCTAGCGACTGAGTAGCGTAAGAGCGTAACCACATACAGTTGGACGATTTACCACGTAACGGTACCTATATAGAAGGAATTTTATAAAATGTCGGAATCCCTAGTACATTCTCTTAGGTGAACTCCGACCTAAATGGGATGGCAATTAGGTCGGAATTCAATTGAGAAAATGTACTAGGATTCCGACATTTTATTAAATTACTACTATAGCGTGAAGCCTGGAATTTGGTAGGTACTTTCTTTTAGTAGTGGAACTAGTGGAAGGACCATTTTGTGATGTGGATGGTGATACAACAACATGTTGAACTCCAAGCATTTACACGTAGATATATACGTAATATCAATATATATACAAATATCTACTTATTTTATTCGTTGAAGCATGGCTGGCACATGACGGTCATGAGACAGACTACCCGTCATTGTCTAATTAGAACGGTCAGAAAAAGACCTACCTAGTCTATCTCGCGACATAACTCGCGCGCCGTCACGTCGCACTTTTAGAATCATAGTGATCTTGTTTTGTACGCTCCGACGGGACTTCTAAAACTTGCCGGATAAAACTTCACCTATAAGATCGACGCAGCGCTGTATTAAGAGAATCACCACCCTGGTTACTTCTCCGTGATCGATTAAATCAAGAGAATTCATATTTTCATGTTAATGAAACCAAAGCAACAATCGAGTGCTTGAAATTAGTGGCACTATCTTATCAATTATCTACCGTTTTTGTAGATGTTCTCAATAATACTTTGGACTTGAGGTACATTGGATATCAACTGACGTGACTTCATTGCATAAAATTGTAATGCATATAAATAGAAATGCACGAACACTATTGAAAAGTTCATTGAACTCCAACTCCTGGTTCAAAGAACTAGATATAAAAGAAAAGAAGAAAGAGAAATAAATATACTTAAAATATTAAAAATATGTACATCAATGCCTTATAAATCAGTATTATTTCAAATCGCTTACATCACTGTACTTCCGGTGTATGAAATCGTCATTATCTGGCTCTGTGAAGACTTTTCTCGAACCCCCTCACTTATAACGTGAAATAACCGTAGGGTAGCTTATGCCATGCTTTGTCCTTATCTGTAATTGGGATATCCCATCACTACATAGTACGAGCCCCAATCTGCCCTGCTAAGCCAAATAGCAGTATGTCAAATAAGTCTCCTGTAGCAATCAAAACCTTATTATTAACAAGAGAAGATTGAATCTACTTTGGCAATTGAATCTGACATACTGTGTTTTAGCTTAGGAGGGCAGCTACTATTCAAAATACTACTATTTAAAATTGAAAGTAACTTTTTTCAAAGTCAAATCTAGTTAGTAATTTTAATAGCATGGAAGCAAGAAATAAAAAAAAAGTATTGTAAAATTAATCAAGTTTATTTCCTACATAATACAAATTAAAATTATTTCTGTATTTAAATAAAAAAAAATACAATTTTTATTGACGACAACGCATAATAGTTCGGCTATCGATCTTGAGTATGCAAAATAGTTCGCCTACCACTTAGTTGTCTCGCCTTTACTCTTAAGAACAGCCTTGATTCTCAATGGCATCGTCTCTACCAACTCTTCACACTCTTTTGGGGTTATAGACTCCCAGACAGCGACTATTTTCTCTTTTAAATCACTTTTTGACCTCGATGGATACTTGCGTAATTTTTTTTTCATTTTCCACCACTTTGTTTCAATGGGTGACAAATCTGGACTATTCGACGGCCACTCCATAGTGGGGATTCCTTTAGACTCGAGCCAAGTCTTCGTGGTTTTCGCAGTATGGCAAGAAGCCCCGCCCCGTCTTGTTGAAAAGTGTAGACATTTTCATATTTCAAGCTTGGAATAGATGGAATTAAACTTGTTTTCAAAATGTCCTGGTATTTCACTGCATTAATCGTCCCTTCTACAAAATGCAGGCGGCCTACCCCTTGTGCCGACATGCAACCCCATATCATCACAGACCCAGGAAACTTCACTTTTCTCTTAATGCAGTCTTTGATGAATGCTTCGTCTTTCTTTCGAATGATTTTTTCCCGTTCGTCGCCGACAGTTACTTCGAATTTTGATTCATCACTCCATATTATTTGACGCCATTGCTCAGTAGTCCAGTTTGAGTGCTCGCGAGCGAATTTCAGCCTCTTCTTTTTCAATTTCAATTATAATCTGTTGGTGAGAAACTATGGGTGGTTAAATATTGGTATTAACGAAATGATCGAGCAGACAAATCCGTCAATTGGTAAACGGGAAAAATCGTCATGTGCCGGAATTTCCCCATTTCATATATTGCCAACCTTTTTATTTGACTTACTTAAATAATAACTATTAAAATTAATACCGAGTTTAAGTCTCTATTTAATGTTAATATGTAGGTACATATTTATAATATCTCACGGTGAGAACGAAACGTAAAAAGACTTAAAAAAACATGTTCTTTTGCTTAGTCAATCAAAAACTGACGAATTTGGGCTGGAAAGTGAAAAATAGACTTTGTGTCTCTTTCATTTCCGCGTGCTCCGACCCTCTCGCCATTGCAATAATGACGAATTTAGTATGAAGAATGTCAGTAGGTACGCCAAATCGCTTGAAACTTTGTAACAGTAAAGTTTATAAATAAACAAACATACAAAACATACTAATTAGTCCATATCTTTATACGATTTCAATATTAAAATAGTTGATTTTTTACTCTGTATTTTTATTTGAGAATGTTAAGCACGGTTCCAAAGTTAAATAATGAATTTTGATCGATAAAGGCAAAATAGCAGTATGATGCACTGCTATTTTGCCTTTATCTTTGTCTTAGCTAAATTGGTCGTTCAATACTTACGCTATGAAATGTCCAATTTACTTATTAGATATGATTTGAAATTAAAAATACTGTCACGCCCATAATAACAATGATTTCGACACTGTACCTACTTCGGACCTTACTCAATAGTGGCGCCAATTGGTGAGTGCAAAAATAGTAAGCCCCTTATTTTAAAAACATAAACCTCCTTCTGACGCAGTCGGGTAAAAACATGACGTCAGTTGACGGATTTTCCCTAGGGTTTGAGATTTTGTTTCAAAAGGTTTACTACTCCTGATTATAAAAATAGGACGGAATTGCCCCAAAAAAATATATTCGTCAATAAAATCTAAAATAAAGCTTGAATTGAGTTCGCTAGAGTTTAGTTTCGATTAAGAGTTCAGCGGTATTTGTTCACTTGACGTATATGTTTAAAATACGTCACGATACAAGAAAAATCGTTGGTTGACGGAATAGCCCCAAACCGTCGGGAAAATCCGTCAACTGACATGTTTTAAAAAAGAAACATATTTAAATAACCAGTAGTACTAGCTATTTAATATGAGTACATTTATATAGTTAAATAAATGCCCAATCTATTACAGAGATCAGGTTTATTAAAAAGTAAATACCCTCTTAGTTATGACCAGCCAAAGTGAACTTATCAAAAAGTATAACGGAAATGCCCTCATTGACCTTACCCTTTGACATGTTAAATGACAATGGGTTCCTAATTTATTTAAATCTTGTTTATTTTTTTGAGTAATAAAATTAAAGAGGCTTAACGTTAGGCATGTACGAACTATTTTGCATCAATTAAGAACCTGCCGAACTGTTTTGCGAAACCATAATATGTATTAATATATATAGGTTTTTTTTTCTTATAATGGATTTATTGTGCAATAGTGTAAAAGCAACGTTGTATTTATGGAGTATAATATTGTATAAATCGTTTGCTGCTAATGCCTTTCTAGAAATAAAACGAGTTGATATAAGATTCATATACTTAACAATCTATGACTTGACGAACTCTTTTGCATTGGGGCTCGTGTAAAACAAAGTCGCTTTCTCTGTCCCTATGTCCATTTGTATGCTTAAATCTTTAAAACTACGCAACGGATTTTGATGCAGTTTTTTTTAATAGATAGAGTGATTCAAGAGGAAGGTTTATATGTATAATAATTTAATCAGGAGCGAAGCGAGGGCGGGTCGCTAGTAAAAAATAAATCCTAGTTTTTATTTATATTTTTTCCGATAAAATAGACGAATTTCGTGGTTTTTGCCTTTAAATAAGTACCTATATTAATTTACATTGACATGCATATTAATTGACATGCTTTAAAACTATTGAATTCGTTTTAGTAAACGTTATGACTGACTGACTGTTTTTTTGCCTGGCAGCACTGTGCGTTTTTGTCAGATCACAAATGTCAGTGTCAAGTCATGTACCTACCACTCGCACTACGGGCGGAGGGTCCAAAACGGACTTAAATTTTGTTTTTTTTTTTTAAAGATCCTTACATTGTCATGTTTATATACAGTTAAAAATTATCTTGAGTTTAATAAACGCTAAAATAAAAGAGAAAAAAAATAAGAAAAAAATCGACATACATTATATGTAAATTACTCCAATTCGGACTCATTATATTCAGCACTATGGTGGTTCACAGATGAGACACAATTTACCAATCAACATCATATTAGAGGTCAAATAATGATAAATAAAAGTAACTAATTAGTACTCATACATACTTACATACATAACATCACGCCTTCACTCCCAGAGTGGGGTAGGCAGAGCCACAGAAATACCAACAAGTCTTAAAAGGCATGTTATCAATTCTGTAACCACATTTTGCACAAATAGGCTGGGATATTTACTAGTGTATTAGTGACAGGTTGCAAGCCCATCGCCTAACAATAGTAGAAGCCTTATTCCCTTAGTCGCCTCTTACGACATCCACGGGAAGACATGGAGTGGCACTATTCTTACCCGGAAACCACACGGGGGACTAATACTCATTTTTTAATATACTCTGATAACAGGGAATGGTTCTACATCCCTTATTCTCGAGATGATTTTTGAATCACCATACGTTATAAAATTATGGGATAACCCAATTGTGACATTTGCATCTGATAGAAAGTGATAAACCATGGCTTAAGCTACCCCACGGCTATTCCACGTTTGTAAATAAGGGGTTAGTAATTATATTACATACAAACAACATCACGCCTGCATTCCCAGAGTGGGGTAGGCAGAGCTACAGAATTAACAACAACTCTAAAAAACTTGTTGTTATTTCTGTTACCACATTTTGCACAATCAGGCTAAGCTGTTTACCAGTGTCATAGTGTCAGGTTGCAAAAGCCAATCGCCTAATAGTACTACACGCCTTTATTCCCTTAGTCGCCTCTTACGATATCCACGGGAAGACATGGAGTGGCACTATTCTAACCCGGCAACCACACGGCATTAATCACTACATAATATAAAGCAAAGTCGCTTTTTCTGTCCCTATATCCCTATGTATGCTTAAATCTTTAAAACTACGCAACGGATTTTGATGCGGTTTTTTTAATAGATAGAGTGATTGAAGAGGAAGGTTTATATGTATAATACTTTAATCTGGAGCGAAGCGAGGGCGGGTCGCTAGTAATCAATAAAAACGTCTCCGTTAATAAGGTGGAGAATAAAATGGCTCCGGAAATTAGGCGGAGAATACAAGTATGACAACATCTGAAAAACACAATTACAATCCTGCAAAGCGTAAAATCACCGACATGTTTTTACTATACCGGGTGTCCCAGGAAGTAGTGTCAAGCGGAAGTCCAGAGGTAGTGCACCTCAAGGGGCATCTGAATCACCCCCATGTATGTTCAGCGATTTTTCGTAGTTTCGGAGTTATTGATCATTTTAATCGGAATTATTGTAATTTTTCCTTATGTCCATGTTTCGAAAGACCCTTAATTTCATGTATTATTTCAATATTTTTTCATTGGGTACCTACATTGGTAGAATAATTATGAACTTAGGATGTATTTAAAGCTACTTGCCAATTTCTTTTTCAAGTAATTTTTGTGTGTAGTTTCACGAAGTTTGTTTCTCCATACTAGATGAAATGGGAACTAGGGCTCAATTAGTATGGAGAAAGTAACTTTGTGTGATTACACAAAAAGTTGATTTAAAAAAATATTGGCAAGTAGCTTTAAAAACATCCTTTGTTAATAATTATTTTGTCGATTTAAGAATCCACTGAAAAAATTATGACATAATACATGAACTTAAGGGTTTTTCGAAACATGGACATAAGGAAAAATTACAATAATTCCGATTAAAATGATCAATATCTCCAAAACTACGAAAAATCGCGGAACATACATGGGGATGATTCAGATGCCCCTTGAGGTGCACTACCTCTGGACTTCCGCTTGACACTACTTCCTGGGACACCCTGTATATTTATGTACGTATTTGAACGTATTTCTTTTTTAAGTTAATAAGTATTTATTTTCATGCCCTTATCCTAAAAAAAATGTAAACTTGCCTACTCGATGCCTTTCTCAATCTCTCAAGGATTAGCAGGAAGAGTAGTAAAGGGATAAGTTCGCCTTTATTCATTATTTTCTTGTATCTTCATTGTATTGTATCTTATTGTTTCTTTTTGTACAATAAAGTGTTTGCATACAAACATACATACAATACATCTCATGCGAAAATTGTATGTATAAATTACTGTACAATACGTATGCAAACTTCTAAATAAGTCATTTATTTATGTACGACGAAATGTATATAATTATGTAAAAAAAAAAATGTACAAAAGAAAAACGAAACCAATTCACAAAAACCTAAAAAACATATTAAAGCAGTGTCTCGCTTACCTTATTAATATGTTGATACTCGTGTTTGTTGTGATGTGTCAAACTCATTAACAGCCATTCTGCCCCATGTCTAGAATCAGATACATAATCGCGTCTTTTTATTTGTCTTATATTACGCATAATTTAATTTGCATAAGTTAATTTTGATTTAGCCGTAACAATTTGATTTTTTAGTAATAGAGCACACAGTTCACTTCTTAGTCAACTTTAATACCTAAATGCCGGGTAGATTCTCAACTTACTGGTACATATACATACACCGTAGTTGTTCACTATATTTTAAATTTTATGAATTACAAGTACGTACTTCGAACGGAGTTAGGTACTTGTCTTCAAGCTTGACGGTGGGCATACCTCGATGGTTGAAAGGCAAAACGCTTCAAGCGACTAAATGTGTGATATTGAGTTAAAGGTATATTTGGAATCAGCAGATTTTTCTAATTCATTGTAATCACTTTATTTAACTTTTCAAAAAATGTCGCTTGAAGCGTTTTTGCCATTCAACCGTCGACCTATACTTGAATTTAGCTTACAACTGACGATATTACACAGTAATTCAACAATTAATACGAATTAAGAAAATACTATTTAGTTAGTAATTTTCAGCATTTATTCTAAAATGACAAAATAAATATTTTTGTAAATAATAATTTGGCTTGGGGCAGCTTTTCGATAACTACGAGTATGTATAAACATTCGCTGTAGAACTTAGTACATGTAACGACGATATTAAAATGAAAGCTAGGTAACTATGTCACCTAAATAGGCTTTAAAAAATAACGAGTGATTAATAGACTAAGTTATAAACTAAACTGACCCTACACTGCATCGACGCTACTCTTGGTCAGTGTTTTTTGCTGAGGGAGATGTAGGCACACATTCAATCACAATTATTGTTTTTGAGGATCCATTAAATTCTATCCATAAAAACTAGGTACTTACTCTAGTAATTGTAACGTTAACTTCATTAATTTCATTATTAATGTTCCCGCCTTTCTTAAATAGTTATACTCTAACCGGTTGTTGCCCGTGGGAGCATACCTACAAATACTTGTATAGTGTGAAGTGAACACAGGGACAAATTGTCGGTGCGTGTCCCATCACTTTACTAAATTAAAGTTGTCAAAAGGGCCTCTGCGTGTTGGCTTCGGCTCCATGTACGCATTCCAAAGGTCCAGGATTCTCATATTCCCTTGATAGGTAAAGACATCAAATAAAAATGTTAATAACGTCAAAAAAAATAAGACATCCAACAGAGTTTTTACAGGTTCTCTGACCGGTCGCGATTTAAACCTGCAGTAAAGTTAAGTCGCTACTACGAGACGTTTCAAAAGAATTTATTATTATGGAAACCTACTGAAATTCAGATCATTCCGATGATTTTAATTGAAAGGGTAAAGTATTTTTTTCTTTCTACATTTTTTAACGATGTGTACGTACCGATGAACTCATAAGTAGCCGTACATTTTAGTACTATGTCGTAATAACTTATTAAACTTTAAAAATTAGTATACTAATAGGTGCGACAAAGTACTTCTACTAAAATGTTTAGCTTCTTATGCGCTTTTGGCTATCGCTGTCTTTGTTCTTTTTAAGAGGATTATGAAGCGATGCCTAAATCGCGTAGCTGTCAAAAATAATCCATACAAATTTAGCTCCGGGCCATAACTTTTCTCACCCCTAAATCTAATCCAATTTCCACGATTTTTGTTTTTTTTTTTATGGTAAGGAGAAGGCACACGAGCACTCAGGCCACCTGATGGGAAGTGGAATCTGAGACCCATAGACATTTGAATTCTTAAGACTGCAATCCTATGACCTCGAATGCGTTGCCAACCCTGAGGACTAAGATGAAATGCCTCTATGCTAGTGTTACACATAAAATAAAATATGCTGCAGCAATATACCGACTCACGAAACCATTAATTTTACAATGACAAAATCCATCAATTATTTTCTACTCTGACATTCGTCAAATTCAAATTACATTTTTTATATATGTCCAGTGTAGACTATCTGCAACATCCTCCAAACCGCAAAGACAATAATATACAGGAAAAACATAACAACTCCTCCCCACTCAACAAAAAAAAAAACACTAGTAATTAATAAAAAACAAAAGTACTAAAAACTCAGCGTAAAGTAAAAGTACTAAAATCCTGTTTGAGACTGTAGGTCTCCTTCATGTTTGGCCTCTTCAACTTTTTGCTCGCACCTTGTCCGAATCGAGATCCATCTCTTTTTATATGCCTCCGCCACGTCTACTATCTTCTCGAATTCTCTTTCGTTGAATATTTCCTCCGAGTCCAAAGCGAGGTTGTAGATGTCTCGGTCTACTGCGAGCATTCTTTCAGCCACGTCTCCCAAGTAGGTACTCGTAGTCGCTTTTTACATCGGCCTTTGCGTCCTCACTTATTTTACTTTGCCGATCGCGTAAAACCTCGCCGCAGCTCTTTCCGTTCCCGAAGAAATCGGTCCATTTTGTTTAGTCACGGTCGCCACTAATATTACACATAAAATAAAATATGCTGCAGCAATATACCGACTCACGAAACAATTTATTTTACAATGCCAAAATCCATCAATTATTTTCTACTCTGACATTCGTCAAATTCAAATTACATTTTTTATATATGTCCAGTGTAGACTATCTGCAACAGCTAGTAATTTCACCGGTTGTCTTATCCCCATACCGGAACACAACAATGCGAACACTGTTGCTTGGCGGGTGGTTAATGGATAAGATGGTGGTAGCGATCCGGACGGACCCTGCACAAGGTCCTACCACCACTATCTATGTTGTAGATATTATAAAAAACTTGGTCTGTACGTTTCCGAGTTTTTTTTTCTTTCTAATAAATATTTTCATGGAAACAAAAAACGTGCAGATTTAGTTTTTTCTTATAATTATCTACATCATATACAAAAATCGTAAAAACCATACACGATTAAGGGAAGAAAAACGTTATCGCATTTTGTATGTTTTTTTTTGTTTCACAGTCCTCTTTCTTTGGCACGCTCTGCAGCCTAAACGGCTTGGTGGATTTTAACTTACGAGGAGTCTTTAGATCCGTGTTAGTTGTGGGTGTGACATAAGCTATAATATTTTTACCAAAGTAATGTGAGGAGAGGTCAGTCCGGTATTTCAAGCTTCCTTTTTATTGTGTTCATAGATTGCCGGTCGCTATTAATATACTGGTAAAGGCAATATACAATCAAGCTACCTTAAAAAGTGTATTTCTGATGTGTGATTAAAATGTGCCGCCGTACTGAAAATGGTTAAGGATCAGGAATACAATAATACAATCCACCAGCGCTCGTTGACTTCACTGTTTTCAGTGTAGGGAATGTCCAGCGTCACAGAGCGTAGGTACCTAATTCTACGACTGTTGGGAAATCAATGTTAGCAGAATGAAGAACTGCTGCAGCCCCCCTGAGCGCCTAGCCAAGATGCGTTCGCTAGCTAGCGTTTCTATTTGTTTGGTTTTTTAAACAATCGCGTCACTGGTAGATCACGTGACTTTAAGTATTACGTGATCTGACAGTGCGCGAATGGTTTAAAAACGAAACGAATCGAAACGCTAGCTAGCGAACGCATCTTGGCTAGGGACTCTGATTTGCGATGGTGTAGTTTTCGTGGTGCACTTGACACAGATCAGGCGGACCGGTCGCCGGCCGGCGCGGCGGCTTCGCCCAGTGAAAGTGCTCATTAACAAAGCCGTGAAGAGGTCAAACGAAGAACAGGTTCCGTTCTAAGAATTTACTTTTCTTTCGGAAGTAAAAGTTAGAACCGGTCTATTTGCATCAGTTTATGATTTAAATCATACAATTGTCAAGTCGTAGTCTTAAACTAGATTTGCTGTGTTGGTATGTACAAGCACTGTAACAATTTAAATACAAAGGTTAACCGCAATCGTCTCTTTCTCCTCTATTGGAGAAAGCGTACGTACCTACATATTTATTGCGTTGCGCAGACATGGCTGCGTAAATACAGTGTTCTCATAACATTTTTTCTCTTTTTTGCCCGACTTCGGGAGTAAGTAAGGTGGTAACTATATTATCATATTTAAATCTGTATTGAACTGCAGAATTTAAAATGTTCAGTATGTCTTAATCCCACGATGACTAAGCTTATTTTTCTAATAACTCGCACTGTTACACTAAAATTACTTAAAACGCCGGCTCTAGTAGTCGGTTTTATTAATGATAAGAAGAAGGCCACCTTATGGTAAGTGGAATCTGAGAACCATAGATATTTGAATTCTCAAGACTATAATCCTAACACCTCAATTGCGTTGCCAACCCTGAGGACTAAGATGGAATGCCTCTATGGTAGTAATTTTACCGGTTGTCTTATCCCCACACTGGAACACAATAATGCGAACGCTGTTGTTTGGCGGGTGGTTAATGGATAAAATTGTGGTAGCGATCCGGACGGACCCTAAACAGGGTCCTACCACCACTAAGGATTTAAATTTTGCTTCTCCTTAGACCTAACGGGACCGTGTTGTTTCATTGTAAGTCAGTATTAAGATGTCGAGAGTGCCACATGCAATAAAATAAGAAATATAGATTTAGTTTTGAGTACCTAAAGATTAGTTGTGTCAAGACTGTCAAGGACGTATTCCCAGGACCTATCAGTATTAATACTTTTATAACTCATACTAGGTTCATCTTTTTGCTGCCCTTTAGGGAATATATTATATATTCCATATTAGAAATAACAAGACGGTCAAAAGATATCAGATGACTTAAATAATTTCATTTCTGTGTAACAATCAGGTACCCATCGAAGAACACAATTCATTGGGTCACACATCTTTTGTTATCAACTTACTACGTCAGTAGGAAATAAGCGAAAACGAAGGGAAAGTTAACTTTCTATATTTATTTAAACATTTATAGGCTTGGATGCTGTTTGTATAATGCACAATTGATAAATTTTCTTTATCAGTTAAAAGACTTGAGTGGAGTTAGACGAGATGCATTCGACAATCGTTAGCGATTATGTTTCGATAGACAGAATAGTCACGTGGTACTCTCTATAGCTTACGTCAATTTCCACATATTTTTTAATCGAAACATAATCGCTAACGGTTGTCGAATGCAACTTGTGTAACCCCACAGAGACTAAATAAAATATCAGGA
Organism: Acleris holmiana; assembly: GCA_949316455.1. NCBI lineage: Eukaryota > Metazoa > Arthropoda > Insecta > Lepidoptera > Tortricidae > Acleris > Acleris holmiana. The sequence continues at coordinate 4,957,555 of OX438765.1, read as the reverse complement.
GGCCACCTCACGCAAACTGACCTAGTGTAAACTAAGCTTAGCTTGTCTATGGGTACCTAGTTATTAGACAACAACGATAAACATACCTAGCGTTGAGAAATACATAATTTAACTTAAATACAAAGGAAATATCCAAGACTCGGGGGAACAAAATACTCGCGCTCATCACGCCAATATTTGCCTATTTCTCGCTATAGCTACTGAGAATTTAACCCAGAGATGCAATCGCTAACTAAAATTTCTATTCGTTTGGTTCTAAAACCAATCGCGTCACTGGTAGATCACGTGACTTTTCGTATAACGTGATCTACCGAAAACGAATCGAAAGGCTACTTAACAAACGCATAGTAAATTCACTTCATATTACCGACGTGTAAAAGAGCCCCATGGGGGCCTATTTACTGAATAAACATTTTGATTTTGATTTTTGATTTCATCTTGGCTATAGGCTTTGAAGTCTTCGAAAGATGCGGATATACTCGTTAGTAACACTTTCCATTTTTGGAAGCTGGCCCAGTTGTTTGACTTGAATTGAAGATTGTAAACTAAGCTCTTATAGCTTGGTAAGAAAGAGCTTGACACGGGCGCCGGTGGCCGGTGGAACTACCCACAATATCCTCGAGCGGCGGTTACTCCACACCAAACTGCAGTTTTCGGGTATAACAAAGTGGTAACATGCATGCCCAATGCCGTATTTAGGTACTCAAGCTGGTAGTCTGCCTGATTGTTACAGTACATCGCGTCGTTGCAGGGGTTTCGAGGGGTCCCTAATGCAAATACCAACTAGACAATGCATGTACTGTATAATGTAAATATGGCAAACAATCTTAGCAAAGTTGTTTATTTTATTATTTGCGAGCACCTCTTAAAAGTAACCGTACATGATTTCGTTATTTTGATAACATATCTATCTAGGTCATGCTTAGAAATAAAATTGAGTGCATCGAAACGCTTTAAAGACCAAGTAGGCTTAAGGCGCCCACTTGACCACTTTTTACTGAGCTCGAGTCACAGCAGACGGCACTTGCTTTGCGGCCTCTAGTGATATTGACATGTGAAAGTATGAAGCTGTCTCTTTATGATGCCGTCTCTTTCCTATGTAGGTACGATATAGTTGGTACAGCTTTCTAATATTCGTAATTTTATGAGTTAAACACTGACGGAGTATTCTCTATTCCACTTGAATTGAAGACATATCGTTGTATAATACAACGATGTTAATGGTATGATGGGTCACATTCACTAGATTGAGACGGAAGTAACGTATAATTAAAAACGATACACTTTCAGAACAAGAATGGTTAAAATAAGGTGGAATTGACGCCCAATTATTTTATTCAAATAAAAAAAAAACTTACGTCATAAAAATGTAGGTATACAGAAATACCAACCACTCTAAAAAGACTTGTTAATAATTCTGTAACCACATTTTGCACACGAAGGCTAAGTTGTTTACGAATGTATTAGTGGCAGGTTGTAATGTAAGTCCATCGCCTAACAGTAACGAGCCCTTATTCCCTTAGTCGCCTCTTGCATCCACGGGAAGACATGGAGTGGCACTATTCTAACCCGGCATATATATCTCGCTTACATGCGTTCATAAGCAAATTGTTAACTCATTCCTCCGTTTATATAATAGTTTAAAATTTATATTTATGTGTCCCAGAAATCGTGAACAATGACGACAGGAAGTTCCCTGTCGCTGGCCGGATCCTACTTCGCGGCGAAGAACAAGTGCGTCGACAACGACGCGGCCGCCGCCGTCGCCTGGACGCAGCCCGGGAAAAGAAGGGATTACGAGTATGTACTTTCTCAATTTATTTACAGTTAACATCGTTCTTCTAGTACTTATTTATAAATCTTTCATGGGTTTCAGTGAACGCCGTACCTAATATAGTTTATATAATATTATATTCAATAACATCAAAAGTATAAATAGGTAGGTACCTGTTTCAAGTCTCACTAGTAATAACAACTGGTAATTCAAAAATGTATTTATTACGTTATTTTTTTTGTAGATCTCGTAATTTTTACGTACAGTCTAAGTCATAAATATGTACACACTTTAGTACCTTGTCACTTTAATTAACTGAGACAATTTCATGTATATATATGAAACCTACCTACCTAGATTTACCTTTGACGCTATAGTACCTACTTGTAGTTATTCTGTGCCTTTGTTGGAACCGTTGCTCCAACCAATGTGCAATTAAATTTAGAGGTAGGTACTATTCAAATTATCAACAAATTATTATTGTACGAATTAAAACTAGACACCAGATCGATAACATAAAAATGAAACTAAGCTACTATTTTTATTATGACAGATAGATATAATAAAACTGTAAATTACTTTACTATTTAAGAGGTAGGTACGATATTCACGTTTGATTTTTAAATAATATATGACGACGCGTACAAAGCTGGCGGCTCCGGGTTCACTTACCAGTACGGGCAAAAAAATATTTGATAAGCGCGAGTATTTGTTCCTGCGTCTTGGATGTTTTCTATGTATCTGTTTAAGTATGTATTTATCTTTATAAGTATATTTATCGGGGTCTAGTGCCCCTGGTACTCGTACAGCCCCACAACTTAGTTATAGGTCAATTTGTTTGAGATACATAAATGATAGTCATAGGCATTAAATAATAATAAGGCTCGACGATTTTGATAGCAATTACTTATTCGAAATATATGTAAATGCAATAACTAACTTGTCTGTCTTTCTGTTTGAGTGCAATGTGTTATGTCTTCATTCCCTTGTTGATAGTTCATTGTGCAGCAAATATTAACGCAAGCCTTGTATGCACTTGCAATAGCAAATAACTCATTACTTAACTCCCATCGCTGTCCCAATGGAAATTTGACTTTAACATTTTCAGGACCAGAATTATTTGAACGTTTTATGAACATTATAGTAACATTATTAATGATGTGACAAAATCAACACTAAAAAAAGAAATACATTCATAGCTATACGAATTATTTCCGGAATAGTTTTATTCCGATATGTTTCGGCCGACTTATACACGTAACATAGTTCTACATTTTGAAGATAATAACTTTTCATATTTATCAGTTTTGGTTTTTTCTTTCTTTTTTTAGGGTTCCGTAGTCAAACTAGGAACCCTTACAGTTTCGCCATGTCCGTCCGTCCGTCCGCAGCCTAACGCAGAGACTGTTAGTAAGCTGTAATTTGGCATAAATATACATATTAGTCACGCTAACAAAATGGTACAATAAAAGGTAAAAAAATACTAAAAATCTGAAAAAATACTTAAATGAAAGCAAATATAACGAATTTATTAGGAAAACTATCACGACTAAGTAGACATCATTGGTTCTTGAGATACAGCCGATTAAAGTGTTTACACCTACTAAAATCATCTAACGGCCGAACCCTATATTCTAACCGCGGACAGATACCCTTACTTTGGATTAGAATTTGACACGTTTTGTATGTGCTACGAAATGTCAAATTTCAACCCGAAGTAAGCCTTATCTATCCGCGGTTTGAATATAGGGTTCGGCCGTAAGACGGCACCAAATGACATTAAATAGAAAATTAGTCATTACTTGTTGATTTTTTATTTTGTAGTAAGTAGTTAACGGCTTCGGAGTCGGAACCCTACACGGAGCATGGTTCGACATGCTCTTGCCCGTTTTTTATTGAACAAGCAAGACTTGGGCATAACAGTTATTATAGCAATCGGGACCATTGCTGTTAAGTTAATGTAGAATTACTGTGTCAATGACTATAAACAGTTTACATACATAGGTACATGTATTACACTTAACATTAGATCGTAAATCCATTTACGAGTAGAACACTCACTTGGTTCTTCGCATTAGTAACTTTACAAGGCCCGTTGAACAGGGCAAGCGATGCGACATTGCAAATTCAGTTGTAATGTCTGTCACCTTCTTGGTTTAATTACCCCATTTAGGTTGATGGCACCAATGTTGGACACTTTACTCTTAATCCAAAGATCATCGGGGTCACCACAAAAAACCGGGGGAAAATACTTAAATCGCTACATGCATTCCTATATAATATATGAGGAGATTCCATCATCAAATCTTGACGTGTTGACAATAGGGCCAACTAGAAATACTCTTAGGTACAGTCAATGTAATAAATATGTATACACTTTAGTACCTCGTCACTTTAATCGCTGTGACAATTTCATATGGCAGTTTAAACATGACGTTAAACAGACAAGGTACTAAAGTGTATACATATTTATGACCTTGACTGTACTACAATTTCAATTAAAAAAAAATGAAATCGGTCTAGCGGTCTTGGAGTAATCGGGGAAAATACATTTTAAAAAAACCCCAACGAATTGAGAACCCTCCTTTTTTGAAGTCGGTTTAAAGTGAGCAACGCGTATTTAGCGTCTGGTGTGAATCGAGCCTAATCTTAAGAAAGTGATGTTTCGTTTCAGATGGCAGATCGTGTGGAGAAACGTTCTTGGGTTCGTTTATCTTCACACCGGCCTCATCTACGGTTTCTACCTTATATTCACCGGCAATGTAAAGTTCTGGACGCCTGTGTTTGGTAAGTACATTCATATAACCATATAAACGACTGTTAATTATTATTAACTAGCGACCCGCCCTCGCTACGCTCAGGGTTAAAGTATAAACCTTCCTCTTGAATCACTCTATATTATATTGAAAAAAAACCGCATCAAAATCCGTTGCGTAGTTTTAAAGATCTAAGCATACATAGGGACAGACAGACAGCGGGAAGTGACTTTGTTTTATACTACGTAGTGATTTGCAGGGAAATCCAACCTGTCGTTACATCATGCATTTTCTATTCATGGCCAGGCTCATTGCTCATTGTTTAGCCTTTCAGTCAGCAAATGGTCGAAAATTTTTTGAGAATAAATTAAAATAAATCGATACTTTTTTGTAATATAGCGCCATATAATGAAAAAATTAAAACGACCAATCAGAACACACCATTTTGTTACGCAAAATATTAGGTGTAATTTTAGTATATGATACACAGACTAAAAATAAATATACTTACCACTTTTTTAAATATGAGTCACACGTCACTTGGTGCCGATTTTCGTAGCACTCAAGATTAAATAACAAGAGAGATTTGTCACAGTCAAAGCATACAATTTTATAATGCAGTTGTCATTTTCATAACGAAATTAAAAAGAAGTGGAAGACTCGTGATGTTACTAGTATTTATGTCAAATAAAATGTAAGTAAAACTTTGTGTAAGATATTAAAATTAGAAATTGCAAACATGATTTTATGTAAGCAGATAATGATGTAGGAAGGGATATAAATCAACCAACAAGTTTCAAGAACCAGAAAAGTTTGGAAAAAATATAATTATAAAAGTTTATAATAACTTAATTTAATGGAAAACGCAACAAAAAGTATATTTTTTATTAGTAGCCTATTTCTACAAACCTTGCAATGTAGCTTTCTACGATATAGGGCTTATGGTTTTTTGGTAATTGTGTATGTCACATTAATCCGAAGTAAAATTACTTATTTAAAAAACTTAAACTGTTTATGTTTTATAAATTGCGTACTTACTACCCTTGGCAACAACTTAGGAACACTTTTGAAATATTTTTCTACAGTTTATAATATACAATGTTTTAGAGTATCTTTAATTAATCTAAACCGCGACAAGAGAGCGGTGAAACTTTAATCTTTATTGCTTCAATACTTGTTTTGTTGTAGTTAACAGATTCCAACCTGTAGAGAGGCTGGTAGTACCTACTTATATGCAAAAGTTTATCTTTTTTAATAAGTAGTTTATTTCAAGTAGCAAATCATTCAATTCGGTATAGGTTTTTACTTCATCATGCACCACGTAGTTTTGAAGTCAAGTAAAGTTGACCCCCACCCACATTGTCTAGTGAATGTAGGTAACCAGGTGAACAAGCGTTCAGCTGTTCAGCATGTTCGTAATGTTAATTATAAAGTGCGTTGATCTTAAGAAGAGAGAGATGGCGCTCCTCAGGAGGGCTAGCACAAATTGTCCGCGACTTATTTGTTACTCGGATCGCCCTTTCTATCTACTCAACGATAAAGATGTACTGAACGCCAAGCGAGCAAATACAACCTGTGCTACACATTATATTGCGCACAACAGACTGAGGATCTAATTGAATAGAACAGTAAACTAACACTTTCAAGGGGCAACTAAAATGTACAGCTAAAAATCTTAAAAAAAAAGCGGCCAAGTGCGAGTCGGACTCGCCCATGAAGGGTTCCGTAGCAGCAAGTAACATAATATAAAAGTTCGTTGTAGCTTTGATCAATGTTTTTATGACGTATTAAAAAAAAACTACTTACTAGATCTCGTTCAAACCAATTTTCGGTGGAAGTTTGCATGGTAATGTACATCATATATTATTTTTACATTTATCATTCCCTTATTTTAGAAGTTACGGGGGGGGGGACACACATTTTTCCACTTTGGAAGCGTCTCTCGCGCAAACTATTCAGTTTAGAAAAAAATTATAATAGAAACCTCAATATCATTTTTGAATACCTATCCATAGATACCCCACACGTATGAGTTTGATGAAAAAAAAATTTTTGAGTTTCAGTTCTAAGTATGGGGAACCCCAAAAATTTATTGTTTTTTTTCTATTTTTGTATGAAAATCTTAATGCGGTTCACCGAATACATCTACTTACCAAGTTTCCACAGTATAGCTCTTATAGTTACGGAATAAAGTGGCTGTGACATACGGACGGACAGACGGACAGACATGACGAATCTATAAGGGTTCCGTTTTTTGCCATTTGGCTACGGAACCCTAATAAAAACCAACTAACTACCATTATCTATACATTACAGTGTCTGTATTAATCCTTTATTTCGTAATGTTAAGCCAGCTTAACATACACTCGGCGTCAAAAATATCGCCCCTCCGCGAAAATCAGATTCAAGCTAATCTAGACCTTAGCGAAATTATGTTACATAATTAATATTAGTATCAATTAAAAGCACGTTTAATGTGTTTTAAATTAATAATGTTTAATTTAAACAAAACTTAATGGCTTGTGAATCAGAGCGTTTCGAAAAAAAAGTGCACAAATACTCGTTTGAAGGGTCGCGAGTTGTGCCCTTTTCCAGGGGTATAAAATGCCTGTACAAGGTCAAATGTCAATCATTCACTATCCAGACGTCGAAGAGAACACATCTAAGGAACTCAAGCAAGAAAACAACCCTCGAACATGGAGACCACCGCTGCTGAATCAGCTCAAGTGGTTGCACTACTGCAAGCAGGAGTTCGGCAGTGTGATGTCGCTCGGCAACTCAATTTAAGCCGTCATGCTGTCCGCCGAGTATTTCAGCGGTTCCAGGAGACTGGGGGCTACATCAGAAGACGTGGGGCTGGTCGGCGACGCTGCACATCCGAAAGAGATGATCGCTTCATCGTGACATCATCTCTACGCAATCGCTTCGCTAGTGCTGTTGAGGTGCAACAACGCCTCAGAGAAGCTCGGACAAGATCAGTTAGCATCTCTACGGTTAGAAGAAGACTGCGGGAGAAGGATATCGTGGCTCACAGGGCTGCTACAGGCCCAATGTTGACCGCACAGCATCGCAGAGATCGCTTGCAATTTGCCCGCGACCACGTCGATTGGACGTTTGAGCAATGGAGACAGGTTCTCTTTACCGATGAGACGAGAGTCTGTCTTTATTGCAACGACAGGCGGGCCAGAGTCTACAGAAGGTCGGGCGAACGATTTGCTCAAGCCTGTATTGAAGAGACAGTGGGCTACGGAGGTGGCTCTTGCATGTTCTGGGGGGCATGTCTATAGACGGCAAAACCGACTTTGTCTGCGTCTCCAGGACTGGAGGCACTCGCGGCCAAGGGTCCCTGAATGCTCGCCGATACATTGCCGAGATCCTGGAAGAGCATGTGATGCCATATGCGGGTTACGTTGGCTCTGGGTTCACATTAATGCACGACAACGCTCGCTCCCACACTGCATTAATTGTTCGGGATTATCTGGAGGAGGTCGGGATTCCCGTTTTGCCGTGGCCAGCCAGGAGTCCTGACTTAAACCCGATTGAACACCTTTGGGACGAGCTGAAGCGATGGGTTCGGTCACGAGATGCCGCCCCTACCACCCTGCAAGATCTTCAGGACGCAGTCATCGAAGAATGGGGCAACATTCCACAAGAGGACATCGTAAAGTTGGTGCGATCAATGAAAGACCGTTTAGAGGCAGTGATAAGGGCAAGGGGGGGTAACACTAGGTTTTAAGTTAATTTTAGGCACTTTTTGTAAAATTTTGTTATCCATTTATTGTTGTAAATTTAAACTTGAATTAACATTTTTCAACTGTCCGCAATGTCATTTCCTTAAATTTTTGACCCCAAGGAAAAATCCTTTTTTTTTTAAATTTTCCTAAAAAAACACTTTATTACCTTTCAAATGATACCTAACAATCATATTGTTGTCCTTGATCAAATAGGGTTTAAAGTCGGTTGTAATTATTTTCCGAGGAGGGGCGATATTTTTGACGCCGAGTGTATTTTAAGGACACATTTCCTATTTTTTTTATCGTTTATTTTTTGTAATCAAAAGAGATTTTGCGCGTTAAAGGGTGATTGAGCAAAAAATAGAAATAAAATCACGTTTGTTGGATGGGAGCCCCCTCAAATATTTATTTCATTTTGATTTAATTATTTATTTAATATGAATATACAACTTAATATTCTGTGAATATTTCAAGTATATACCTGTTGCCGTTATTAATGTCGGCATTTTTTTTTGTACTTATGTGTTGTTGTAGCGGCAACAGAAGTACCATTATCTGTAAAAATTTCAACTGTCTAGCTATCACGGTTCATGAGATACAGCCTGGTGACAGACGGACGGACGGACAGCGGAGTCTTAGTAATTGGGTTCCCATTTTACCCTTCGGGTACGGTAGGTACTCTAAAAAGGAGAATTAGATTATACTTGTGTAGGTAACCACAATGGAATCCTTACACTACTAATTAATAAACCAAAATGTCTCGTAAGTGTACATTTTACTGTTTAGAGCTAACATCCACAATTTTATACTTTTAGAATTTGTCAAAAAAAGAATCGATTTAAGTAAAATAGCGTTCTAAATACTTACATTGACGTGTTAGGTTTAATTTTATGTATAACTAGCTTTTGTCCGCGACTCCGTCCGCGTAGAAGTTGTTTATCGCTACTCCGTCGGAAAGTCTCCAATTTGCCGGGATAAAAAGTACCCTACCCTGGGACTTAAACTATCTCCACACCAAGTTTCATCAAAATCGGTTCAGCGGTGAAGAAATAACAAACAGATTGACAGACAGAGTTACTTTCATATTTATAATACTAGTATAGTAGGGGTGTCTTGCATATGAGTATGTCGTAATACTTGTAATTACAGCGGTGGTATTCACGCTGCTGTCGGCGCTGGGCGTGACTGCGGGCGCCCACCGGTTGTGGGCGCACCGCGCGTACAAGGCGCGCTGGCCGCTGCGCCTCATCCTGGCCGTGCTGCAGACCATGGCTTTCCAGAACCACATCTACGAGTGGGTGCGCGACCACAGGTGCCTGCTGTTCCTTACATATATCTTCCATACATATTAAACTCTTCCGTGACTGACAAACTGACAGACAACGCGCATCCTACATCGTTGGACTTGAAATTTGAAAGAAATATTCCTGGGCTACCGTAGAGGTGCACTAAGACAGTATTTTATAAATAACAGAAAACAAACGCTACGCGTAGAAAATTGCGGGTTTCTTTTAGGTAGTACGAGTACAAGCCTTGAGCTTTAGTTTGGGACTAGGTCAATTGCGATTAGACTTTCAAAGATTTTGGTACCTATTACCTACACACTTTCAAAACCGATAAAATGAAATACCAGTTTAACGTTAACATTACATTTCAGGGTTCACCACAAGTACACGGAAACCGATGCGGATCCCCACAATGCGCGTCGTGGCTTCTTCTTCTCCCACATCGGCTGGCTTATGATCAGAAAACACAAGGAAGTGCTGGAGAAGGGCGCTGCCATCGACATGTCCGACCTTGAGAAGGACCCCATTGTAATGTTCCAGAAAAAGTAAGTCGCTCAAAAATTAACCCGGATATCCTTACTAGCCTTTTGATAATTTTAAAACGAACGTCCATTTGTTGCTCCATTAGTTTTGTAACCCGCAATGTTATAAACGAAAAAACAATATTAAATTAGTTCTATTACTTATTTCAGGACCTACCTTGTGTTGATGCCTGTCTTCTGCTTCCTGATTCCTCTTTGGGTACCAATTTATTTTTGGGGGGAGGACCCCTGGACCTCCTGGTACGTGGCGTCGGTGTGGCGCTACACGATGTCTCTCAACTTTACCTGGCTGGTCAACTCCGCTGCCCACATCTGGGGCTTCAAGCCTTTCGACAAGTGAGTAGCTAAATCTCTAAAGACTGCACCCGATCGTTTATAAACCCTATAAACAGTGTATTCATTTTTATAGAATTGACGTAAGCCACCGAGATAGTCACGTGGTACTATCTCAGTGACAGCGTCAATTCCATACATTATTCAATCGAAACATAATCGCTAACGATTGTCGAATGCAACTTGACTAGCCCCACTGGTGCGTTAATATTAATAATAATTTATAATAGTAATGAGGGCGCCACTGGCCGGTCGGCAGGCTTAACAAAACCTTCCTAAATAATGTGGCAGATCCAAAAAATATCCATGAACGGTATCAATACATTTTAGTTTCGTTCGATTTTTATTCATAACTAATAATAATAAATATCACGGGACAATGTCACACAAATTGACCTAGCCCCAAACTAAGCTCTAGGCTCGTATTATGGGTACTAGACTAGATCAATTTGTGTGAGATTGTCCCCTGATATTATTATTATTATTATTATTACATCATTGATGTAGTGTAAGGTTCACATTATCTCAATATTTCCACTGAAAAGATTTTTTTTATGCACAAGTTAGTTTAAAGCGAGATTTTTTTTAATATCCAGAATAATAAATTGACTTACGCGCCGTAAATATTTTTTTCTGCATTTTTTTAATTAGATGATGGTTTATAAAAAAGCGTCGATAAACACAAGTGATTGTGCACGTTTCAATGTTTCTACTTTTACCTACTTACTTATTTTATACTATTTGTTAACTAATTTAACACCATCGGCATACCGCAACCATACCCACCATACAATACCATAGTCAGAATAAGCCACCAATGACGAATACCCATTTATATTTTGAGGTTCTCGCATTCGCTTTCTCGAATTAGTAGATATAAAGTGAAAGTGGATAAAATAAATTAAACAACTTTGGCGAGGCGCTCGGCCTTATTACGTTCAGTCCTCATAAACGTTAAGTCAAAATGCTTAAACAGAATCTGAAACTGGTTTCACTTCAAACAGTATTGTTCCGTAAACTTAAATCTTCAAAAAACACAAGGATGTTTTTTAAAAAGTTTCGTCCAGATACTGGACAAGGGATCCCTTAGTTTATTCGTTACAAACATACAAAAATAAAAATCTTTCCATTTTGCAATCGGTAGTTAAGATGTTGAAAATATAAGGCAATAACTACTTATAGTGATTTAGTTACGATGGATGGATGAACAAACGGACAAGGAAGGCTTATTAATATGTTTGACACCATTTGGCACCATAACGACACGTTGGCCTAGTTGGGAGTGACCCTGCCTCTGAAGCCAGCGGTCCTGGGTTCACATCCGGGTAAGGGCAGATATTTGTGTCATGAGTGCGAATATTTGTTCCCGAGTCTTAGATGTTTTCTATGTATTTAACTATATATTTCTCCACATAAGTATGTTTAATCGTTGTCTAATACCCATAGTACAAGCCTAGAGCTTAGTTTGGAACTAGGTCAATTTGTGGGAGATTGTCCCCCTGATATTTAAATAATTATGGAACCCTAATATGCTAAATTAAGATTTATTTTCGGATTTGGAACGTATCATTTCTTTTTCAGGAACATAGGAGCTACCGACAATTTGACGGTGGCTATCTGTGCTTTGGGCGAGGGTTGGCACAACTACCACCACGTGTTCCCGTGGGACTACAAGGCGGCGGAGCTGGGCAACTATAGGACCAACTGGTCCACGGCCATAATCGACCTCGCGGCCAAATATGGTATCGTATCTCATTTTGATCTCAATTAGCCCCAGATAGAGACCTGATTACTTTTTTTAATAATTTATCTAATAGTACCTATTTATTTCCATTTTCATATGTCGGTATAATTTACAAATTTCAAATCTGTTACTTGTATAATTTGCCAGCTTGAGACCCGTGACCTCTGGGCGGATGAACAGTAGTGTCATTAGGGCTCTGTTTTACCCTTTGGCGCGAACCTCTTCAAACCAAAAATCATAAAATGTATATGACATTTACAAAGAGCTAACCTTCAAAAAGTGACGATTTATCTAGGACAGGAAAAGAATAATAACTTTTAGTATCTTTTTCCTTTGGCATTTAAAAGAATACCTAGACTTATTCTTCTTCTTTTTTTATTGATGGCGGTCCACAGCGGTGTTCCGCTGTGATTTCGCTACCTACTGTAAAGTAAGTAGAGTAAAACAGAAAACAGAATAATTCAAAAGTAAAAACCGGTAATTTTTCAACCGGCCAATAACCCCGAAAGTTACCGGTTATTAATGAAGAATGGATGACTTCATTATTGTCAAGCTAAAGTCGAAAGTCAAACAGAGATTTTTGTTTAAATCTCCGTAGTAGTTAATTCCTAAAACCATAATAAATCCCCACTCACCTGGCAGTAGCGAAATCCTTATTATATACTAGCGGCCCGCCAGCGGCTTCGCCCCGCTGCAAATTTCCGACTTCCCCAGTGGATTTTTCAGTTTTTTCTTTCATAAGAACCTTCTCCTGACAGTAACAAACACAATAAAAAAAGAATTGGTATAATTGGTCCAGGCGTTGTTGAGTTATGCGCTTACCAACACATTTTGCGATTCATTTTTATATTATAGATAACACAGACTAAAGTAATGTTTTTAAACAAAGGTTGCAAATCTCAAAAATATTAACGATTCCAATTGTCTTATTCTGATATTCATATTTCTGAATTAGCTTGAATAAATGAAACCATTCCACATATACAATTTCATTAGTTATTCATTAGAAATTTAAATATTTATGGTTTTTCACATGCGAAGTGTAGGTAGTCCGCGATTACCCCTCGCTAAACGGTTTTTTAATTATTAAAAAAACTAACCTTAACTAATCTACACAATAGATGTTTATTAAATTCTGTGTTTCAGGTTGGGCCTACGACTTGAAGACGGTTTCTGAGCAAATGATTAGGAACAGAGTGGCGAGGACGGGAGACGGGACCCACCCGTCCTCCTCCGAAGATACGCAGCAGCAGGCTGATGATGGCCATCACCACATCGAGAACCCAGTTTGGGGCTGGACCGACAAAGATATACCCGAAGAAGAGAGAGCACTGGTTGAAATTACACATAAAAAGGAAGACTAGACAAATAATTACCTATACGTATAGGTAAATAACATCGCCAAAAAAGCTTTGCACCTGTAGAATGGTAATTTATTTATGTATTATACATATAAGTTTGTTTGTGGAGGTTTTGACAAAAATAAGCCGTAAAGCCCAAACTGTGTATAGGTAGGTATAGAATAAATATTTATTATATTGTTCGGTATAGGTATTGTAAAAATATTTATGTAATAAGATGTTAAGTGCGAGTACAAAAATGTAGTCCTAATGGTTGTTATGTGATATTTTGTACAAAAATAATTGGTATTTTGTATTAGGCCTAAGCTTGCTGTTTAAAGCCATTTTATCTTTATTAATATTTTTTTACTTGTATATAGTTTTCTCTGAAGACTTTTATCAACGTTTGATAATCTATAAAATTAAATGTAAAGAGCAACACAGTAAAAAAATATTATCACGTTAAGAACATCATTATAGTATGAACTTCAATTGAGTTCACAAATTATCAGTATATTCAACTGATTTTCGCTCTTAATGTCTCCTCTCCCACTTTCTCTTTAAGTGAATTCAATGAATGATTGCTCATCATTATTATCCAATCGTTATTTAGTTCGGGTTCTTGCAGCACTACGTGCACTTAGGTTATATTTCAATAAAACTGGGTGTGTTATTCTTGTCTTTTATTCATTCCACAACACAATTCTTCTTACGAGTATAGTACAACTGTTCGCAGCGCATATTCACCAAGTTTCAAATTTTATTTTTTATAAGGAGTATCCCCATTGAGCATTCGCGTGTAATATTCGAGTGGTCAGGGACGATTTTTGAAGCTCACCGACAAAAAATGACTAACTTTGAGGTCAATTTGTGCAGCGATAATCTACAAGCGGGCCAACCTTTTGGATTTGATAATGATAACGCCTTTATCACATCAAATCCAAAAGCTGGGCCCGCTCGTAGATTAAATCGCTATACAAATTGATTTTAAAGTTAGTAATTTTTCGTCAGTGAGCTTCAAATATCCCCCCCCTGGTCGTCGAGCCGAGCGCTATTATGGTCCATACCACTTGAATATTAGACGCCGAATGCTCATTTCACGCGAATGCTCTCAGTGAAGCTCCATAAGGAAATAATAAAAATATACTTATCCAGATATAAAAGGGATTAAACTCATGCTCAGGCGCACACATGAATTGCAAATAAAACGGGCATGCACTTACGATTATTTCGATGAAGTACTTAGTTTAAGTAGGTTAAAAAAATAAACTGTATGCTATAAAAGCTATCATTTATATATTCTTATCATATTATATTTCTTCAAATTATTTCGCTTCATTATACAGTTTATTTTAACTCAAAACAATCGTAATTGTCCAATTTCTTTGCAAGGAGGTGTATTTACAGAGCTTAGTTCTGGTCTAGTATGGGACTAATTTTTGTGAGATTTTTCTTGATATAAATAAAAAAAAGTACATGTTACCATACTCACTGACGACATCGCGAATCGTGCTCGAAGCTCTGCCCTCCTAAGCTAAAACACAGTATGTCAGATTCAATTGCCAAAGTAGATTCAATCTTCTCTTGTTAGTAATAAGGTTTTGATTGCTACAGGAGACTTATTTGACATACTGCTATTTGGCTTAGCAGGGCAGAGCTGGCGGCGCGATCTTCATGTTCCGTATCAAAAGGGAAAAAAAGGAAATTCATAGATCAAAGGCAGTATTAAGAGCTGATAAAAGCTGCCAATGAAAAGGGATAGACTTCTCAACTTAATTAGGTCGACATAATATTTACCAACAAAAAAAAATAATATTTAAAATGTAAAAAAAAAAGTTAAGTTAGTTTTTTTTTATTTTTTTTTATTTATTTTTTAGTGGTGGTAGGACCCTGTGCAGGGTCCGTCCGGATCGCTACCACCATCTTATCCATTAACCATCCGCCAAGCAACAGTGTTCGCATTGTTGTGTTCCGGTGTGGGGATAAGACAACCGGTGAAATTACTAGCATAGAGGCATTTCATCGTAGTCCTCAGGGTTGGCAGCGCATTTGAGGTCTTAGGATTATAATCTTGAGAATTCAAATGTCGATGGGTCTCAGATTTCACTTACCATCAGGTGGCCTGAGTGCTCGTGTGCCTTCTCCTTAACATAAAAAAAAAAAAAAAATTGGTCACAGAACTCAAAATGTCCATATTTTTTTTTAAAGTAGTACCTATTCAAGTGATTACATGATAAACATAAATATTATGTGATTGTAGGTAATCTTATTTGTAGGTAAGGTAGCTTTTTCTGGATTTTTATTTCATTTCATTTACGTTAGCACTATTTTTGAAAGAATTCAGTATTAAAATGTATCATTAAAACATTAACATAATATAACGCAGCAGCCGGTATATAACTATTCAATTTAATAGTAGATTGTTCAATAAGGGACTAAAGTAAGCCATTACGACACGAGAGTATTAAATTTATCCACCCGAGCAAAGCAACGCAGATGAACATCGAGTGTCGTTATGGTTTTTAGTCTCGAGTTAAACACTCTGCTTTTCACTTCGATTAAGAGAAAAAATAATCTACATATAAGAATGATGTTCTTAAAAAAACTTAAACAACCGTCGATTTTTTTTTAGTTAATATCAATTCATAAAAAAAACGTTATTAAATATTTTTAACATGCCTAAGGCGTGTCTAAGATTTTTGTAATATCAGCGTAATAGTTTTAACATATACACGTTGAAAAATTACAATTTAATAGTGCTATCATTTTTACTCTTAACCAGTCACGGTAATTCAGAACGGGACAGCAACAAGGTTTCTTTTTGGGGTTTGAACATTACAAATAGTCCATAGACAACATTTTCGAAACGAAGGCCTCGGCGGTGGAGCTTGTATGCCCAGTCCCAGCCTGCCCTGCAATGCACCGGCTCCACCGCGCTGTTTGTGGTTTTCCAAGGCTTTCAATAAGGACATTTAAAAGAAAAAGTACTTTAGTCCCTAGGGATTAAAATGACACTTTAGTCCCTAGGGATTAAATGCATCCCTTTAGTCCGCGTATAGATAGCTATTACGAGTCATTTTAGAGCAAGATAAGTGAAAAACATTATGTTTTACTTGAAACATTTGCTCTTTCTAATTACAGTAGCCATGTAAAATATTTTTCTAATTACCGTGTCCATACAATATTAGTAATTCAACATTTACAGTATAGGTAAAGAGGATAATAGAAAGATATAATGAATGACGGCGCGCGAGTTATGTCGCCCGCGAGATAGACTACCTGTCTTTTTCGGACCGTTCTAATTAGATAATGACGGGTAGTCTATATCGCGCGCGACGTAACACGCCCGCCGTCATGTGCTAGCCGTGCTAACGGGAAACTTCGATAGCGCGATGCAGTGCACTGTCAGATTTAGCTATTGGACATTGGTGGCGCTGCCGTAGCTCGTTGTCTCCTACGTGTAACGAGTTGCTGCTAGATGTCGCTACATCTCAAAAACTTCAGATTCGATTCGATACCTGTCTCAAAACACATTTATATAAGTAAACATCAACTCCTCAACTGACATCACAAACGCTTCTTGAGATGTACGAGTATTATTTTAAAGGTATAACGAAACGAGATAATGAGCAACTGTGCAGCTGAATTTCTGTTATTTTGTTAATGCTTACACACTTTTTTGTGGCCCGATTAGTTTTTATGTTTTACAGGATTGCTACAGTTTAATTAACTACCAACATGGCTTTCTAATTTCTAGAATAACGTACGAATACAAATTGCCATGACGTTTGTTATCGTTGTGCTGGTGCTACACAATTATTGTCCAACATCCGAACTAGTCCAAATCTTAAAGGGGTGTGTCAGCGGTTTGGCCGCGAGTTCAGAGTCCTAATGACTACTTAACATTATGTTTATCGATATATTTTTTGTTGTTTTCTCTTTACACGACTGCCCAAAAAAAGGACTGTTAATGTTTTCAGGATTATTATTATCTATGCATATTTGTGAATTTCTTTATTTCACGATAACTTCTTAATGCCTAAACCAAACTCAGACGTATGGGGTATCATTGGAATTGTTAAAATACCGCAAGTAACATAGGCTAGGTTTTGTCTAAAAAAATGCTACAATTTTTTTTAATCTGCATGATTTTAGAATTATTTTTTAAATGTTTTAAGAGTAGAGGCTCCAAGAGCATCCTCGGTCCTATTTTGAGTCGTTTACGTGGAACACTCATTTAAACTTTATGTTGCATAGTTCCCCTACCCGATAATAGATGGCGCTAGCAGTCACTGTATATATATCACTACATACCTAATGTTAAACAAAGTAGCTTCCCGCTGTCTGTGCCTATGTATGCTTAGATCTTTAAAAGTACGCAGCGGATTTTAATATAGTTTATATTAATAGATAGTGATTCAACAGCAAGGATCGTAATGATAATTTGTGCAAATGATACCTTAATATACTTAAGCTGTCGGGAGCCTGTTCTGTAACATTGCCAGCAGTTCAGCCCCAGTCGGTAAATGTCGCACTCCCGCTTCGCTCGTCGTCGTACCTAACCTTTACTTAAGTTTTAGTTTTTTTTTGACATATCTTCAAGAGAACACATATTAATATGATAACCAAAAATCTAACAAATAAAATAAGAGTAATGTGAACTATTTGACACACATTGGTCTAGTTGGTAGTGAACCTGCCTTAGAAGCTAGCGGCCCCGGATCCTGCAATGGTAATGTTATGTTTCTCCATGTAAGTAATTTTATCGTTGTCTACTCATAGTACCCATAGTATAAATAAATGCAACAGTGTTCGCATTGTTGTGTTCCGGTGTGGGGATAAGACAACCGGTGAAATTACTAGCATAGAGGCATTCCATCTTAGTCCTCAGGGTTGGCGACGCATTTGAGGTCTTAGGATTATAGTCTTGAGAATTCAAATGTCTATGGGTCTCAGATTCCACTTACCATCAGGTGGCCTGAGTGCTCGTGTGCCTTCTCCTTAAGGAGAACTTAAACAAACAACTTATGTTTAAAAAAAAAAAAAAAAAAAACAGAGTATGTACAATCTCACACAAATTGACCTAGTCCCAAACTAAGCTCTAGGCTTGTACTATGGGTACTAGACAACGATAAACATACTTATATAGAGAAACACTTCCTCAAATACGTAGAAAACATCCAAGACTCAGGAACA
Source organism: Acleris holmiana (assembly GCA_949316455.1). Classification (NCBI taxonomy): domain Eukaryota; kingdom Metazoa; phylum Arthropoda; class Insecta; order Lepidoptera; family Tortricidae; genus Acleris; species Acleris holmiana. The sequence goes on along the minus strand of OX438765.1, from coordinate 4,938,850 downwards.
AATACTCGCGCTCATCACACAAATATCTGCCCTTTACCGGGATTTGAACCAGGACCGCTGGCTTCGGAGGCAGGGTCACTCCCAACTATGCCACCGTGTCGTCTAAGCTTAGACGACACGTATAAGTCTAGAACTTAGTTTGAGAGTAGGTCAATTCATGTGACAATGTCCCGTGATATTATTTATTTAATAAGGTCAGGTGGGGCAAGTACGTCAACGGGACAAGTGTGACAAACCATTTATTTTTAGGAGTTATTGTTGGTTTGATGCACTTGCTCTGTAGACGTATTTCAGTCAGTTGCGGCAATTACGTCTTCAGGGCAAGTGCATCAAACCAACACCTTAAAATACAGGGTAATTTTTTATCAGTGTACAAATTTTAACATATGATTTTTTTTATCGTTAATATAATATATTACGACTATAAAACGAGTTCAAAAAAATATTTTTTTTTTGTTGCAAATGATTCTTCTTGACTCTTTTACCTTCTCGTGTGGACACAAAGTCACACTAGAAATGATGACATGGGTTGTCAAGCTGTAGGTATGCGAATTATGCGATACACTGTATTGATATTCGAAATTTGAAATTTCATATGTACAGCTTATCAGATAACAAGCCCCTCTCCTACTGATATTCTAAATTTGAAATTTCTTTTATTAACTTACTTAATAACACTCCTCTCCTCGCACCCCTGCATTAGAGGGTCCATGAATATCGTTAAGTTAGTGGAATCATTGAATCGGCAATATCTCTAATATTTTTTAAGCTAGAGAAAAAATAACACAACATATGTTATTGATTAACAATAGCGAAGCAAATGTTAAAATTTATGCACCTATAAAAAATTACCCAGTATATGTATACATTGACACAATTGCCCCGTTAACGCACCTGCCCCACCTGACCTTACGACCTCCATATCGCTTATTGTGACTTATTTTATTCGGTTAGTAGGTATATTATGCTTACTATAAACAATTAGGATTTAAAATAATATGGCAACCGAAATTATGACTAAAATGTTTAAGGACCATCAATACATTACTGCAATAATTGAAAATTATGGCTTGAATCAATTATGACAAGAGTGTGTGGCAAATTATTTTAGGATAAGCGATACCATAGCAAAAGTAGAAACTCCGTTTCATTAAGATTGTATGATGCAAGTCGCCTGACGTAGCAACTTTATAATATTTTCAACAGTTGTAGTACTAAAAACGTTTTGCGTCTGATCCAGTAAAAACGGTTTGGGGAAAAATCGGTCAGAGCATATGCGAGTGAGAGCAAGACAGAAACCGGAATGACCTTGTTAAGAGTTACTGCAGTATGTATGTACAGCTTATAAAGGAAGTGCGTTTTAAACTCTCTCTTGTTCCAGCGCCCTGTCATGCAAAAGAAGTGTTCGGTAAGCAGGAGACGAAAACAAAATGTATAAGGAGTATATTTATATATTAAAATAAATAGTATATTAAGAGGACTGTGGAGCAAATAATTTCCTTACAAAATGCGATAAAGTTTTTCACCCCTTAAACATTGTCCGAAGAAAACATTTATTGGAAAGGAAAAAAAAACAAAAGCGGAAGCGTACAGACCTAGATTTTCATAATATCTAAAATATTAAACATCGTGGAAATCCGATTAGATATCGGGGGTAAGAAACTTTATCACCCGGAGCTAGATTTGTATGAATTATTTTTGACAGCTCCGCGATTATAGCATCGCTTCACAATCCTCTAAGTAGTAATACATACTTACTCATTATCTATACTACCAGCCGCTAATAACTTGCAGAATATTCGTACCCTCACGATCTCTAGACAAACTTGGGGGTAACGTGGCACGACACTATCATATTATAAGGTTCTGATTTTAATTCTCCGACTCAAATCTGACAAACGGATCCAAAAAAAAAAATGTATTAGGTATTGTTATATTAGGTTTTAGATCACTACCTCTCTGCTAGAATTAAATGGACTATAAATTATAATTATTAATTACCCCGTGTGTTTGCCGGGTTAGAATTGTGCCACTCCATGTCATCCCGTGGATGTCGTAAGAGGCGACTAAGGGAATAAGGGCTTCTAGTATTGTTAGGCAATGGGCTTGCAACCTGTCACTAATACACTAGTAAACATCTCAGCCTACTTTTGCAAAATGTGGTTACAAAATTATTAACATGTCTTTTTAGAGTTGGTATTTCTGTAGCTCTGCCTACCCCACTCTGTGAATTGCTGTTAGGCGAAGTGCTTGCTACCTGTCACTATGACGCTAGTAAACTTCTTTGCCTGATTGAGCAAAATGATGGTTACTGAATTACAAACAAGTCTTTTTAGAGTTATTGGTATTTCTGTAGCTCTGCCTACCCCACTCCGGGAATGAAGGCGTGATGTATGTATGTAAATTATAATTACTCTATGTACCATCAGCAACACAGTTAACTGACCAGTTTTGAATCTTACAATAAGGCTCACTAGTGGTCAGTTAACATCGATGCTGTTTGTACCTATATCGAATTGAATATTCAATTTATTTATTCACAAAGGAGTTGTTTTTTGTTTGTCTATCACATTTCTTCTGTTTTTGTATGCTAGAATATTAACAAATTTGTTGTTACCACTGTAATAGTCATCGATCCACGCATCATCTGGTGTTTCTTCCACATTATTAAAATGCTCACCGGCAATTACGACATGCTGATTATTTGCTAATACATGACTGTCTCCATGGGTCTCCTCATCTAAATTCTCATAAACGTCATGGTACTGTGTTTCCTCATATTGCTCAGGTTTTTTCTGGTTCCTGTATCCTGCATTGAGGTAAACCACTTTCTTATGGTTTGTGTCAGAGAAGGCATTGTTCCGTAGAAGTGTGAATACTGCGCTGGTTAGAGCCATATTGTTCAGCATGCCTACCCCGACAACTGCCATCTTCAATGCTGGCAGAATGAAAGGTAATATGGCAGACATGATGAGGCCTGGCACCAGGAGAAGTGGGACAATCCTATAAAATTGTTTTCTCATCTTTTTCATCGAGCTGCGACCGGAATCCGCTTCATCTGAAATCAGTTAAGAAACAAATTTAAACTATCTCAAATTATAAAGACAAATGTCGTGGGGCGTTTTCGTTTTTTTCCAAAAAAAGTACCTATAGTTAAGGACAAAAATTAACAACTTTAATTTTTCCATTACGTCACGAAAATTAGTCATATTTTTATATACTGCCCTCATTAATAGGGGGTATTTCAAATTAAATAAGCATAGCAGATTCAAACCCCACCTCTTAGTAATATGGTCGAACTTGCTACAGGAGTTTTATCTGAAATGCCACTATTTCTCTTAAAACAGTAATAGTTAATTTTCGTGACGTAATGGAAAAGTTACCGTTATTAATTGTAACTACAGGTATTTTTTTTGGAAAACGCCCCGTAAGTCTCAGGAGGGTTAAGGGATACATAGAATTAACAAAGTGGTAATTACTCCATTGACAAAGCTCTAAAGTTAAATAATGATGAACATTTAGCCTAAACTACTGAACGCAAAACGTAAAATAAAATACTATTATTACTAACTGTTGGAAATAATGTACACTCTATAATACACTTAAAACAGACTTTTAGAATTATATTTATTTACACTCAGAAATATATTGTAAGTATAAATATTAAAACAGGCTTTTAGAAATGTATTTACTTAGTCAGAAATATATTGTATAAATATAACTTTATTATAATAAAACAGATTTTAAAATTTGGGGTAAAAATAATATAAATAAACGTTTTATGGAGAACATGCATGAAAATCAGAATTGAGTTTCATTGATACGATTTAGGAGAACATGTAAAAAAAAAGCATACAAAAGGCAGTACACTCCCCGCCGTTTATTAAGATACTAGCGACCCGCCCTCGTTTCGCTCCGGATTAAAGTATTATACATATAAACCTTCCTCTTCAATCACTCTATCTATTAAAAAAAACCGCATCAAAATCCGTTACGTAGTTTTAAAGATTTAAGCATACATAGGGATATAGGGACAGAAAAAGCGACTTTGTTTTATACTATGTAGTGATTATATAGTAAAATTAAACTTCTTTTAATGTTTAGTTTAGTTTTTTTCGGCATCCTCATTTTATTTACGTGATATTATAATTCGACGATATTGGCTTAAACAGTAATTTACGAATTAAATGCATAATTTCTTTATAAGGTCCTTATGTTTTAAACATGGAACAACGCTTTGACGTCATTCTTGACTTCCATTTTATATAGTGTTTTTGCAGGGGGTTTGACACTACTTTTGTAATTTCTTTTTTACGGATTATTTTGTAACACGGTGTATATTATTGCAATAGATTATATTACTTAAATAACTGTTGTTTTATTACCGCGGCAACGCTCATTACTAGAATAAGAATTAATAGTCTTGAATTGTATTTATTTACTGTAATGCTAACACAATGACCCTATGTCGGTCGAAATTAAATATTGTATTCTGTTTTTTCTATTACTCTTACGATCGATATCAGCGGATAACAATGTCGATATGAGCGGTTTATAATATAGAAGGAAGAAAAATAATTATACTTTCCTTTAGATATTTTTTTTAACTAGGTAGTTAGCAAAAGAAGTGTCGTAGATAGTCAAACAACATTGTATTTTGTCGATTGAAACAGGATTGGTTGAATTTTTCGACCCCTAAACTAGGTAAAACCTGGACGGGCTTGGCGTAGCTATAAGGGTTCCTAGTTTGACCACGGACCGTAAAAATGTAGCGCAAACACATCGGAGTGGCGTTAAGTTTATGATTACACTGACTCTTCTAGTAGCTAAGCTTCTCATTCTAGGGCAGATTACTAATTCAACAAAGTCTGAACGACGTTTCGATGTGACGCAACACCTTTTCTACGCTTTAAATTACAATAATTATATCACTATGCATAAATGAATTTAAATTGGTTCGAGCCTGTGTTTCCGCCGTTTATTTAACATAACCACTCCATTTAGTTTCACGAGACGAAATGATCAAAACGAGTTCAGGGAAAGTATGTTGTTCCTGGCTTGGCTCGCTTTCCTTTATTTGACCCCTGAATTCACTAAGAACTTTAAATTTATTACAATTTTCTGAGAGAAAGGGTTATGTTCAAAATATCGATTTCTAGAAGACAATCGTACTAAGTGCATCGATGGTCTAGTAAACAAATATGCTAAGTGCAAAGAAAATCTTTGCACTTAATACATTTGCCTTGTAGGCTATCCAACCACTTAGCACGATTGTCTTCTAGACCATCCTTAAAGTAATATTAAATTTCAACATAACATTTAATAGAATTGGGTGAGCGGCCAGATTAATCAAATGACAAAACACTTAGACATACTGAGTAGTAAGTATGTTTAATACACAAGCAGTTTTAAATGTACGTGGCAGTTATTTCATGACACAACATATCTCTTTTAAATAATACTAGTTTAAAGAACAACTTAGGTATTTCAATAAAGAGCACTTCAAACAACCCCGTAGATCAATTTCGAAACTAATTTATATTCCTGTTAAATAAAGCTATTCACTAACTAAGATATCGTCCAACGTTCCAAAAACAAACAAACTCCTTGAACTTACCCGAATAAACATCAACGTTGAGCGTCCCGTTATCCCTCGATTTCAGTTCGAACGAGTATCCAGGAATTAGATGCAGCTTCAGGGCTCGATACCGGAGCAGCTTTGCCGTGCCATCGCAAAGTTCCGAGTAAATCTGGCCATCAGACCAATTACTGTATTGTTGCCATGGAAACTGCTCGACGTCTTTTGTCAGGTTAAAGCAGGCTTCTTGCTTTGATAGGGCGTTGACCGCGTTGGCAGCGCGCCAGGCACTCAAAGCGCTCAAGCATCTCGTAGGGCCGAGTGATTGGCCGCACGTGAGGAGTTTCTCGACTGGTGTGCCTTTGATTTGAAGTGCAGCGAGCAGTTCCCGTGGCATGTAGTCGAACGTTGCATCGCGTGCGCCGAAACACGGCCACACGGCGAGTGAGAGAATGGCAACGAAAGCGCGCATCGCTGTAGACTGAGCGGCAAGATAACTCGGTCGCGCACTACTCTCTCCACTTGGAAGGGACGGTATAGCGACGGCCATTCTGATTCCATAGCCAGACAAATACAACCTAAAATCCTATCTGAATTTATTTTAACCCCGCGACGTACGAGTATGTCACTCAAGACTGCATGTTTTTAAACTGTAGTAATAGTAGCTTATTTTACTAACAAATCTGATCATACAAGAAATTCACAAACTTCGCTTCGCTTGTGCATTAAAACGAATAAAAACACTTTCATTGCGTTAAACCATAAAATACGAAAGTTATAAAAAAAAACACATTTTGTGGCACACTTCCCGGCATGCCGTGTTAAACGACTCGTGTTTAGTTGGATTGTCTTTCATTAGCCACCTTTCCTTTTCATTATTAATTACTGGTATTCCACCGGGGGATCCTACATAGTTTGCATGCAGGAAATGGCCTATTTGGCCAAAAGCGCGAGCACATTAGCATACTATGGTCACGGCCGGACTGTCGCCGCGCGTCGGTGCGCAGGCGCATTGATCGGATTTCACTACAACCGCTACGTGCGACGACTTTGAAATCCTCATGTTTAATTACCGTGATAAAGTGAAGATGTGTTATCGATTCTGGTTTTTCACCCGCGATTTGACGTCACGATAATGAATTGGCACTATGAATGTAGTATAGGTCGTTTTACAAGAGCTGCCACGAATTGACTGAATAGGTGAATTAAAGTGTACAAGTTCAGTTAACACTATTTACATACATACATAGCTTCACGCCTTCATTCCCAAAATGGGATAGGCAGAGCTACTGAAATACCAGAGACTCTAAAAAAAGTCGTTGATAATTCTGTAACCACACTTTGCACAAGTTGGTTAAGATGTTTACCAGTGTATTAGTGACAGGTTGCAAATCCATCGCCTAACAGTGCTACAAGATTTTATTCCCGTAGTCGCCTCTTACGACATCCACGGGAAGACATGGAGTGGCACTTTTCTAACCCGGCAACCACACGGGCTCTAACCCGTAACTAACTATTTACCAAAGTATAACAATATCTACTGATGTGAGCCATCAGCACAATAAGTTTTTTTTTCTCTTTATCGCATGGAGATGACAAACTAAAAATACATTATTTATAATAAGGAGTACCTACGTGCCAAGAATATGGTCTTTTCTTCAGTGTTAGCGAAAAAAAAGTACATATGTACCTACAAACGGCAAACGAATGGAACCCTATGACGGGTGCCGCCGTTCAATACATAGGTACATTAAGACGAAAATTAAACAATTATTTATAACGTTTTAATAATAATGTAATCCTAGTTAAAATTCGTAACTGAGAAATTTTGTTTAGGATTGGGAAGCGATGCTAAAATCGCGTAGCTGTCAAAAATAATCCATACAAATTCATCTCCGGGTGATAACTGATAATATGATAACACTGGTTTCTCACCCCCTAAATCAAATGGGATTTCCACGATTTTTGAATATGTTGTAGATATTATGAAAATCTGGGTCTGTACGTTTCCGCTTTTGTTTTTTTTTGTTATCCCTATAAATATTTTCTTGGAAAGGAAAACGTACAGACCTACTTTTTCGTGCAGATCTACAACATATTATTCAAAAATCGTGAAAATCGGACAACGTTTAAGGGGATCAAAATTAAACATGTTAATGTCACGCTTAAAAATATAAGTAGATTTAATTAAAAATACGTGCGAAATTGTCGTGTAACGGGATGCACGACGTGGGTGCGGGGCGAGGAGTGGAGTGAGCGAGATGCGGCGGACCTGCCATAGCGAGCTTATTTCATTTATGTACGTGTTTATACTAAACAATGTATTGTGTGAGAAGAATATATATGTTCATCTATCTATCTATCTACCCACCTGTGATTCGATACTTTATGCCGAAAGTCGAACTTAAGGGGGGTAATTCCCTTAACACAGCGCTACATCGAACGAAAAGGTGAACGTTTAAGTAGTCCCGTCGGAGTGTACAAATCGCTTTTTTAATCGCGTGCCTTCTCCATTGGGCAGCAGAGCTCCATCGCCCGCCGAGTTTTACGTTCACCTTTGTGTTCGACGCAGCGCTGTATTAAGAAAATCACCCCCCTGCAGCAGTTGTTATATTAGTACTAATTAGTAGGTACCTATCTAAAAAGACTTGTGTACAAAAGATATTTTCTATGTGTAATATTCTTGTTTTATGTAAAATATTTGTTTATTAATTATTATAATTATTCTAGTTACATTACAATCACGTTTATATTTGAGTTACACAAGATTATATTTTCCCTTCCCCCACCATTAATTACTATTTAATTATAGGTACTTTTTAACCGGTGATTCAAAATGTATAGCATGTTTATGTCTACATTATATGAAAACATTTTTTTTTGATAACAACCACTATTACTAGTTACATACCTATTCTAATGGGTATGTAGAATATTCATACTGATACGACATATATAATATCTATATACTTTTTACAATGCACATAACGCATGTGAATGTTGAGAGTTGTTTTAACAGCAATATATCTTATACTAATACCTATTCAAAACAAAGTTATTTGCGGAGTGACAGGACTATTACAATTAATTATCTATTTGTTTTTATGAAATTTTTGTAAGCAGCGCAAAGCGGCTTGGCGCCGAGTTCGAGCTTCGATTGCCAGCGGCGAGGTCGGTGGGGTTCCCTGGTGAGGCGAAGCGTGCCCCGCACCTTTAACTGGAGACGTTTGAGGTTCCGGCCCCTCCTCCGCAAATTGCCATTCATCAGCTTGAGTGTCTCCACCATTCATATTATTTTGAGACCCAGTATTTTCCTTAGAGACTGAATCGTCGTTTTCTCTTAATTTTGATAACGAGAACCGGTTAGATCGTTTTAATATTTGATCTATGTGCCGCTTATGCAAGTGACCATCCTCCGTTCGAACCTCATATGAAACAGGGCTCGGGCGTTCTACGACCACCCCTTCGGTCCATTTCCGGTTTCCCTTGGAGTAGTCTCTTATGATGACATGCTCCCCGGGCGACACGTGACGCGGCCTCGCGGCGTGGCGCTGTTCGCTGGCCGCCTGCCGCTCGCGCACGATCTCGGCTGCGTCGGGCCGAAGCAGGTCCAGGCGCCCGCGCAGCCGCCGCCCCAGCAGCGCCACCGCCGGCTCGCGTCCGGTCTTGCTGTGCTCCGTGTTCCTGTAGGCGAACAAGAACCTACTCAAGGCGGTGTCGTCGTCTTGCCCCTCCACGTTCGCTTTTTTTAAGGCCTTTTTTTTTTTCACGGAACGCACAGCATTTTCCGCCGCACCGTTGCTCGCAGGATGATATGGAGCCGTGAGAGTGTGCTTTATACCGTTCCGCTTCAAGTATGATCCCAGTTCAGCCGAGGTGAACGGAGGCCCGTTGTCACTAATTACCCTTTTTGGCAAGCCGAACCGAGCAAACATTTTTCTAAAGCATGTTATGTTTGCCTGCGCCGCCTGCCGCCGCGAACCGGTGCAGGCCGTCGTCGGGCGCGGCCACGGCGCGCGCGCTGCCGGCCGGAGCCCCCGCCGCGGTCGCGTGCCGCTCCGCCGCCTCGAGCGCGCTGGCTAATTCCACCGCTCTTTTATAATCAATGTTTTTCTCGGCAAATAATCTCGAACGCATCTCCTCACTAAATAATCCCGAGACAAACTGGTCTCGTAAATTTTCTTCGAGCTTCGAGCCGAAATTACATGTTTTAGCCAAATGTTTTAGACCTTGCAGGTACATATAAACGAATGCTTTCACCATGCTGTTGTGTCCTTTGCCGAAAAATATGTCTCTCGGCTATCTCTGATCTTTCGGGCTCTAAATGATTCTTGAGTAATGTCACGAGTGCATCAAATGCTTTGTCCTCCGGGTTGTTGGGCGAACACAAATCACAAAGTAGGTTGTAACACTCACCACCAACTAAGGTTAGCAACGTGGCCACTTTGAGATCATCTGTGATACTATTTAAGGTGATAAATTGCTTAACCCGACGCACGTAATTGTCCCAATTTTGTGATTCTATTAAGAACGGTTCTATTTTCCCGATAGGTTTTAAACGGAACGTAGTGCACTTAAAATAACACGAATTATATTTTTAATAACCGACTGCGCCAATGTTACGTTAATGAAAGATCAGAATACTGAGCAGACTGTTTATTTATAGAAATGTACAACTACCCGTTATTTCAATATCAGATCATATGCATACCCACATAACAATTATGTATTGTTTTTTTTTATAAGATAATGGAATGATTTTGAGGTTTTTACCGTTTAATTTTATGAACCAGAGTTTTAAGTAGCCAGAAACAATTTCTTGCTTATTTTCTATAAAATTTTACCAAATTCATTATTTTTTTACACAAAATATATGTTACGGTGGTAAAAAGTGATTTATAAATTTTTAAACGACTTTTACAGCAATAAATTGTAATTTTCACACCTTTTAGAGGTCAAACGATTCGTTAATATGCGATATTCTAAAACTCTTAAAGAAAAATTCACAAAACAGTCGCCGGTTTCAGGTCTATTAATCAAAATTAAACAATTATACATTCGTTGAAAATTTAAATTATTATTATTGAATAGTACCTATTTAAACGAGCAATATTTGTACATTATTTATTTATTAAAGAAACAAACAGTCTCACATAGTTGCAAGTACCTAATACATAAAAGTTATTTTAAATAGTAGACTTACAGTTTCCCAACAATAATACTAGTACAAACCAAAACCTGAAAAAAAAGGAAATTTTACAGAATTGCTTTTGTGAATAACAACTTAAAAGAAAAAATAATGACATTTTTATTATATCTTCGATGTTTCAAATCTAGAATAAGAGGATACGTATGTGCATGTACGCCCATCAAAACAAATGAAAATATATGTATATATATATATATATATATATATATATATATATATATTTATTTATAATTTTCATTTGTGTTCATGGGCATATTTTATTTTTAGTAGGTACCCGCATAAGAAGTACGACTTATGTATATGTATAAAAAAAAAAAAAATAATCACAGGACAATGTCACACAAATTGACCTAGTCCCAAACTAAGCTCTAGGCTTGTACTATGGGTACTAGACAACGATAAACTTACTTATATAGAGAAATATATACTTAAATACATAGAAAACATCCAAGACTCAGGAACAAATACTCGTGCTCATCACACAAATATCTGCCCTTACCGGGATTTGAACCCAGGACCCCTAGCTTCGAAGGCAGGGTCACTCCCAACTAGGCTAGCGTGTCGTCAAAGTCAAAGTCGTCGCGTGTCGTGTATATGTATACAGAGTGTTTTTTTTAAATGGGACAGTATGGGGAAATCCGAATCTAAAGGAGATAGAGGAAAAGTGTCCAAGGAGACATTAGGTGTTTTTTTATGTAAACAAATTTGGCTCATTAAAATTTTTGGTCAAGCGTGAGTTGTTCTTAAAAAATTATAAAGTTGGTCAATTTTTTTTTGACGCGGGTCGACTCTGTTTCATGTAAGGATTATTTCATTGTATGGAAAGAAAAAAATGTGAACAGCAGAAGTTGGTAAAATTTAATGAAAACTAATCTTCATACAATTGCAGTATTCGCCTTTTAATATTGTTACAAGTGCCTAGGCGTGTAAAAAATTTAATGAAAACTAATCTTCATACAGTTGGTTTATTACTTGAGTAAATGTTCGATGTGGCCGCCGTCTTGTCTTATGCAGGTACGAGCACGCTTCAAGACACTTCTAGTTGCATTTAACAGAGACTTATGGTGAATTGTGTTTAAAGTGTTGTAAACAGCATCTTTTAATTCTTGTACGGAGTTGTATCGGGATTCATAAATTCGACCCTTAAGGTAACTCCATAAGAAAAAATCTAATGGCGTTAAGTCGGGCGATCGTGGGGGCCACTTTATCGGCCCATATGTACCCATCCAACGGTTTGGAAACTGCTCGTCCAAACACAGTTTACTTGCCCTACTGTTGTGGGCTGGTGCACCATCTTGTTGGTAGATTATCTTACCAAAGTTCCTTAAGCTAATAGTCTCATCTACTAAATCTGCAGCCATGTTCAAGATTTCCTGATATTTTTCACTATTTAGCGTTCCTTGGTAAATTTTGATAGCAAAAATTCTGTTATGTAATATCGCACACCAACAATTAAAAGAAAATCGGATTTGGTTGTGGGTTTCTGTAGTTCTTAGCGGATTTATTTTTGACCAGTAATGGTTATTTCTCCTGTTGTACATGCCATTGTTCGAAAAGTTGCATTCATCAGTCCAAATAATAAAATTAGGAAAACATCTATTTCTAATAGTCTGAGCCACATACCAATTACAGAAATGTAACCTGCGGTCTTTATCTCCAGGTAGTAACGCTTGTACAAGTCGACCTTCTATGTAACACTTGTATTTATGAGCCTTCAATATCTTCCTTACAGTTGATTTATGAATACCGATAGTTTCAGCTGCTTCCCGTAACGAAGCTTTTGGATATGCTTCAAAATATCCCAATACGGCAATAGTTATGAACTCACTATTGACTATCGTCGGCCTTTTACGCTTAGGTTTGAAACAGCCTTCCTGTCTTAGGTTCTTTATTAAACTATCAAATATCTTGCGATTCGGTACTACACGGTCAGGATAGCGTTCTTGATACCACTTAAGTGCATTATCTCTACTGCGATAATTAAGAAAATACGCCTCAATCAAATCAACTTTATGTGAATTAGTTAACGCCATGATGAATAAAATTACAAGCATGAACTGATTGGAAACAAAATCACAGCTGCAGAAATAACTTACGTTCCAAATTTGAATTCTTTGCTGCAGAAATAACTTACGTTCCAAATTTGAATTCTTTTTTTTATAATTTCAAGACTATCGCGTGCCATGATGTTTACGAAGATTAAAAAAAATTTTCTTCTCTTGAATCATCTGGAGCTCTTATCGATTATCGAAATTTAAAAATGGAATAATTTTAAATATTTTTTTACACGCCTAGGCACTTGTGACAATATTAAAAGGCGAATACTGCAATTGTATGAAGATTAGTTTTCATTAAATTTGACCAACTTCTACTGTTCAGATTTTTTTCTTTCCATACAATGAAATAATCCTTACATGAAACAGAGTCGACCCGCGTCAAAAAAAAAAATTACCAACTTTATAATTTTTTAAGAACAACTCACGCTTGACCAAAAATTTTAATGAGCCAAATTTGTTTACATAAAAAAACACCTAATGTCTCCTTGGACACTTTTCCTCTATTTCCTTTAGATTCGGATTTCCCCATACTGTCCCATTTAAAAAAAACACTCTGTATATACTCGTATATTATTTAAAATAATGACATTTTTATTTTATCTTCGATGTTTCAAATCTAGAATAAGAGGATACGTATGTGCATGTACGCCCATCAAAACAAATAAATATATATATATATTTATAATTTTCATTTGTGTTCATGGGCATATTTTATTTTTAGTAGGTACCCGCATAAGAAGTACGACTTATGTATATGTATACGAGTGTATATTATTTGTAATCCTAATGACGTTCTCGAAAACGGTTGTAACGATTTTAAATTATAATTGCGGACTACGAAATCGATCTATGAAGCAAGTGATTAACCTCTGGGAAATTTGATTTCAACCCAAACCATAAGAATAAATACTATTAGAAGGGCATCTTCGGCGTCTTTGTATGGATTCGACAGCAAAGCTGTCAAATAATTACCTACAGCGCCCCACGCCCCGCCTTACCTCTCTCTCGCCTGTCGCAAAGTTAGGGTTGTCACAAGTATATAATACTGAGCCCGAAACCTCGTTCGCGTAAAATTAGTTTATTTACCTATAAAACTATACGATAAACCATAGCCTTTTTTTACACAAGCAGTGGGATAAAAAGTACCCTAAATAATTTTACGTCTCAGTTGTGTCCTTGACAAATCTCTTATCAATTAAAAGGTGTAGTTTTGAATAAAACACTTATCCGGTACTCGTATCAGTGACGTAATAATACTAAACATTGCATGCATCGTGCATCGCTCGGTCACCCAGGTACTGATAATTTAATTACCAATATGATATTTCTACGTAACTTGAGAGCTTTCAAGAATACTCTCATCTAATTTATAGAAACATTTGTTTTCTTTTACTCTTATTAAGCTGTTTATATTAATAATTTGAATTCTACACTTTTAGTGATCATAAATATCATAATACCACTAAACTTCCACTTCTCAATGAATAAGAACCACAGGATATTTCACATTCGCCGCAAGTAACGCCGCGGGAAAGTCATATAGTGCATAATTATATTTGAACCATTAATATGTGCTTCGTCATAGTCGATCAAGTCTCTAAATCAAGATATCTTATTGCCACCCTTGAAAAGGGTAAGTACCATTAAGGAGTTCTAATAACTGTGGTCGTGGCATTTCAAATGGTAAATCAGGGTACCGCATTTCAAAAATTTTGAAAAGTTTAGGTATATCGTTTTTGTTGCGACTTTTACGAAACATGATTTATCATATTTTGGACCACATCTCCCGGACACCCTGTACCCTGTGAAATAGTAGATTGTGCAACAAGGGGCTAAAGTAAGCCATTATAACACGGGATATTGGATGTAGTTCGAGTGTCTTTTTAGTCTCGAGTTAAACACTCTCTACCTACTTTTCACTTCGATTGCGAAAAAAATAAACCATAACACGTTGGAGCGCGGTAACGGACATACATAACCGTAAAATTTGAAATTTTAGATATGATGGTCTAATTTTTTGCAATTGCCATAAAAAGAAATGCCGTTTGTACGGGCGCAACGGCGGAGGTGTTCCGGCTAGGCCCGGTTAAAATATATGAGGCCGCAGCCTGTCCTCTACCAGCTCCACCGCGCACTCCGACGTCAAGTGCAACTTCATCAAATGGCAACATGTATCTGTTTGTGTTTTTCCAGGACTTAAAGGAAATTTTAAAAGAAAAAGTGCTTTAGGCCCTGGGGAGTAAAATGTCACTTAAGTCCCTAGGGATTAAATGTATGTATCACTTTAGTCGACAGGGCTATTATGAGTCTTTTTAGAGCGTGAGAAGTGAAAAATAAATTATGACGTCCATATTTTTTCATTTTAATGGACCAGTAAAATGTTAGATGTCTCTTATTAATTCATATGCAAATAGAAACGAAGACATGCCACCATGTTTCGCACTTTCAATTATACGGATAAGGATCAAAAGTCGTTCTCAATGCCCATGGGAAGCCAGGGGCCCGTTAATGATTCAACATTAGTCGTTCAGGGGCTTTGTATTGGGGCCATTATCGGTCACGCATGTCCTGCACTTTCTTTTACCGTCGTGACTTTGGTCTCGCCGACTATTGTTCGTCAGGACACTTTATATCCTGGCTGCCTGTCAAACAAACATCCAGTCATACTCAAGCGACCGACGGCAGACCACCTTAGACCTAGCTGATCAAATCGTTGAGTGAAGTGCTGTGGTCAAAATGTGTAGCAAATTTGCCCTCTTGTCTCTAGTTTACGTATTATTATTTGTATCCTTAGTGAAGTGTGAAAACTCGAGTTTAAAAGGAATTGAAAGCAATGGTAATAATTTTATATCTGGTCATTTTATTTCCTTATGTATATTGTTTTCTGGGCCTCCATTCTACCGCGTTTTAACGATATCGTCTTCGACGTGTTTAAGAATTGCTTATGACTCGGTCGCCATTTTTGTAAATGACATAAGAGTTATCAAAACGTTGACAATACGGAAACAGGTCAAAGACGATATCGTTATTATCGAGTAGAATCCCAGTCCTGTACGGATCATAATTATAGTAGCAAACTAAAAACGAAATGTTACGGGGTTCTTTTTTATTGTGTCGTTACAATAGCTCTTACTTACTTGACAACGTAACTTAACGTAACGTTAACGTTCAATAACGAGTAGAATAGCGCCCCGGTGGGCCTAACACGCTACCACGGGACTTTAATTCGTCTATTCCATATTCTAACGTAATAATAAAGTGCTAAGGTTTAAAATAAAAGTGTGTTTTGTGTGACTTAGTCATTTTATTATTAAGCAACTTAAACTCTGGGTGGCTGTCATTTTAATAATTCATATTAACTTTTGACACTAGTTCCCATGGCAGCATGTTAGGCCCACAGATGTAGTTAAAAAACATACGACATTGTATTTATTTGGGAAAGTAAGAATTATTTTTTGCTAAATAACATAGTGTCAGAAATAAATAAAAAGCTATGAATGCAGTTTAAATTAAAATAATGTAAAATGTTCCATCTACAATATTGAATGTACTTTCCCTCCATGTGGCATAGCCGTGGGACGCCCTGTATAAGGGTTCCTAGTTTGACTATGGAACCCTAAAATACACAACGCGGTTACGAACAAAATAACATTCCGACCACTAGTCCAAAGCGGCGTAACAAACAATGATATTACGCAATTATTTTTTCACAGTAAATATAATGAAAAAAGAAAATCAAATTAGTAGGTAATTAGGTATACTTTTGATTACCCTCTAAGATCTCAGGATATTTAAAAAAAAAATACCGTTTCTACAAATTGTAATGTAATTCTTTGCGTTGCACGCAGGCCCAGGGGCCCTAGTCAAGATGCAAACGCTCCTAACGTTTTTCTTTTCTATCGCTCATAATGTATGGGATTACATTCTCGTGCGTTTCGATAAAGCACGTGGTCAACTGTCATCCCATACATTTTGAGCGATAGAAATGAAAAACTTTAGGAGCGTTTGCAACTTGGCTAGGGCCCCTGAAGGTTGAAAAATATATTTTATTAAGTAATTAAATACCTACTTACCCACTGGTAACTATTCAATTACGTCCTAATATACTTTAAGATTTAATATATAGGTATTTTGATTAATACATGAAATAAAGTGAGAAACAAATCGTAACAAACTTAAATACCCAAGTTTTGGCCACCTGTGTGGACCCAGGTTAAACACAACTAATTTAAAGTAAAGTTTCATTGATCATCGTTGTATTTATAATGCGTTATCCTGTACCCATGGTTGTTGTTACACAGGTAAAACATCTTTGCCAATGAAATAATGTTTTTGAAAAAAAAAAAGAATTTATCTTTTGTTATAATGTACTTAAATTATTAGATGTCAAACATATCTTCCTTGCAAGATTTGACCCGAACTTGCATACATATACTTACAAACATTGCAAGTTAATAAAAAGCTTCTAAATACTCACTCTTAACCGGAGTTATTTGTTTGATTTTTAAAATATACCGTAGCTAAGAAAGAAATGGTCATACTCATAATAGGCACAAATAGATGTTTTCAAATCTGTACACCCCCTGTAACTGACTTAGAGCATGCACAAACTGGACAGATTTCTTTGATAGTTTATCGACTTAGGCTTTCAAACTTAAACTTGAGACAATTTCTACCCCTAGTACGTATTGTTAGTGTACAATTGGTATTTTATTGCTCTTGTAACTGAACTGAAGATAAAGCTCAAACCGATAGACAACGTCGCACATGGTTTGTATAAAATAACAAGTGTATGGTCATACAATGATGATATTATGTTTGCGTGGGATCCGCATGGATAATGAGATTTTATTACCACTATTATACTCGTCGGAAGAATGTTGCGTTCCCATACTTTTACTGCTATACCAACAGATAAATGCGAAATGCATAATTCCCTTGACAATTATGTAAAACAGTAAGTAATTCTTGGTATTCAGAACGTTGTTAATAACAGCATTGTCAATGTAGAGTAGTTTTATGTTGGAAACTATATCACTTTTGTTTGTTTTCATTAAACATGATGGAGGCATATGGCCACTGACTCAAATAAACGTTTTATCTGTCATGTATCTATCCATCTCTTCGACTAAAATAAAACTGGATTGTAAACCTTCCAAATTATTCATCATTCGCAGTAGACTTGGAAGAAGGGCGCACGTTTGGCCACAACGCACTGAAACGGCTGTCGTTCATCTTCCTGCCGGTGATGTTCACCCTCGGCGTCATCTCCACGCTGCTGATGGCGCTCGCCGTCATTTCCGTCAAAAACCTCGCCATCGGCGTCATGCTACTCATCGTGTCCGTCAGTCAGGTGCGTAACGTCTGAAGCAGCTGTCGTTCATCTTCCTGTCCGTGAGGTTCTTTCTCGGCGTCATATCCACGCTACTGATGGCAGTCGACGTCTTCTCCGTAAAGAACCTCGCCATCGGCGTCGTGCTGCTCATCGTGTCCGTCAGTCAGGTGCGTAACGTCTGAAGCAGCTGTCGTTCATCTTCCTGTCCGTGAGGTTCTTTCTCGGCGTCATCTCCACGCTGCTGATGGCGGTCGACGTCTTCTCCGTAAAGAACCTCGCAATCGGCGTCATGCTGCTCATCGTGTCCGTCATTCAGGTGCGTAACGTCTGAAGCAGCTGTCGTTGATCTTCCTGTCCGTGAGGATCTTTCTCGGCGTCATCTCCACGGTGCTGATGGCGGTCGACGTCTTCTCCGTAAAGAACCTCGCCATCGGCGTCATGCTGCTCATCTTGTCCGTCAGTCAGGTGCGTAACGTCTGAAGCAGCTGTCTTTCATTTCCCTGTCCGTGAGGAGAACTTCACGAAGAAGCCGGACTATAAGATCTACTGAACCAGTTATCCTTCAATAAATTTTAGACTACATGTTTCTTAAGAAGAAATGAAACAAAAATTAGGCTGTTTGACCACAACATAAAATGACTGCATCTCATATTGGCCACATCGTATAACGGCCACATTTTGAAAATGAACAAAAAATTAACCCGCGTATTCCAAAGTCTATGATAATTGCACTCGAATCTACTTATAATGAAAATCTAAAATACACTGTCAATGTTATGCCATTGCAGTTTACTTAAAATATTTCCTAAGAATAGACCGCTAGGTAGTAGCGTGAATTCATCATGATTTCTCGAGTGGTTTAACGTTTTTGAACAACACTATTGGCCAGTAGTGCTACTCAGGCGTCCGAGCATTACATAATATGCATTTTTAAAAATTATCTGATAGCTACCTGGGACTCTGCAGATGAAATTTCCCCTACCTTAAATTCGTAACGTGACCTCCTCATACTATCTTCAAAATGTGATAACATTATTGGACATTTGACGTTGGGGTAGTAAATATCCTTGGGACTTAGGACAGTAAAGAGGCAAGACAACCGTTTTAAAACTCTACAGTAGTTAATGATGTGATATGCCCACATCAACAAGCTGCGTGTACAAAAAAAACCATACTTATATTATAAATGCGAAAGTGACTCCGTGTTTATTTGTTTGTTACGCTTTCACAGGTAATCTACTGAACCGATTTTAATTAAATTTGGTACAAAGATAGCTCAAATTTCTGGAATACATACGGTAATTATTATTTTGGAAAACTTGTTCGCGGAGTCGACGGAGTCGCGGGCAACATCGAGTAATTAATAACTTTAATCTTGTCTTTCGATGTTGCAGGCCGTGTCCCGCTTGTTCCTGACGGCGGCGACTCCCTCGCCGCTGCTCCTGCACCCGCGCGCGGAGCTGTTGCCGGCGCCCGCGGCGCCCTGGCCAGCCCCCGGCCCGCTGCTCTCCCCCTGGGCTAGGTCCGACAATGAAGCCACAATATCCGATTAAACTGGCTTCTATGGGAAGCCACTCACTGCGAAGTCACGGCGGAGCGTGCCGACATCACAGAACGGTCACGGTGTAGTTTTTATGCAGAGTAGAGGCAAGGATGCTTTGTTACCAGTTTAATAAAATAAAATGCAGGAAATTAATGACAATAGCGGGGGCGTAGCACGGATCCATGCCTTAACCTCGGCTCCTCCGCGGCCTCACCACGACTAGGACTGCACGACTGCGAGTGCAGTGCTATGTTTTCCCAGTAAAACTTAGATACGGCGCGCTGTGACTTGACTCCGCCTCGACTCTTGAGTATGTGAGTGACTTCCCTCGTGACCCTATTCTCATACGGAAAATGTGTTAAATGACTAACATCCAGTAAAAAAGTATCATAGATGGATTAACGACTCGGGAAAAAAATCTAGATACCGGTAGCCCTGGGCTGGTGTTCTTACTAACTGTGTAAAACTTCGGTTATTTAGTAACTTCCAGGAAGTTAAAATACACAGTTAGTTCAACCACCGAATTGACTGCTTTAGGCTGTTGGATTAACCTTTTCAACGCCATCGACGGATATATCCGGCCAGCGCAAAATCGATCTGTGTCGATGATGCATGGTTGACATTAGCTCTCATTGGCGTGTGTGTGACGTCTTTTGTATTGGACACAGCGTTGAAAAGGTTAAAAATCAAAAAAATACAAATCAAGGGCTCTCGGTAAAATCATATTGATAGTACAAGTATCTATCGATACGAGCAAGTGAATAAATTGTTTCTAATATTGCCTTGACACGTTATCGTATTGTCAACGTTTTGATAGGTCTTATTTAATTGGCAGTAATAGCATTAGAGTCAAACCCAATACAAAAACATGTCAAAAGCAATATGGTTTTACCAAGAAGAATAAATCCCTTGATTTGTTAATTATCTGGTTTACAATAACCACCGCACAACAGTTCTGGGCCTCTATTCCACAGCGTTATAACTATATAGCGTTTGAGGTGTTTTATAATCGTTTATGTCACAGTCGCCATTATTGTAAATGACATAAGAGTTATCAAAACGTTGACAATACGGTAACACGTCAAAGACGATATTGTTATTACCGTGTAGAATCCCAGCCCTGTAACACTCAAAATGTTTTCTGTAAAGGATCGTATGGTGCGGTGTATAGTCGCCCGGTCGGTCTTTGCATAGCCGGGGGGGACACTACTTACAGTGCCCCCAGATTCGAGAACAAGTAATTAAGAATGTTACGTAAGAGAAATTGACGCATGAAAGGTAGAAAGTGATTTTTGTATGAGTAAAATAATAATTGGCTTACTTATTGCGTCTTAAAGTCAACTACCTCAAATAAGCAATAGCCACCTCAGCATTTCTTAATTCGTGTGCATTTATTAGTGTAGTTGTTTTTATATCATTGATTCGTAATATGAGCATGAGATATTAATGGACCTTTGTCTGTCTCTCGCAAAATTTAATTTGTGGTAGATAGATGACGATTAGATTATTTATTAAACTTTACGAAATAAAAAAATCTTATGATATTTTTTTTTCTTATTTACCCCTAATTGTATGTGGAATCCGTTTAAAATTCATTGTTGTCGCGTTGTCTACGATACAACCGCGGTGACCAATATCAATTTGTCAATGTCCACCCTTGTTTAATTAAACCCCAAGATGGCGCTACTGCTACCGCGAGCACATATCACAAATAATTATAGATTGTTCAACAAGGGACTAAAGTGAGCCATTATTTATTTTTATCTTAAATGCACAAAAGAATACAAAAGGCGAACTTAATGCCGTAAGGCATTCCCTACCAGTTGACCTTTGGGCAAAGCAGAGAATGTAGTGGCGGTGCAAATTAAGGTGTAACTAATACACATACCTACACTTAAATATCAATAAGCTATAATAATATAAATACACATATTGCGCTGGAAAAATAATAATACATACATACATAATATTATTACACGAGATATTTATCCACCCGAGCAATAAGCGAGGGTGGATGAACTTCGAGTGTCATTATGGCTTTTTAGCCTCGAGTTAAATACTGTGCTTTTCACATCGATTATGAAAAAAATAAATCTTAAATTATAATGTTAATATTATTACAAATACTTTGACCGTTGAAAATTTATTTAGTTAATGTCAATCAATTCATAAAAAACTGTTACTTTAAACATGTCTAAGGCGTGTCTAAGATTTTTGTAATAACAGCGTAATAGTTTTATTTTAACATAGACACTTTAAAAAAATGCAATTTAAAAAGCGCTGTAATTTTTACTCTAAAACCATCAGTGTAATGCAGAACGAGACAGCTACAAGGTTGTTTTTGAGGTTAAAACATTACACATAGTCTATAGACAACATTCACGAACTGAAGACTGAGGCGGTGGAGGTTGTATGCCCAGCCCCAGCCTGCCCTGTCCTGCACCGGCTCCACCACGCACTCCGACGTCAAGGGCAACATCATCAAATGGCAACATGTATTTGTTTGTTTGTGGTTTTCCGAGGCTTATTATAAGGAAATTAAAAAGAAAAAACACTTTGGGCCCTAGGGATTAAAATGTCACTTTAGTCCCTAGGGATTAAATGCATCACTTTAGTCCTATACATTATGAGTAATTTTAGAGCGAGAGAAGTGAAAATATTTTTTCCTTTATTGCCATATTTCTCCGTATTTGAGTAGCATTATTCCCAATCGTTCCAAAATTACCGCGTGACATAGTTTATTTTTACATAAATTAAACTATTTAGGTATGACATTAAATGCACCAAACTTTCTATATTAATCATGTTCATACAACCGTAACGATAAAAACCGTAGACTAAATATATGACACTCACACTCACGCTCAAGCATAATTACTTTCTCGGCTAGAATGCCGCAAGTGCGTGTTTTTTTTTATTGTAAACCGCTACTTAATTTCACCTTTTTACTATAGGCATTAGCGAGGCTTGCCGCATCTGGGTTTAGTAAAAAAAAATTGTTAATGTATGAGAAGGGGTCTAGAATAGGGGGTTGAAAAAGTGATTTGATTCTACAGCGTGTCCGCGGGAGATAGTGGCCAACCTAACCGGACTGGATAACAGCTCAGGAGTGTCCAAAATATGATAAAACATGTTTGGTAAAAGTCACACCAAAAACGGGATATTTCAACTTTTAGAAATTTTGGAAATGTGGTGCCCTAGTTTTAGTGTGCATTTTCAATGCCACGACCACAAATATTGGGATATTTCAGTTTTGTTTTGCTGCGACAGAAAACTGACTAAATTTGTTTTAGGGCCCTTTTAACGAAATTAATTATAATTAACAGTTTTTTTAATTTTTCAAGTCAAATTTAAAATTTAGGAATCTGAGATTTTCATTAAGGAAAAAAAATAAGAAAATTTAATTTTTCCATTTCGTCACGAAGATTAGCCATACATTTATCAAAAACATCCCATAATTGCAATAGTTACGAAAACCAATTAACTAAACCTTCAATCAAACTAAAAGTTATTTGAAATCGGAGATAGAAAACTAATATGTCCCTTTTAATAGTTATTAGTTTTCTGTTACCTCCCCCGAGGTAAACGATAGATAGTTTTGATTACACGAGTCAGAGCCACTGTAAAGATCAAAGTCCGAACGTTTAGAAACGTTCACAATGGGAACCTCGTGTCAAAGATCAGTAATTTTATTATTTGCCATCAAAAGGATTTTCATCTGATAAACCAAGGTAGGTTTTCGTAATAATAAACAGGTAAACAGTGAGAGGAATTGAGGACGTTGAACCACTATTACTATAAAGCGTAGATATCTGCTATTTTCTAACTGGTTCTGTACAGGTTCCGACCATCCGAGGACCCTTACCTCTATTTTAAATGCGGTGAGCCCTAGTGCTAGAAAGTTGTTCTAAGTGTACTTTCGAGTAGGTACTGTATGAATTAACTTAATTTTCTTAATCTTAACACGTTCCCTGTCCGGGTGCCCCCAATTTGCGGTCATAAACCTTTTTTTCAGGAGTCCGTGTTTCCACTATGGGGTCATATTCCCATACTGAATGGACATAAAACTGTCAGTTGGACTTGTGACATGGTCAGATCGTTTTGTTTGGGGACAGTGAACGTGTTAACGTACAAGATGATGATATCTAGACCATATAGTATTCTTTGTACTCGCGTACTATAAACCGCTAATATATATATATCGTTAACGGTATCAGAGTATTACCTATAGCTTAACCAAAGCGTGAAAACTAATCCATAATGAGCGTTGCAATTGTCATAACTGTTATTTTATAGCCATTAATTATAACATTGTTATTACCGTGGTTACCGTCATTCCGGATTTCAGTCTTGGCGTAAACACTAAAGTGAACACTTGACACCTAACTTGTATATTAAATCGTTATTTTTTTTAAATAAGTAAATAATAATTCAAATGACGTAGGTACCTACATTAAAAAGAAAATAAATTTTGAGACTAATATAATAATAATGAGTGTGTTGATTTTGGTGCAAGTGCGAAAAATATATCATTTTACACGAGTCAAAATGACAGCTCCTCACGTGTACCAAACGACGTTTTTTAATACATTTTCAAAAAATATCAATAAAACAAAAATAAATCAGTAAATAAAACGATTACAAAAGACAAATTTACTTTTAACTAACCGAATTAAAACAAGGAAGAGGTTATATGATCTACTGTATGTATTTTTTATAATATGTATGTTTATTTATTTATTTATTTATTTATTTATTACATTACATTTAGTACAGAAGATACTTATTCCTAAGTACAACCCATTATGGTACAACATAAATAAAATTAAACCATAGTATAGTTTACCGATTACTCCGTCAATTGTGGACCGATTTTGATTTATTTTTTTTGGTTTGATAGTGTTCATTGTCGCCAAATCTGAATCTGATGAGGGAATCAGTGAGAAATTGAGGGAACTCCTCAAATATTGTAGGCAAACATAATATAGCGATTTTAGTATTTTTAGTAACAAGTCCAGCATTTGCATTCAGAAAGGTCTGTATCACTTGGGGAAGTGGAACTGATGATGAAGACCACAAATGGCCACCGAAACTCCTCAACGGTACCTATTTCAAGGATGGCGATAAGATATCTCGGTTAAGATAGTTGAGCGACCACAACGAAAAATATTTACTTGTTGAAATATGACTATAGCTTACCCGCGTCG
Organism: Acleris holmiana; assembly: GCA_949316455.1. Taxonomy (NCBI): domain Eukaryota; kingdom Metazoa; phylum Arthropoda; class Insecta; order Lepidoptera; family Tortricidae; genus Acleris; species Acleris holmiana. Next base: position 4,913,921 of record OX438765.1, on the reverse strand, counting down.
TTACTTGCGGCGCGCTTGAAATAACTAAAAGTCTCATATCCACTAAAAAGTGGGACTATTTACGTAACAGCGTATTATAATCACTAAAAAATATAAAGTAAAATAAATGATTTTAAAACAAAAACCGCCTTCGAAAACGCAAAAAATAACTGAAGTCGGCGACCACAATATTTTAAACAAAAAAACCAACTTCAGTTAGACTAACCTATTAGGTACCTGCCTACAATTTGAAAAGAAGTTATTTCTAGCGTTTTTGAAGGCGGTTTTTTGATTTTTGACCCAGACTTTATAAAATGGCGACGGTTGCGACCATTCAGCCAAATTAAAAGAAACCACTTTGCGAAGCAATTTGATGTGACATAGTAATTTAATTACATTTACACATCAAAAACCGATAAATACCTGTATTACTTTATTTGATTTATTAGCAAATATTCGTTTTACGAAAGCTAACGGTCGTCCATATTCATAATGTTCTATTAACCAGGCGGTTACCTAAAGTGCTTAATAATACTCTTTCAGCCTGTGATCGCGCATAAAGGTGGATTCACTTACGCCGTGCTGGGGCCGGACCCGGCTTAGACATAGTGTAACGTAAATCCACCTTAATACTCATTCAGTCATCTTTATAAAAACAGTTTTGAAGAAATTTTAATATTAGATAATGGTTTAATTAGTCAAGTACCTTAAGAGGCCGTATCCGATTTTTTGCCGGTTTTGCTTCTTTTCGTGATTTCACATTTAAAATACTGCTTTTCTTTAAGTTCTAATGCACATCATGTCAAATCAATATGATTTTAGTTTATGATCGAATAAATGTTACGGATGAATGAGCTACTTTTTTATTTTTGTCGAGTATTGTAATGCGAGATTTAGGTTGTTTTAAAACATTATATATTGCTTTTTTTTTTTTAAGGTAATGGATTAATTTTGAACGGAACTTTATTACTGTTGTTTTAATTTTATGAACGAGAGTTTTAAGTAGCCGAAATCAATAACAGTTTCTTGCCCATGTTCTATAAAGTTTCACGATTAGTGGTCTTAAGCAATTTTAATGTTAAATAATGGGTAGGTAGGTAGGTAGGCATTTTATTTCATATTGAAAATTACATTATTTTTTGGCACATAATCGTAATAAATTCACAATATCTTTGGCTAAGTGCCCAGCAGCAAGAGCCATAACACAGAAAAAAAAAATGCAATAACATCGTCAAAATGCAATTTTTCATCTCTGCAGCAAGAAAATAATAACCTTAAGGTAAATAAAAACAACAACAGGTAAAAATAAATCTATAAATAATCTATTGATTTTTACTTTATATTCTAATTATTAATAATAATAATAATAATAATAATATCACAGGACAATCTCACACAAATTGACCTAGTCCCAAACTAAGCTCTAGGCTCTATGGGTACTAGACAACGATAAACTTACTTATATAGAGAAATATATACTTAAATACATAGAAAACATCCAAGACTCAGGAACAAATACTCGTGCTCATCACACAAATATCTGCCCTCCTATTATTATTATTATTATTATTATTTTCGTAAATAAGAGCAGACATTATTGAAAGCTCTCTACTATAGTAAGAAAGCAGCCGCAAAGTTCCCAAACCGATAAACTAACTCTTCCGTGGAGTTGAACGTTACCGCCTTGCATGTGATTTGTTAGTAAATTCGTAATAGCTATTACGGCTGTTATATCATGGTGACGCGATCATATTTTTTGAAACGGTTTAAGTATCACCATACAAACTCGTTCCGAAATTTTCCATACAGTAGAGAGCTTCGATTAATCTAGTTCCGAGGGAGGTGGTGGTTGGTGAGAGGCGCGCGCGCGCGGCACTGCCGAAGTGGCCGGCAGAATGGGCGCACCGCGCATGCTCCTGTACCTCGCGTCTCTACTCACGGTCTGTGCACACGCAGCTTTACCGCAAGATACGCACAAAAGCACCGAAAAAACTATAGAAATATTCAATGGAGTCACCATGCATGTACCGACGACACAGAATTCGAACAAGACTGAAAATAAGATAGTCTCGTTTCAAATTGACACTAGCAGAGGCGTGGAACAAGGTGAGTTCGGATATTTTGATTTACCTAGTCTAGTGAACCATGTTTACCTAGAATTTTAGTAAAATGTCCGTGAAGTAACCAAGAATTCGATTTAAATATAAAAAATAAGAATTATTATAGTTTTTGTAAATAAACCTAAAATTGAGAGATGTTGTTATAAACACTATTTGCTAGTCATTAACAACGTGCACTTAACGTATTCATTGTATTTATTTCAAATTGCATTGTTATGTACATTCGAATGATCGTGTTACAAGGTGTTAGATCAGTTCATGACGCCCTGTAAGGGCACACAATATAATTACTTAAATCTACTAAAGGTATTATAAGACAAAGGAACTCAATTTAAATTTAAACCTTTTTACAGTAAATATGGTCAATTCGGAAAATAATGTCACATGAACTTAAATATGAAAATATGCAATGTTGTATATTAACTAAAAGGGAAGGATTTAAATTACGTTATGTTACAGTTATGACGTTAAGAGTATGATAAATTTATTATTAAGTGCAACATAATAATATTATTATTTCAAGTTTTCCCATTATTATGTTGAACTAAGTAATGAATGTATCATAACGTCATAACTGTAACATAACTTAATTTAAATCGTTCCCTTTTAATTAATACACAACATTGCAATTTTCGTTAAATTACTTATATAAAATTTTACGTTATGCTAAATTTCTGCAAAGGCTCAAAAAAATATTTAAAAACCGTCGTCAAAGACGTAAGAAAACACTTAATATAAAATGATAATTAATGGTCAGTCCAACAACGTAGTCTGCTTATGGTTAAAAATATTGTAGGCCGCCTATTATCTTGCGTTTATGAAGGCGCCTTTTTAGTTTCTTAAAATTGATTTCATAGTTTTTAGTGATCATAATATTTTGCTTATCCTAAATCTCAATTAATAAGAAACAAGCAGCGCCGCGGAAAAGTCATATTCATACATTCAAACCATTTAAATATGCTTCGTCACAGTCGCTCAACAATTTTAAAAAGCATCCGCTATCAAACAGAACACAAAACCATATCGGTCCAGCGGTTTTTGAGAAATCGGGGCGAATTGAGAACTTCCTCCATTTTTTCAGTCTTAAAAATAAAACGAAAAGGTCAGGTTGTGCGTGCGTGACCAATTCTAAATGTCTAGAATAAATAATAAATTGTAAGTGTACCTTCAGGAGTAGGTAGGTAGCGAACGGTTACCGGGTCATCGTATTACGGCGAGATTTCTTACATTGAATGTGAACTATTTATTATTTTTTAATAACACTACCTGCGATGCGAAAGACGACGTTAATAACCATGATTACCCAATATTTTACGTGAAATTATACAAATAGCTCAACTGTCTCTACGAGTAATACACCAGTATTAAAAAACCCAGTGTGATTTTTGTGACTAATAAAATAAACACCTTGTTATTTCCAATTAATTACTAAAGTAACCCTGTACATGTTGTAACATTGGCAAGTAGTATAGGTACCACAGAAAGGAAACACGTGCCTGACTCTCTTTTGTTGAAAGTTGTTATTATTTCGATCCCGGTTCTTTTAAAACCAAATCACGAAATTTGGCCGCGTGAAAGTGGAGAAATTGCATGCGTGTGAGCACTGGAAGGTAATTATAGTAGCGACCGGCTTGTCCTCAGCCGATAGGCATGATGAACACTTTTCGATCGACCAGCTATCTAGAGCGAGGAAAGTGAATGCATCGACAATGCCACTTGCTACCCGGCTTCTACGGAGATTTTAACTTTTTGTACGTATAGCTAGTAGGTATAATTATGTGGTAGGAGTCTATTCCTTCACGTCTTAATATCTATTTCTGTCCCTAATATAATCTTTACATGATATTATTAAAATGTCATTATTGTGGCAAACTCAATCTGTCCCATACTTACCATTATGTAGGTGCGATAGTGAAGGATGCTTTATCGACTTATCCACCGCGATATTTTTATATTTAATTACTTAATGACAAAAAGAATTCAACATTAACAGAACTTCATGTACTACTTATACCGTTATTCAACATTTTATGTGGGTAATATAACCACTTCAGGTCTTATGTTAAACGAGATCTCAATCGTACTGGCAAATCGCAAGTCCCAAAAACCTCAACAAAATTTCGGTAAAAGAAAACACCATTTTTGGTTGAATAAAACATTTCTCATTTATCCTTTTGTAATATCGGAATAAAAGGTATCCTGTCCATTTCCATGTATAACCACAGATTGCCAATTTATACGGAAATCGGCTATTTAAGCCACTTGAGCGGAAGAACTGAACAAATAAAGTAAAACTAAAGTGTTTACTTTTACATATTGCAGCACATACGGATAAAAATAACGATTTAAGGATGGGTATACTAGGATAAGAGAAGGGATAGTAAGAATAAGGGTACTAAGAATAATGGTAAAGACGATTCCAACAAAAAAGATTTTTACTACATTGTAAAAAATGTGTTTGTTTAAAACATTGTTTGATATAAGTTCAAAATTAGTCAATAGAATAATTCTCAAGTTTGGTCTAAGGCTACTTAATTTAAGAGCTTTTTAAAATAGAACACTCGTGTGTTAGAAACTTTATCCTGAATATTAATACTACCGATTAGTATAATAAAATAAAGAGTGTTTATTTTTTAAATTTTAGTTGGTTCGAGTCCCGGGCGAAGCAAGCGAGTTTAAAAAAATCTTTTAATGCAGATTTGTTTCTTTTCAAAAATACAGGAATGTCTCCTTTAAGTAAAATGAGCTAGCTTAAGTATTTAAAGTAGTTTCCCTCCAGGGCCTGAGTTTAATTTCCACACTGTATACTCATATACACATCGCTAACTTTCGGCATTTAGGTTGCACATGACAGTTTTTAACACACTATTGATGTGACAATGTTTGCATGATTTTATTTTTACGAGTGTTGAGTTTTAATACATTACATTTTCATTGTCGTTGACATTGATGTTTTTAAATCTGTGATCAAAGCTACTTCGTCATATGTTAAGACCATGTAGTAAATAATAATATTAATTTATTATTTTATCTTATTTGAAAAGACACTTAGAAGAAAGAAAGAAAAGAAAGAAAATACATTTATTCACAACAACACAACAATAACAAATAAAATATAATAAACAGAAAAAGAACAGTTGTTGTGAAACGGTCCTAACTCAGCATGTGCTGGCGGTTATACCAGCGCTGATCTTCCGTTAGGACCGCTCGGTGACAGCACGGAAAGTGACACAAAAAAACAAAAAAACATTTAAAATACGTTCATGTAAACATAAAATACATAATAATAAAAAATAAAACCTATAATAGTATCAGAATAAAAGAAAACAAATAATGGAACAAAAAGAAAAAAAAAAAAAGAACATAAAAAAGTATGACTGTAACATTACCCTGTCTATGGTGATCCAATTTAATATCTAATCTGTGGCGGGTGGCGATGCAGCGCACAACAACATGTTATACTAATACTAATACTAATTAATATGACTAATAACAACTATGAGCCGTATGATCTGTCTGTGCAACTACGAAGATAATAACTTAACTCATCACTAATCTGTCAAGTGCTACCTAAATGCCACGAGTTAGCGATGTTTATATATATTATTTACATAGGCTAATACATAATATTACTTCGTATGGACTTACGCTGCATATTACCAACTTTCCTGTTATTTTTTCTGTCATACAAACCTTTTCCTGACGTATACAACAAAAAAAAAACCAATTTGGTGAGTCGTTCGAAAGTTATGCGCGTGCATACATTTCGGCGATTCTTTTTTAATTATAGACTTTCGCATCGCCCCAACGTTTTTTTCGTAAACTTTCTCGATGTTTTAATCATTATTATGCTATCCGGGGTTGAGATAAATCCAACAAATCAAAGATCATAAAAATCGGTCCAGCCGTTCTTGAGTTATAAATAACATGACTTTGTTTTATACATATAATATTTTTTATACAAATAATAGATTAAATGTGTTTTTTTTTGTTTTGAAATCTGGGCTGTACTATTTAACTAGTGCGACAAAGATTAAAAAATCTGAGAGATGGCGCTTTTGTTGCTTGATCAAACGTGTGGCATTTTTGTTCGCACGACTCTATCTGTTTAAACTGATGATTATGTATATGCTCTTTTCAGGCCGTGGTAAGCAGAAGAAACTGATGGAACGTATCTTGCCGATGTTCATCATGCCATTCCTGATCCAGTCGACAATCGTCCCGATGTTCCTTAGCATGCTCAAATTCATGCTATTCAAGTCGATGATGGTCGGAAAGCTGGCTTTGGCACTGATCATCTTTAATGCATTTAGAAACCACAACACCTTTAATAAGGGAAGAGACGCTCAGATGGCAGATTCCCATTACGGTTACCATGGCAACATGGAGGAATATGGAGCTTACATTAATTGACAAACTAACGGTGGTATTTTTTTACGCAGCTGTGTTTGTCATCAACATAAAACCAACTAGCGTCTGCTATGCTGTAGAGTTAGTCAAATTATTGTCTGCCAAAGTGAAGGAATGTACATTTTTTTACAAATGTATGGAATTAACATGGATTAGGTGAACGCACGACACAGCTGCTTACGGCAATCCTAAAGACAAGACAATAAACATAAATGTTATTCATACATTCAGCATCGAGACATCGAGTTCCTCAGCAAATCTCAATATAATGTACTCAATGACCTTTACTGCTTGGAAACTCAAAACATAATGATTATTTTAATTTGATCATGCCTCAAACTATTTTACAATTTTTCCAGATCTAGTCATTTGTAACTTTAAAAAATCTATCACCGTAACCTACCTTTACCATAATGCCATATTCAACCTAACAGGGCTTATTCCTTGTACGATAGCTTCTTCTAAATGTACTCTAGTACCTACTTCTAAAGCGCAACATAGACAACATAGACAGATGTTGGCCTGTCAGTTTATCGTATTAGAACAAAGGCTATCATCTATCAGTTTCTCCTATGATTTTCTTAGACTGTCGATTTCATCTAAATGCGAGTGTCGGGCGCGCAGTGATCTCGGCCAGTCCGACGCGTTACAGCCAAATTCGCTATTTAACAGTTGTTTAGACAGACGGCCTGCCCGCCTTATATGAAAACTGATTATGCATGGTGGGCGATGGTGTTTAAGCTGAGGTGTAATTCTCTTAAAAACGGCTCTCTATCGAGTGAGCGAAGTCATAAAGAATACACGCCCTTAAATGTTCACGTCTAACCAAAACTTAAGTAAAGTACATTATACAATACAATACAAAACACTTTATTGTCCACCAAACAAAAACATTACAAAGAATTTGCACAATTTAGAAGACCCAGGTAAACAACAGGCGGTCTTATCGCTGATTAGCGATCTCTTCCAGACAACCTTAGAAGGGATAAGGATATTTATACCTACTACGTTAATCAATTTCACTACGAGTAGAACCTGAAACATTTAAGATGGAGAGAGGTTATAGAGTGTAGGTACTATTTTTACAGAATTTTGAATAGTTACACGGATATAAGATATAATATGTATAAGAAAAAATGTTTGGGCTACGCCTAAAAAAAACTGCTCACTCTTTCATTACTACTCGATTATTATTTATTATAATTGATAGCATTTTATCACTAAAAGTGTTATTGTGATTTTAAATAATTTGTACGTACAACGAAAAAATGACGGAGTTATTTGGAAACAAGTTTTTCTTTATCTGTGATCTGTTTCAAAAGTTATACATAAAATAGACAAACTTTATTCAACTTTCAAATGATTTAAATATAATGTAAAAATATCTTCAAACGTAGGTGTCAGCTAGTTATTTAAATTGGTGAAAACATTTGAGAGTTTTTGTTTTACGTTAAACCACAAAAAAATATTGATATAGCGCAATTACGACTGCATTTAGCGGTTTAATGTAAGTCATTTTTTAATTTTAATATAATAATTAAATTGTAACAAATTTTTAAAAACTTACTTTAGATATTATTTGGATAAACGTATTCCATGAAATGGTTTTAAAAAAATCATTCATTGTTAAAAGCAGGTATCCCAATAAAGTGTCATTGATAACAGAATAATAATTACCTACTCGTAAGTACTTAATTGGCTCCAAAGTTAACATTTTAAATAATTTCATGTAAATATATCTTATTCATGGCTACTGTGTTTTAAAAGGTACTTAATTTATATTTACTATAATTTAGAATCTAACAAGACTCGACATCAAAAAAGTTATCCAATGAAGTTTAAAAAAAAATAGAAAACTTTTCGTTACGAGGTTAGTGTAAAGTAACAAACTTTCTTCAACTGTTCAAGGCCTCTGCGCCGGCAAACACTTGAGTTTTTGCTATTTTTGCAACAAAAAAATACGGTCAGTCGTGGCCGTAACTTTGTTTTTTTTTTGTGAGGCGCATGTAGTATGGCTTATTTCAATCAGTCCCAGTTCCCAGATTGTTATTACAATGCTTCTGTTATCTCCGTATTTTAAGATAAAAACAGTGTTTCCAGGATTTTGATTTCTTTATTATGAAATTTAATAGTCAATAAATCAGATTTTCCATCTATTTATCGGAATATAATGAAATAAAACGTATGATTATATAATCAAAAGGTCAGTAAAAAATCAAATACTATTAACTAATTACAAATTAAAAATAAATTAATGACCACCTCACTCACAGACTAAGCTCATTGCTTGTATTCTGGGTACTAGGCAACAATAAATATATAGAGAAACACTAACTTAAATAGATACATAGAAAACACCCCAACTTAGGAATGAACAAAAAGGGGTTTGAATGGGTTTTTTGTAAAATGCAAATTCAGTGCGTAGGTCTATCCATATGTGCGTTTGGAGACTTAATTTATTTTGTTATATAAAGTATGTTGAGTGTGTAAATATTAAGAATAAGTTTTAGTTATTATTATTTATTAATTAAATGTTATTAAGAACTGACGAGGATGATTTTGGATATTAAATTACTAAAAAAACTAAATTGTTTTTTTTAAATGTTTTGTTTAAGAGCAAAATTTGCAAATTACTAAATCGATGGCAGCAAAGAGTAAACGGTTATCTACAAAATCTCAATTTTAGAGTACAGCGTTTTTAGTGTAAAAGTATTATATTTTCTGATTTAATGAACCGAATTCGCTGAAATTTTGAACAATGCATTGTGAGAGCAGCACTAATCAAATGCTTTAAATGCATTGCTCATATTTTACTTTTGCTAAAATAATGTAGATGTCTTGGCGTACATCGGGAAGGAAAATAAATGACACAACTGGCACTCTCTTTTTCTGCATGAAAATTTAAAAACCCTTTTTTAATTTTATTTCAAAATTTACTCTATAAAAAGGTTAAATGTTAACTACAGTAAAAGTGGCTTCTATCATAATATTTATAATTACTTTAGTGTATCATTATTAACAACATTTTGCTAAAACAGTCACTTGTGGCAACGTGACAAGTAACAGACATCTTTCTAACGCCACTCGACGGTAGGTCTACGAATACCCGGACAACTTCACATGTGCGTTTGTACTTGCAACTATTTTAAAATTGTAAAGTAGGTACATGTCTCGAATACGTCTTAAATATTTTTTTGTAAAAAGGGACCACCAAGGCGGTATAGCACTTTACAGCACCAGAGGGCTTATTGTCTAACGCACTCGCAATCACGATCGTTTTCATTTTGAAAATCGAACGCTCGTCTGCATACAATATGAAAACAATTGCTCCATTTTGAAGCCGGTTGCGATTGCGAGTGCGTTAGACAATAGCCCCTCCAGGATCATGAAACGATCTGACATTACGAATAACAAAAGCTAGTCTACGAAAACTAAGATAACAACTCCAAACAACCAAGCACTTGTATAATCAAAGTTCTTCCAATGTTATTCTAGTTTTTAATAGGACATTACTTCACAGGCCGGGAAAAAGGCCGTAGCGGGACGAGAATACGTTAGTTATACAGGGTGTATCATTTAAATCGGTCAGTATGGGAATTTCTGAAACTATAAGACATTCGAAGATTTGTTCTTGGGAACCATGTCATCGATTTTAGTAAGAAGAAAAACTGCATATATACATTTTTAAAAACCCTGTACTCAGTTCGGGAATGGAACCCAGCTGTTTTGAAAAAAAAAATACACTATTTCTATTTAGATGTCGATTGTGAAGTTCTTAAGCAGTAAATGGCTCTATGAAACATGATATCGAAAATTAATAAAATGCATTGTTTTCACATACTTTAATTTATTTTAGTAGTTTTTCAAAACAACCAGGTTCGATTCCCGACCTGAGTACAGGTTTTTTTAAATGTATGAATGCAGTTTTTCTTCTTATTCAAATCGATGACATGGTTCCTAAGAACATATCTTGACTTCGTATGTCTTATAGTTTCAGATTTTCCCATACTGAAAGATTTAAATGAGACCCCTGTATATGCTATACAGACCAGAGATTGAAGAGAAGCAAACCTTTGAATACGTTGATGGCCAGGTCTAGTTTACTATACTCGTAATACCACACTTCTTATAAGTATTTGTTAACTATTTTTCCATTTATTTATGCAAAATCCTATTGCTACCTTTTTTCAAAGTCGGTTAACACTATTTAAACCATTCTGTAACACTAATAATAAATATAACTGATAATTAATAATTCCACAAGTCCTTGCCGCTGCAGCTTCAACTATGATCGCGAGTAGGTATCACTGTCGATACGAGTATCATTTTCACTTGAGGTACACTTTTAATGCATGTTAAAGTAATAAAAATAAATATCACGGGACAAATTCACACAAAATTACCTAGTTCCAAACTAAGCTCTAGGCTAGAGAATGATAAACATACTTATATATAGAGAAATAAATACTTAAATACATAGAAAACATCCAAGACTCAGGAACAAATATGCGCGCTCATCACACAAATATGTGTCCTTACCGGGATTTGAACCCAGGATCGCTGGCTTCGGAGGTATGGTCACTCCCAACGAGGCCAAAGTGTAGTCAAAAAGTTATACCATATTTTGCTAAAATAAACCAGTTTCGCCTCCATTATTTAAAATAAACACGACGTTGTAACATAGATTTTGTAATTTTTTGTGGCAATAAGTGACATTAGCATTCCCATTTTGTTTCGCGAACTCGTTGCCATTGGTCGGCTTTTAAGTAACAAAGTTACTCCTTAAATTATTGTCACCGTTTTCCTCGTACTTATGGTGTTGTGAAATTAAATTAGTGTGGTCACCCAATATCTATCTGACCGGCTAGCTTGTAACAGAGCCAGCCTGGCCGCCATTCACTCCGTGGCATTGCTTGGGGTGACATTCTTGTATAGGCAGACAGTGCTGTTTGATATTACACGACGCGACACGTGAATCATGCATACTGCTGCGTACAAAAACAATTGAAAGTGCCAATTTAGAAAAGTGCTTGAACAACTGCGATACAGTGCAAGAGATGAATACCAAGGTTGGTATAGGTTTGACAAAATACGTCTTCCGTCGTCTTTAATTCCAGTCTTTTTCAAAAGGTCTATTAAGTTTTATTTCGGAAAAAACGTAGTTTCACATTATTGCAATAAAAATTAAAAAATCGGAAATTACCGGAAAAAATCTGACTGAAAAGAACGTATGTAATTTTCACCACCTAAGTTGTTTTTGAAATAAATAAATAATACATTTAATTCATAGTTAGGTAGCTACATCTACTTAGTTGTGAGTTCAAATTAAAGAGTTTTGTTGTCTATATGCCGGCGATTGCTTGTGAAAATATCTATTGACTTTAACGCTGACGTTAGTGGCATAATGCAATTTTCACCTCAGCGCCAAAAAAAGGCAGGTTTTGCTGTTTGAAGACCGTGAGCAAACTTAGATTTTTCTGCGAGCGTGAGACAAAGTAACTTTATTATTTTTTATATTTAACTAAATTAGCGGACTGTATCCACATGAATACCTGTGACTTACTGGGTCAGTTCGCATCAGAGAGGAGGTGGTCGTTGTTTGGTCGCACTCACACCAAGTATAGGAACCGGCTTTTCCCGAACGGCTATATAAACTATATTTATTAGAACTAATTTGCACTTGCAAATTAAGTATATAATATTGACGACGTCATCGATTCAGGATAAAAGCTTCAGTTACTTCTAAAAAACAACAGAAAAAACGGAAAACAACGAAAATTTTAAATGTCCTGAAAAGTATATTAATTTGATTTTTTCGAGATATTTTAACCTCAGGTTGGTAATCGATCAATAAATGTTGAATAAAGGAATAAGAGCTCAAAGACAGTAGTACTGTTAGGCAATGGGCTTGCAACCACTCAACTGCAACTGCAAGTCACTAATACACTGGTAAAAATCTTAGCCTGATTGTGCAAAATGTGGTTGCAGAAATTATCAACAAGTCTTTATAGAGTTGTTGGTATTTCTGTGGCTCTGCCTACCCCACTCTGGAAATTCATACAAAAATGTATTAATTAAATTGATCACTCTAAATGTAAGTAACTCTACGGTAGCCAAAGAATACCGCTAGACAATAAACAAATGCAGTGCGAAACGCAGTGGCGGGCGGGGAAAGGGGTGAGGAGGCAAGACTCCTTGACCTAATTATCTGCGCAGTCGTTTGATTTGAATCGCCGGCGCCGGTTCGCACTGTTTCGATTTCTGTTTTTTGTAATAAATCTCTGAACAATAGTTGTTGTTTATGATGTAAATAATTTAACCCTGAGAGGCTCTTGTTGAAAAATCTACTATTATATATTTAGATCATCGTAATGTTCTATTAGTTACCGTTACTTCCACATGTCATGTGACCAGTGCCATTCCGAATGTCAAGTTTGTGATATAAGTAATGGGAAAAAAGGTTTATTAAAGTATTTTGGGGTTCGGGTGAAGTTGGTTTGACAAGCTCGAGTGTAAACGAGCGAGTGAGAGATAATTAGGCCTGATTTAGGAGCTAGGTAAAAAACTCAAGTAAATTAAGGCCCTCTTCCATGTATATTGTATCACAGCCGTTCAACGTTCAACATTACATTACATTTGAAATTTGACGTAAATCTTTATTAGTTTTACTTATGCCTCATATTACACGGCTCGCTAAAATGTGTGTTTCTTTGGACAATTCAGTTACAGCGCGACAGCACGGTAAATGTGTCTTCGGGTTTGTACTTCTCTCTCACTCGCTTTAAAACGTTATCTTAAGCAAGTTTAACCGACTTTACCAGAGCGCGAACTGTACCTTTATGACCGAGTACTTTTTAGGGTTCTGTATCAAAATGGTAAAAAAAGAATCCCTATGGTGTGACTTCAGTGTCTGTCTGTCTGTATGAAACAGCAGTTTTTCTCTGAAACTATAGAGGCTATTCACTTGAAATTTGGCAAAGTTGTATAACTTGCTTGCCCGCATCTGTTATTAGTAAAAAAAAATGCGTTTTTTTTTGTACAGTCTTTGAAAGGGGGTCGAGAGTTGAAAAATGAGACTGATTTGGTTAAATCAAACGGAGTGTCAATCCGCAACATTTTAATTTTAATTTTCCGTGACGTCTACTTTCTGATTTATTTAAAAATTACAAAATATGACCTTTATAATTTATAATGAATCAAAATGGACGTTATGGCATAGAAAAATAATTTCATAACAAAATGAGTATTTTTTCGGTATGCGTTGCCAACCCTGAGGACTAAGATGGAATGCATCTAAGCTAGTAATTTCACCGGTTGTCCTATCTTGTTTAGTATTTTTGTTTCCAGATGAAACCTCGGATAGGGCAATGGGCCTGTAACAATAAAACACTGGTTTTACTCATATTGTTGAGCCTCTCTTTGTTCGTGTCAACGGTTGCACTGTCGGTGCAAATTAAAAAATCCAACGAGAACAAATGCGATGATAGTGTTAAGATCCAGATCGGCAACCAACCAGCTATCAGGAACACGACAAACAGTGAAGCCGCGGTAAGTCCATACAAATTGAAAAATGTAGTTATACACGCTCAGTTTGGCGTTAGTCTGATCCATAAGTTTGGTCACGTTACTGGACTTCCGAATATACAGATTGCAGTCCATCAGTCAGTAGGGTAGACGGTCAGTCTGACATACTTAAGTTTAACTATGTAGACTGGCGCCTGACTGAGCGTGTACCACCTGACTGGCCTGCACATACAGAACTACGTGACGAAAAGGGATCGATTGACGATATGGGACTTACGTACCATTGCAACTTGGCTTTGAAAGTTCTCTCAAATAACCCGCTGACGCTGCACGCTGCAAGCGCAGTTGAGATTAGTGATGTGAACTGATGAGATGTGGCACGGAAGTTTACTTGTCACCAGCCTATTAATTACCAATGTTACTGGTAATTCTTTTTACCAAAATTTGGAATCATCAAACAATAATATAATTTATATAATAAGTTGATCTTACGGTTTCTGTAATTATTATTTTATGTTCTATGTATTTAGGTCGATTCTTATCTAAGTTGTTGTGCAAGGCTAGGATACAGCCGTCGTCCGTACTTCCCGCACACAGCTTATCTTTAAGAACTTAAACTTTCCCTGCTTAATTTATTTTATAATCTGTGCTTTAACTTAAATTTTAAAAATACTACTTGTAGTGTGGGTATGTGCATGCGCGGCGCGCCCTCACTTGACTGCGAGTATAGTTGGGGTTATCCAGGGATGGGCTGGGACCTTACTTTAATAAAAACGATTTTTATCGAAGCGTAGCGTTAAAAGTGTAGGACATTGGAGTAAAAAAATATTGACCTGGTCATTAACATTGTCAAACAACAAGCGCTTACACCCAATGGCCTTTAGTCCTTACGACAAAAGGTTGCGAACGTCGAAAAAAAAAAAGACATCCGACAGAGTTTCTTACAGGTTCTTCTCTGATCGGTCGCGATTTGAACCTGCAGTCAATTTAGGCTAAGTCGCTACTATGACGTTTCAAAAGAGTTTATTATTTGTAAACCTACTTGAATAAAGATTATTCTGATTCTGATTCTGGCCTCAACATCCGCGTCAAAATTCGCGACAGCCATATCTCTAAGGAGTCGGTAAATGATTATTTTTAGGGTTCCGTAGTCAAACTAGGAACCCTTATAGTTTCGCCATATCCGTCCGCAGGCTAGCTCAGAGACTCTTGGTACTACAAAGCTGTAATTTGGCATGAATATATTATATACTCGTATAAGTCCCGCCAGCAAAGTGATAAAACTTTGAAAAAATGTTTTTTTTTATTGTAGCTCCTGTATGTTTTTTTTTCTCGTCTGCCATAGTAAGGGGTGTCGTTGGATAGGTCTTTCAAAAATATTGTGGGTTTGTAAAAAGAAACCATTTTTGATTAAGGGATCCGTTTATGAAATATTAAGCTTTAATGCGTTATTTTTTGTTAGTCGTGCCCCGCCTACAGCCAAAACTACAAATATAAAAAATCACAAAAAAGTGAAATGAAAGCGCATAACATAACGAATTTAAAAGGAAAACTGGATCCTACACACTCTTAAAAACAAAAGTTGTCTCTCCTTCTGGCCAATAGTTAAAAGCTTGTATGCATATAAGTTATGTTTTTACATGATAGGGTCTAAAGCAGTCCTGAAGGCGTTTTTGCAGGAATGGGCTTAGCCAGAAAGTTACCTTAGGCCTTAAAAACGTTAACTTTCGCTGTCCATAGGAAAGACAGTGACCTAAATCTGTGTATGACCCAACTATCACGACTAAGTAGACATCATTGATTTTTGAGATACTGGCGATTAAACTGTTTATACCTACTAAAATCATCTAGACGAGCACCAAGTGACTTTAAATAGAAAATTAGTTATTACTTGTTGTTTTTTTATGTTTGTAGTACTTAACGGCTTCGGAACCCTACACTGAGCATGGTCCGACATGCTCTTGCCCGGTTTTTTATTATTTAACTCAAAAGATACGAAAGTGCGACTAATCTAATCAGTCCCAATATACATATAATATGAAGTGAACAAAATACTTTAGTATTTTGAAATTTTGTAATTGGTTCAAACTAAGTCGATAAGTGTTTTCGAGTGATCGGTAAAATGGGTAGGTTGTGTTACACATTGCACCAAGTCCGTACCATTGTCCATTACCTTTTTAGCTACAGTACTGAATAATATATTGAGATTAAAATCACCAATCAGTACATTGTGATCAAACACTGCGAGTGCACCTATACATTCTACTAGTGCATCAAAGAAAATATCAAAAGAAAATGTAGCGCGTTAAAAAGGTTGCATGGCGGTAGTCGATGTATAGATGATATACTCGTATACCTGTCAACCTAATAGTAGCTGAGCTTCTGAAGGTAGGTCAAAATCGACTTCCAAGATTTGGTGTCTTTGTTAGTTACAATTGAAACTAGTAAGAGCGTGTTAAAATCAGCGAATTAGTTATCATAATTAAATCGAAGCGTGTAACGCACGACAACTCTTAATGCTTTTGGATTCAAGAAAACTGTAAAATGAAAGCGTTTTACATGCAATCATTCAATTTACACATTTTTTTATTCGATTGGTGATCTTGTGCGGGGAGCACGTGTATAGATAAGCAATGCCATAACACAGCTGTGATGTAACCATGTAGTAAAGGAAACAAAAGCGCATTAACACAATAGTTACTGCATCTAATCAGGATTAATACTGCAAGAGAATTATTTTTTTATGTTGCGTGACATGAATGAAACAACGAACAAATATCGGTTCACACAGTAATGAAATAGAATATGAAGTGAGCACAATTTACTGTTCAAACAGCACGGCTAGCACATGACGGCGCGCGAGTTACGTCGCGCGCGAGATAGACTACCCGTCATTGTCTAATTAGAACGGTAAGAAAAAGACAGGTAGTCTATCTCGCGGGCGGCGTCATAACTCGCGCGCCGTCATGTGCTAGCCGTGCAGACGAATATCGACTTGATGTCAGGGATTGTAAAACCGGTTTTATTTAATACCTGTATTTACATTGTCAAATTATTACCGCTAAAAAATAATAACTATATTCGAATTAGAGGTATTGTTGTCATTCGGCTTTTGTTTTTATCGCTATGTATTCACTATTAGCAGTATTAAATACCTGTATTCAATACCGCTATTCATTGTACCTGATAAGTGAGATGTCAGTTAGACTTTAATGAACTGTAATTTCAGACTTGTCTAAGGCGAGTCTAAGTTTTTTGTAAGAGCACCGAAAACATTTACATAATACATAATCGAGAATATTGACACTGACAGGTATTACTGGTTATGGTTTTTAGGGGTAAAGTATCAAAAAGTAAAGTATCAATAAATTACTTTTTACCACCTTTTTTATTTTTTTTGTTTAAAAAGATAATTAGCTTGGTAAATTAGTATAGAAATTGGACTTTAAATTGTTTTTGATTTCGGCTACTTAAAACCCTCGTTCATAAAATTAAAACAACAGTAATAAACTTCTTTTAAAAATTAATCCATTACCATAAAAAAAAATATAGCAATATATAATTTTTTAAACAACCTTTATCTCGCATTATATGTACTCGATAAGTTCGATAACAAAAAAAAAGTAGCTCATTCAATTTTATTACACACCAAAATATGCTACGAAATTGTAAGTTCCGAAAACACTTTCAGTGATTACTCAAAAAGTCGGTGAAACGCTGTTATTTTTATACAAATAGACACAGACAATTTTCATCTCAAACTCGTTCAAAACGAATAAAGACGTTTAGTATGTTTACAAACAAAGTAGGTATACATAGGTAAGGTACATGAAAATAGTGGTTTCATGACTGGTTTAGGGTGAGGGCGATGAAGGCGTAAGTCCACGGACTGGACGACAGCGGGCGGCGGCGATGACAATCGATTTCATAGTGTTATTTATATGGAAGTGACGTCTCACGCCATTTATAATATTACAGATACAAGTAAACATGAGTGAATGTTCAAGTAAAAGTCTATAAAAAATGTACATAATACTCCCATCATTATCAGACTTCAATTTAATGAATATATTTATATTTAATTATAACATGTTTTTCCGCATATAGGTTATCTCTGTACATTCCAGGCATTATATGGGCATTCTCCTTTAGTAATTGTCTCTATACTTAACCCGTACCCTTATTATGTACTTAACCCGAATGACAATGTATAACCCTTACTGAATAAAGAATTATGAATTATGAATTATAGGTGTATAGATTGAAGGAAGAGGAGGCCATAGTGCGATGTTAAATCAAAACACTGCATCGTTAAATTACGGTGTACTAGATTTAGCCGGCAGCATACCTCTCCCGTCATCCATGTAATCAAACAGATAAATATGGTTACAGTAAAACTATCTATCATTTCAGAATCACAACTATAGGCTTCCGAGGCACATATTACCGACCAACTACAAGCTCCAGCTCAGGCCCGATTTCATAAATAAAACTTTCAGTGGTTCCGTAGAAATAACTTTAGACATTCTCCACACAACAAAAAACGTGACACTGCATGCGAACAAACTGACAATCATTTCTGCCAGCCTTGAAAATTTGTTACATGAAAATCTCACGGTGACCACTGAAACCAGCAATGACAAGAGGAATCTGTTAATCATTAAAGCACAAGACAAAATTAAAATTGGCCTCAACACTCTGAAAATAAACTTTACTGGACTACTCGATGGCATAATAGGATTGTATGCCAGTACGTTAAAAAATGGCGGGTAAGTTTTTAAAATTACTTACATAGATTTTATCTTTCCTTGTCGCCTAATTTCTGTAATGTACTGTCGCTATTTATTTTGTCTGTCTGTTTGGCTGGGTCTTTAATACAATCACATTCCCGCGCCCCCGCTTTTCTCTTTGCTCACTTGACTTGACTACAGTGAAGCAAACGGTTATGACCGGTAAGTTTTACATATAATATAAGAGTGTATGAGATCGAGTGAGAGAGAAGTACCTACTGTAAACCCGAGGGTTGTTTTGTGAGCTTTATCGTGATGTATGTATGTATGTATGTATATATGTATGGTTATATAGTTATTGGCCCGTGTCGTTGCAGGGTTAGAATAGTGCCACTCCATGTCTTCCCGTGGATGTCGTAAGAGGCGACTAAGGGAATGAGGGCTTCTAGGCGATGGGCTTGCAACCTGTCACTAATACACTGGCAAACATCTTAGCCTGTTTGTGCAAAATGTGGTTACAGAATTACTATCAACTCTTTTTGTAGTTGTTGGTATTACTGTAGCTCTGCCTACCCCACTCTGGGAATGAAGGCGTGATAGTATGTATGTATGTATGTAGTTATTATGTTAATGGCTCGCAATTTTTCTCCAATATCTATCGGTATAGTCAAGAATCAAGATGTAAACGCTGCTAACGTTTGTTTTCTATCGACTTGAAATCCACACGACCTGTCATCCATCAGTTTACGTTAATCCTAGGGGGCGATTTTTGACTATCTAGCGCTAGAAAGTTTTACTAGAAAGTGCGCAAAAACGATGCAACCGTATTTTTGAAATAC
Organism: Acleris holmiana; assembly: GCA_949316455.1. NCBI lineage: Eukaryota > Metazoa > Arthropoda > Insecta > Lepidoptera > Tortricidae > Acleris > Acleris holmiana. The sequence continues at coordinate 4,894,319 of OX438765.1, read as the reverse complement.
GAGAGATAGAAAATGTAAAAACGAGTGGTAACCATTCGTTTTTAATTATATCAGAATTGTTTTGACTTCTGATAAACAAACACAAACCACAGATGTTTAATTTTCAGACAAAGTTACCTAGTAAGGTTTTTAGTAAACAGTATTAAAAAAACTGAAAGTACTCATCAATAATCGGCGACATGCTGGCCTAGTTGGTAGTGAATCTGCCTTCGAAGCTAGCGGTCCCTGGTTCAAATCCCGGTAAGGGTAGATATTTCTATACATTAAAGGTCAAAATACATTTAAAAAATCAAACATTTCAGCCTAATGCATGTTGACTGGCTGTGATACAAGTTGTCTTCCGTATCTCCATTGTCAACCTCCGTTGACGTCGACGGGTTACTATCTCATTTTGGTAGTAGGTACTTAACTATTTTTAATTTGCATTTCAATTTTAAAAACACATCTAGTCAAGAATAAATAAGGAGAGGGAATAGAATGAATTAAATCAGTGCAGCAATTACATTATTTTTCAAGAACAATTATTATTTAGAAAGCAAGCTATCAACACTTTAATAAACGGGAAAAAACATGTTTTTTCGGAGCTCGCTCGATGGCGCCTATTGTGAAGGGTGGACAGGAGTTTAGAGAATGTTTTTCTGGTAATTGGTTAAAAGTACCAATTAGAGGGAATGTAAACAAAAATAAACTAATTAATTTTTTTGAAACTTTGAATAGCCTTAGTGTGAAAAAAATCATATTGTTTACATTCCCTTATTGTAATCAGTTGTCACAGTTGGAAAATGACATAAGACATAATTTAAATGTGACACTTTATAACATGTGTACATATAATAAAAAAATTGACATTATTGACTCTAACAATTATGTTAGCAATTATTATATTTTAACAAAAGGTAAATTTTACCTGCCTAATTATTTTAAGAAACAGATAGCTATGTCGCTATCCTATTTTTTTGACATTTCAGCCAAGAATTTGGCTCCTGCTGCTATTCAGCAACCTGACAGGTTTTTGGAACATGTTCCAATTACTATCAATCATTTAAATTAAATGACAAGACAACAGAGGAGCTCAACCCTGGCAACCAAAATTGTAATAAATATAAGGACAAATTTAGCAGCAACGTATCTAATTATATCACTCTGGTTCACCAGAATATTCAATGTATAAGGAGTAAAGACCTGCAAGTCGAGTTATTTCTTAATAGTAATAGCATTGATATTTTATGTATAACGGAACACTGGCTAACTAGTAACGAAGCTATGTTTAATTTTATCAACCACCAGGTCGGCAGTTTATTTACTAGAAATAGCTCGATACATGGCGGGTCGTTAATCATATTAAACAATAAATTAAAATTTAAAGACCGTAAGGACATTGTGTCCTTATCTGTTGAACGAATATTAGAACTCGCTGCAATAGAGTTAGAGCAATTCATAGTTGTATGTGTATATAGGCCACCATTAGGCAATTTCGAAATTTTTGAGAAGATTATGGAAACTGTTCTAATAAAATTATCTTATTCGAGAAAAAAAACAATTATATGTGGAGATTTTAATGTAAATATTTTAGAAAACAGTACACTAACCAAAAGATTAATAAATCTTTTCAAATCTTTCGGCCTGACACATACTTTTATGGAGCCAACTAGAGTTACTGACACTAGTGCCACGTGTATTGATAATATTTTTACCGATATAATTCCTATTGGTAAGAGTGTGATCAGCAACCTGGAATCGGATCATTTGGGTCAATTAATTAAATTCAAATCCGTATCGAATAATATTCCAAAAAAAGAAATTACTTTTGTGCCAATAACTGCAGACCGTGTGGAAAGAATGAGACATAACCTAGTGCATAATTTGCCCTTTCTAACAACTGATAAGGGACCCAATGACATGTACAACTCATTCTTTCACACATTCATAAAACAATTTAACGCAGTATTTACATCCAAATCGGTTGTGGTTGGTGGTGCAAAGGTTTTCAGTGACTGGGCTACTGCGGACTTACATAAGCGTAGAAGAATACTGTATCAACTATATGAGGAACGGAGGTATAACGCGAGTGAGGAGTTTAAGGAACATGTCAAACAGTATTCTAAGCAATTCAAGATAGACTGCCGTATAACTAAGCGAAATTTTTTAAGTAACAAAATCTTGAATAGTTCTGATGTTATTAAAACGACCTGGAAAATAATTAATGAAGAAACAGGTCGCCGAAAAAAGAACATTAACGACTATCGTTTAAAAGTAGATGGTAAAATAATAGATTCCAATCCAGATATCGCAATTGAATTTGAAAAGTTTTTTACCGATATACCAGTGTCCACGACTAAGTGCTTGAACTCTTCGCCTGCGTCTGCCATTGTACTTTTAGAAGATAACGTGCCTGAATGCAGTATATACTTTGAATTCAAGCGCGTTACTGCCTTGGATGTAATTAAGGCATTCAACTCAATCAATATAAAGAAAACCAGTGACCTTTGGGGAGTGTCGGTCCATGTACTCAAATCCTTAATTGAAGTCATAGCATCTGACTTAATGGTCGTATTTAATCACTGTGTTGATTGTGGTGAGTTTCCTGATCTTATGAAACATAGTAAGATAATTCCATTATTCAAAACGGGTAGTACTTTTGACCCCACAAATTTTAGACCAATATCCATACTACCCACTTTCAGTAAAATATTTGAGAAGTTGATTTTGTCACAGTTAGCGGAACATTTTCGGTATAATAATTTATTACACAATAAACAATTTGGTTTTACTCGGGGTCGCTCGACAACCGAAGCTGGTGTTGAGTTGATTAAAAACATTTTTAATGCCTGGGAAGGGTCACAGGATGCTTTAGGTATTTTTTGTGATTTGTCCAAGGCCTTCGATTGCGTTAACCATGACACATTGATCAGGAAACTACATCACTATGGAGTTAGAGGTACTGCGCTAAACTTAATAAAAACGTACTTATACGGGAGAATACAAAGGGTAGACGTGAATGGAGTACGATCACCTGGGTCATTGGTCTCAATGGGCGTACCACAGGGCTCAATATTGGGTCCATTTTTATTCCTCATCTACATAAATGACTTACCTTACCTTATAAAGGATAACCATGATATAGTATTGTTTGCTGATGATACGTCACTTGTGTTCAAAGTTAAACGACAACAGCAGTTTAATGTCGATGTAAACAATGCTATATCAAAAGTAGTCGATTGGTTTAGTGTTAATAATTTATTACTGAATGAGAAAAAGACGAAATGTATAAAGTTCATGACTACTAATGTGAAAAATAGTCAAACTACTGTAACTATTAAAAATGACAAACTAGACCTAGTTAATGATACAGTGTTTCTTGGTATAACGTTAGACTCCAAGCTCCAATGGGGTCCTCATCTTGCTGGATTGGCGGGTAGACTCAGTTCTGCAGTTTTTGCAGTTAATAAGATTCGGCAATTAATAGACTTAGATACCGCTCGATTAGTTTATTTTAGTTACTTCCATAGTATTATGTCATATGGTATTTTACTGTGGGGTAGTGCTGCTGATGTAAATAGCATCTTTGTTCTGCAGAAGAGGGCTATTCGTGCTGTCTACAAGATGGGCCAGAGAGACTCGCTTAGAGATAAGTTTAAAGAAATTAACATATTGACCATGCACAGTCAATACATTTATGAAAACATTATGTATGTTCATAAAAACATCGCTAAATTTAGAAAGAACTGTGACATACATAATGTTAATACCAGAAATAAATATAAGCTCGCAGTGCCCTTCACGCGGCTCCATAAAATAAAAAACTCTTTTATGGGTAATTGTATTAGGTTCTATAATAAGCTCCCAAGTAATGTTACTAAACTATCAGTAAATAAATTTAAGAGTTACGTTAAGCGTAAACTAATTTCTAAAGCATATTATAGTATTAAAGACTATATTAATGATAACAATGCTTGGGACTGAATTGCTTGTAATAAAATGTTTAGTCCTTACGACAAAAGGTTGCGAACGTCGAAAAAAAAAAAAAAAGACATCCGACAGAGTTTCTTACAGGTTCTTCTCTGATCGGTCGCGATTTGAACCTGCAGTCAATTTAGGCTAAGTCGCTACTATGACGTTTCAAAAGAGTTTATTATTTGTAAACCTACTTGAATAAAGATTATTCTGATTCTGATTCTGATTCTACCACAAAAATCATTTAATAAACTAATTGCTAGTTCACACCACCTATATATACGTATATGTCCACCTATATGTCCACGATACCTAATTTAATTAAATTAATTTAATTTAAGTAGGTACCTACTTATTAAGAGGCGGGAAGGACCATGTGCAGACAACCAGTAAAATTACTAGCCTAGCATAGAGGTATTCCATCCATCTTGGTCACCTGAGTTGGCAACTCATTAATCGTCTTAAGATGGCATTCTTAACATTCTAGTCTTGAGAATGCAAATGTCTCTGGGTCACAGATCCCACATGACATGTGCTTTGATTTAAGAAACATATTTTTCAGATTTTATTACTCTTAGTTTTACTAGGGGGGGACGGGGAAGAAACTCCAGACCTCAAAACTTCTTAAACGTTCCCCCAAATCTAAATAATAATAATAATAATATGTAGGTAAGTGATTTTTTAATGACCCGCTCCATGTTATTGTATTATACCTTAAGGGATTTTTTAGATAATGCTGAATAAATTTTTACTTTTAATGTAAACGTGAATATGCCAAATTACAATTTTGTAGTAGCAGTGCCAAGAGTGCCGACAGGACATAGCGAACAAAAGCATGATCCAAAACGTTACCTAGAGGTTACATCAAGTCGTTTAGTCTACTTTGCTTTAACTTAGATGAAAAAAGGCGTTTACTCGAAAACAAGCAGAGTTGCGCATTGCATTATCGCAAATACCTAATGATACTGAAAAACTACTGGACGTGATTTTTGTGTAACTTTGTAGGTGTTTCGTGTATTTACTAAATAAATCGATTCTAATCAGTTATTTCCACAGATAATTCTAGAAAATACAGAATGATGTTATAAGCGCCCTCTGATGTTCAGTAGATCTACCATTGCTTGGATAGGGAGATATAATTTGTTCATCGACGTTTTTTTATCGATAGTTTGTGTGAGGCCAATAATATTACTTTTTAATGTAGAGTAACTTATTAAATTAATGCAAATACGATTTTATTTACACATGTTAAGTTCTTCAATGTCGATGAACAAATGAAAAACAAGTCCTACGCCGATGAAGTTGCAATTTGAAATCAATCTTAGTAGCCTTTATCATTAGTAGGTATTAACATCGTGTTGGTTACACCTCTATCAGCGGCACGTACCGGCTGAAATACCTACTTGACCTAATTATTGCTATTCAACGCTAGATGGCATTTCTAACGCTTATGATCAAAGCTTTTGCATGACAAATGATCCCAATTGCCCAGAGTATAATCGCGGACAGACGGACATGGCGAAACTATAAGGGTTAATTCCTTTTTGTCTACGGAACCCTTAAAAGTGGATAGTTATAACGCCAGGCCAAGCCGGAAGAGGTCCTTCCATCAGGTGTCAATCAACATCATTTCCATCATAAATATTTAAAATTTACTTACCTATACCTAGGAAACATTTACCTATGCTGAAAAATTGCAATCCTTTTTGGGTAAAACTTTTATTAGCCACATCCTGTATGATATTTTGGTGAATTCAAAAATATAGTAGGTATCTAATAGATAAAATGCTAACATTTTAATAACCGTTCACAAAAAATACATGACCATCATAAATCTGAGTGTATATAAGTCTTCAACAGTCCACTAGTGGACATATACTGGGTGCTTTTTTTTGGTCAGCAGCTTCCACAATAGGGGTTACTACATTCATGTTTCTGAGCTCAAAAAATACATAATCTTATTTTTTTTTGTCAAAATTCGAAAGAATGTCCTCGCTATTTTATAAATCATGGTCTCCCGTTTCTGTAGCTACGAAGGGGGTAGGCCGCTTATCGTTACGATGTTATTGTTTGATACTAGGTACCCTCACAAAACTATGCGCAAGCGACGTGTTCCGTGTTTGTTTCGAAGCGAGTGCTTGTTAAGTAAAGTGTTACATCATTTAATTGATAAAAAAATGGCTGGACGAGAAAATTTACTTCCGGACAATCGTGATATGTTTGATGTTGTGAACATTTACTTTGTGAGTGGTCAAAACATTGCTGACACCGTTAGGATTTGGACGGAACGATTTCCTTCCGCAATAATGTTCTCGTCTTATGCAGTTTAAACACAAATTTGCGACGACATTGTGCATCTCGGAAGGCGGCTGTCACTTCGAACATTTATTTAAAGTAACCTAATAAAAATGGAAATTTTGAATTTTTTTAACCATTGTTGTACAAAGCTCACCTTTTTAAATACTCCAAAGAAAACTCTTGCGCTTTTGTAATCCATACCGTTATCGGTAGTTAAATGCCAATTCAGAACGATTTTAACAACAATAATCTACAATTTTTTAACCTAAACCGTGTTTGTAATCATTGACAGTCCTAATCCCGTAACAAGTATGAAGGGAAAGATGTATCATAACATTGTGCACGGTGATTACGTCATTAAAGTCTCGGTAAACACGGCGCATGGTAACCACAATTAAGTAAAATAATGGGAAAAGTTTAAAATGCTATTTCTCTGACCTCCTTAGGTTTTTAATTTTTTAATAAGATATTAGGTGTCAGCATCAATTGTACTTCTCTCCTGTTTTGGAAATTGTCGACCAAAAAAACATATGTATATGCCAGTTCATAGTATCGAAGTAAAAAACAATGTTTATAATCAAAACTGTATTGAATTAATATCACACACAAAAACTATATAATTTTTCTTAAAAACAATAATATAATATTTTAATTGTCGATGCAAAAAAGGGATGCAGCACCGCGTGTGTATCTTTCATTGCAATATAGCAAAGTGGGACCACTCGTCATTATACAAAGTATTGGATATCCCCTTTTGTTGTATTTGTTTAGTAACTGCCTGATTTTTTACTTTCTTCCAACTATCAATTTAAAATTAAAACGTCATTTTTAAAAGGATCAACTATATTTTAAATGTTTTGTGTAGGTACTCGTTATTGATTTTTAAGTAACAGTGGTGCTAGTTATTAAGTTAATATTTAAGATTGTCTCTTTAAACTAATACAATCTTGAGAAATTGAAATCAAACAAAACAAACACTCAAAAATAAATGTGGTAAATATAATCTTTCAGAAAATAATCCTTTGAATCAATCTTTATTTCAACTTTTTTTACAATACAATCTTCGCATATCACTTTGAAGCCGAATCTACCGACGTCTATCACATAAAATCTAAGCCGTTTAGGCGACAGGAGGTAACTAAAAAATAAATGGAGACGACTATGTAGTCGTCTCCATTTATTGTATGTATTTTGATTGTATGTATGTACATACAATCAAAACACTTTACCCCTTTTTTGAGGCAGTCGGGAAAATTAGTTTAACCCGTGCATTTGTACTAATCGTATACTTATTCACGGTCAGCTGATCAATTTTGTCTGGTCATTTAATTTCACTAGTGTGTCCTATGCCTAACAATCGGTCATGACTGTAACGTTACACATAATGTAACACATCGTTATTTCATGACGAAAAACGTGTGGGACATTACCTAAAATTTAAATTATTCTTTTATGCGAATTGCCATAGCCTACGAGGTACCTAGTTTAATTTTTTGTATAATAGTAACCTGCATAAGAACGTAGTTTTGATAGTGAGACATAATATACATACTTACCTTGCAATCAAACACATCAAACACACTTTTTTCTGGAGCCAAATCAATCGTCGACGCAAAACACCATGAATACCATTTGACTCGAAAGCAGAATGGCCGATTTTTCTTTAAAATTTACCATCATGGTCTACGGTGCTGCCAGTTAAGTAAACAACAGAAAAGTTTGGATTATTATTGTTAATAGCTTGCCTATTAAACGTTACTTTCATGATGTAAAAAAAAAAAAAAATATTAAACACATTTTTAAAAATTAGTAAAAAAATAATTAAAACTTTAATTAATGAAAGTTTCTATGAATAGGTTGGACAATCGTCACAAAACTTCAACTAAACTTAAAACTACGGGATAGGCATTCCTTTCGGAAGGTCATGGCAGTTTTGGTTGTAAGGGTGATAATTGGACAAACAATAATTGTTATATGGGAGTGAAAGTAGTGCCCTCGAAAAGTTTACCAAAAAAAAATATCTGCAAGCGATAGCTTAAATATTGTGGAGTTTTTTAAAACTTCGTAAGTATACTATTTATTGCAATGTCGAAGAAATCCCAAATACCAAATAACGTTAACGTTGTAGGCAAAATGAAATGGGAACAGGCAAAAAATCATCAATGTACAATTTTTCGCGGTCATACCCAAATACTGAATGAAAACAGTTACCGTATGCCGCTGTGTGGCTCTCAGAGTTCTTAAAATGGTTCTAAAAAAATATTTCGCTTTTTCTTTCTCGCTCGTATTTGTGCCGTAAGAAACTGCACCAAAACAAGCAAGTTTTTTGAAATTATACTGTGTTGATCTGGCAGTGCGATATAAAAGCCCATGACACAAATAACAATTCTTTAAATCCTGCATGTGTGGCCGCTGTGTTAGGAGGATACAGCACCACAGATTAGAAGGGTATGTCTAAGGCGAAGGCTAGACGTACAATAAATATTGTTATCCATCAATATTTATCTCATATTGTGATATAATATTGTTCGTCTAGTCTGCTATATTGATGGATGACAATATATGTCACAAAAATCTAGATTTTTGGATTCCGGTTTGCCAATTTCTGATAAATATTGAGATCCGTCAATATACTGAACTACACGTACTACAAAAAATATTGAGAAATGTCAGTACGCATGCTAAAATAATAGCGAGACAAGCTTTAGTTTTTGTCTCCATAATTATCTGCACACACGACTGAACTGCACGAAACGCGTTATAATACTGACGTCAAAATTATTGCACGTGTAGCCTGGGCACTCTGAATCCATGAACAGATTGTGATCCATCAGTATTTGCCAATTGACGGATAACAATATTTATTGTACGTCTAGCCTTCGCCTAAAGACAGCACTATCTATCAGTCTACTTGAGCTTTTGAAATAAACGCGCATTTTATATGTCAATGTAACTGTGCTTAAACTGTCACTGCTGTCAGTGTTATTAGTTATTACTGTTATTGTCAGTTGTCACAATCGTCAAAGTCATGAGTCAGATTAATTTTATTATGATTTTCATTTCTAAATGACCAATTTGATTTACCTTTTTTTTGTGTAATAAATTGTTAGTAGGCGTTAATTTAATCCAGTAGAATAATGGGACCGCCTTTGAATATAACTCTTTACGAACGGCTTTCACTGCTAGTTCGCCCTTTAAACTACAAATTGTTGTTACGACCTAACTTGGACAGCGGCATTTTCTCCGGAAACGTTAAGATTAACATTATTTTAAAGAAAGAAAATAACTATGTAAATCTTCACTCGAAGTTTCTCGATATATCCAAAGTTCAAGTGTTTAGGGGGGACAGAGAAATACCAGTGTATAAATATGTTGAAGTTGAGCAACTCGAACAACTTTTGATTGAATTTAAAGAACCGCTGAGTCCGGGAAGTTATCAGATTGACATTGATTTCAACGGAAATTTAACAAAAAAAATCGTTGGTTTTTATTCATCACACCTTAAGGATAATAAGTATGCTAGCTATTTTATTAAACAACTACACAATTAAATCCAAACCTTATTTTCAGCAACTTTGAATTTATAACTTATTTTTGTAATTATTTTTTCCATATGTCCTACTTGTGACTGTTTTGCCTCATTAATATACCTACCTACTCATTGAAAATACCCAGGAATAAGATATAACCTTACATTAAATTCATGTTTAACAATGATTATGAAGGTATACTTATGAACCCCTGACATTTCCAATGAGTATACTTATTATAATTTAAAGTAATGTATGCATTCAATTAAGAAGGTAATTAAGATTTATCTACTAAATGTTTTAGTTATAAAAAAAAACCCTGTACTGTACCCATCTGTGGGAATGTGAGTCTGCCCTGTTGTTAAATGTGAATGCATAGTTAAACTTGACATAAATTATGTCACTATTTCTCATTGTAACAAGTTCATCCATAATGTTATCAACAGTCACTGTACTTAATAAAAGAGTTCAAAGTTTCAAAAGCCTTCTATTTCTCATGATTTTATTACTTATCACCAGAGATCGGACAAATGGGCGACATGACTCCAATTTTAATGAAACAAATTAAATTACATTAATTTACTTCTTGAGTACCTGAATTTTAATCTTGATCCTTTGCAGGATAGTTATAAATAAATAATACAGGAGTGGCCATTGATATTATATTAATTTAAGTACATAAGTTTGCTCCATTAACATCTGTGGATAGTGAAGGGAGCTTTCACCTCATAAGTTTATTTTAGCCGTGTAAGGGAATAAATTAACCACGAAAAAAATATTAAAATACCTGTTTATTTGCTTTAATAAAGATACACAGTAACAAGTCTTTGCATCATTTAATTATTAATTATTGCTGCATTGCAAAAGATAAAATTATTTTTAGGGTGCGTAATCAATTAATGTAATTTAATTTGTTTAAATAAAATCTATTTAGTCATGTCCACATTATTGCGAGTAATGACGTCCATTTCTCCGATCTCTGCTTATCACAAATAAGGATAGAAGAGAGGGGCATTCTGAATCTATTGCTAATATTACAAAACTATGATAACAAATTTCAGAAGTATGGTGGCCAGCAAGTTTCAACCAACATATGCCCGGCAGGCCTTCCCTTGCTTTGATGAACCGGACTTCAAGGCAACATATGATATCACCCTCATCAAACCACAAAATTATGTGGCTCTTTCCAATATGAATGTAAGATTGCTTCTCAGGTACTTATTATAAAGTTTGTGTGTGTGTTAGTGACATATTCAAAATATGTAAAATTAATTACTTCATAAAAAGTAAATGTGATGTCAGGAGTCTCACTTTTGGTGCCAATCATGTCAATGACAAAATAGTGCACACAGGGTGCTCTCATTTATCAGGTGTTTAGGTAGTAACTGATACAAATAAAATGCTGTAGAATTAACAGAGTTAAATACAGCTTAATCACAATTAAAATATGGATCACAGCAACAGCAATTTTTTTCCCCATTTAATACTAAAAATGGCAAATTGACTCAATATTATTTTGTAAATACAAATACAAAATTGTTTATTGTTTGAATGTGAGTTGTTATAAATGGTGGTAGGGTTAGTATTTGGTATATCACAATCAGCCAAAAATTGGGCGCACAATATTTTGTTTTTAAATATGCATGTCATTAAAACCTAATTTAAAGTAAGTATGTATTTAATAATGTCAGACTAAAAATAAGTTTTGAGGAGAATAAAAATATTTAAAAAATAAATTAATGTCATGCATATAGAAAAGTGGTAAAAAGCTAATTACGATACTTAATAAATCATTTTTTAATGTCAATGTAAAAAATACTAATAATAATAAAACGACAAATATTGATTAGCTATTGGTGGTCATAAAATGTTCATTAACAGAGTAGTACATTCTTTGTAGGCACCACTTAAACAATTTGGGTTTGAAACCTTGGCAATCCAAGGATTTCAAGTCATTTGGCAAATTATTAAAGATTTTGGCAGACATGAAAAGAATACTTTTTTCAAAATGAGCAGAGCTATGACATGGATAACCGATATTAAGCCCATGGTGCTTAGAAGTTGACCTATTATTAGATTTCATAATATTGTACTGACTAATATGAGCTTTCACAAAGAGACACATTTCATAGATGTACAGTGTGGGTAACGGAAGAATTTTAGATTTTTGGAACAACGGTCTACATGAATCCGTTGTTTTGGCATCACAGATCGCTCTCACGCATTTTTTTTGAAGTTGAAGGGCTTGTTGGGCAAGTGAGGAATATCCCCATAAAATAAGACCGTAACAAAGGTTCGACATAATGTGGCCATGAAACGCAAAAAGAGCAGATTCTTGGGACATTACCTGTGATATTCTGCGCAGAGCGAACACAAATCTGTTCAGTTTGACGACCAGGTACTCAATAAGCGCTCGCCAGTTACCATGGCCATCCAGCATCACTCTGAGGAATTTTATGGTTGGAACGCTTTCAATCACTTCTTGATTATGTTCGATTACCAGATTTTTGGCGTTACTTTGGGGAGCGTAGAAAATGTTAATTCGGCAAATATTGTTCAAAATAATAATGCCAGAATAATATTTAATCATACCAATTGTTATTACAACATAAGAACAGTTTTTTTTATTATAACTTTGCTTATCCATCTCCTCAATATCAGGATTGATGAACTCAAAAAGTTTAATAAGGGTTTATGCAGATTCAATTCCGCAACACCCGGACAAAATGTTAACCTTCCATTACTATCTAATCTGTATTTTTTACCACTTATATGCAAATGATATCAGCAGCACCAAAACTTCAATTTAAACACGTATATAAAGATAAATTAATTCTTCAATTTTGTAATATTATTAAAACAACAAGCAGAATGCTAGAAATTGGTAACTTACGTTACTCTCTGCCATGGAATTGCCCTAGAGTTTAAAGTTGTTAGATTGGCGTCTATGAATTGTTGATAACTATGCAATTAGGTACACAGTCTAGAAAATAAAGCTTGTGTCAAATATGAATAAAACAATATTTAATTTTACTTTAAACAGTACTTAGTCTAAAATATTAGTAAATATTTTTCAGGAAATATCTAGAACACTAGACAGTGAAACTGCTGAAGAAGCAGTTACATTTGCAACCAGTGTACCAATGTCTACATATTTGGCCTGTTTCGTGGTCTGCGATTTTAAATTTAAAGAAACCGAGATTGACTCTAATGGCATAGGTGAAAATTTTAAACTCAGATCCTTTGCCCAAAGTGACCAAACGCACAAGATAGATTTTGCACAAGACATTGGCAAGAGAGCAACAGAGTTTTATATTAACTACTATGAAGTGCCATTTCCTCTACCAAAACTGGGTGTGTATACTATTAGTATATATATGCGTCCCTATTAATTAATTAATTTAATTTTGGTAAAATTACAGACAAATAGATATTATGTTTATCTGGTTTTGGTTTGACCACAAAATGCTGAAAGTGTACCTAAACATATTAATGTTAATAATTTAAGTACCTACCTATTATGTAATAAAATTGAAGACACCTAACTAAATGAGTTTATTAATCTATGTCCTTTATTGAATTTGTTGGGATTGTTTTTTTTTATAATATTATGCATAATAATGAAAAAAATGTGCCTTACTCATTCCAGATATGATTGCGATCCCAGACTATGTTTCTGGTGCTACAGAGCATTGGGGATTGATTACTTACAGAGAGACATCTTTCCTGGTTGATGAGTCCACTGCCTCTGCCCAAAATAAGATTAGCGTGGCCAACACGATTGCGCATGAGTTGGCCCACATGTGGTTTGGAAATTTAGGTGAGTATAATTATGTTACCTAGTGGCCAAAAGAATAAAAAAAATCGCTACCTTCACATGACGCACGCTGTGTTTTTTCGTACACAGATGTACTAATTCCATTCACACTTATTTATTACAGTTACTATGAAATGGTGGGATGAAGTATGGTTAAACGAAGGTTTTGCTTCATATATGCAAGTTAAATGTCTGAATGCAATAGAACCCTCATGGACAATGGTAAATTTACACATGAAATTGAATGAATTCTATATTTTAAACTACAGATCTTATAAAAAAAATGTTTAGTCCTATTCAATCCGTGTACCTACACTTAATTTGTTCTTTTCGGCAGTTAGCTACTACTAATTTACTCTTTTAACAAGTCGAAAAATGTACTTAGTCAGAATGTTGTGATTCCAGTTAGACCAGTTTTTGGTGAAAACAATGCATTCCGTTTTGGTGACGGACGCGAAGTTGTCGAGTCATCCTATCGTGCAAAGTGTGGATACCCCTGACCAGATCACCGCTATATTTGATGCCATTTCATACAATAAGGTAAATTATTATTAACTGGTGTTATCGATAGCGCTCAAAGTTCACGATGAACATGGTAAAGATTACTGTACCAAGCTAACTCTAAGATAATCAGAAATTATGCCATTCATTCATAGTCTCGTTGCACATATTACATGCCTGTTTAGCACTTGATAGAGTGGATAAACATACCGTCACTTTCTGACCAAATGTAGGTATATTGATACAATTAACCTTTAGACTTTTAGCTGCTTATCGTGTCACGTAGGTGCTAGCAATTAATCTATCGACCTTTGATAAATACTTAGTAAGAATATTTAAAACTATGTTAATAATTAATATAACAGTTTTAGATGGAACTTGGAATACAGATGGTTCATGTTTTGGGTTTAGAATGGCGTTATTTTTAAAAAAATACTAATTCCCAAAAGAATAAGTGAATTCACAAAAAACATCCGTTAAAAAATATGTAACTGATGGTGAAAATCGCATCAATATTCGTTGCGGGGTTCAGGAAGTGTTAGCGTACGAGTATATACAGACAGAAAGACAGACACGCGGAAAGCGACTCTGTTTTATACCTAGTTGGTTACTAAGTTCTGTCACTGAGGTTTAATCAAATACAACTAACTTCTGTTCATTATTTAATTTCAAAGTATACAGGGTGGCACATTTAGATCGGTCAGTATGGGCAAGTCAGAACAATAAGACGTATAAAGATCTGTTCTTAGGAGCCATCATAGATTTAAAAAAAACGAGTACTCAGTTCGGGAATAGAACCCGGGACTAAAAATAAATAAAACGTGCTTACATTATTTCTATTTAGATATCGATTCTGTAGGTCTTAAGCAGTAAATGTTGAAACATGATATCTAAAATGAATACAATTATTAATTTAGTAAGTAGGTGTTCGAAATGCCAACCATTTTTTTCAATACAACATTGAACTCGTTTAGGTGCGTTAAATTGTTTCTATGCTGCTAACACATTTTTAATGCCGTTCCGGAAGTTTACTTATCTTAAATTAAATTAAAGGATATGAAAAACAATGCATTTTATTCACTTTAGATATCATGTTAGATAATAACATTTACTGCTTAAGACCTTGACCTACACAATGAATATCTAAATATAAATAATGCAAGTTTCTTTTTTTTAAATTTCCTGCACGGCGAGCACATGACGGTGCGTGAGCTATGTCGCCCGCGAAATAGACTACCTGTCTTTATCGGACTGTTCTAATTAGACAACGATGGATAGTCTATCTCGCGCGCGACGTAACTCCCGAACTGAGTACTCGTTTTTTTTGTGACTAAAGTCGATGACATGGTCCCTAAGAACAGGGCTGGGATTCTATACGGCAATAACGATATCGTCTTTGATTTGTTTCCGTTTTGTCAACGTTTTGATAACTCGTAAGTCATTGTCAATAATGGCGACTGTGACATAAACGATTCTAAAACACGTCAAACGCGATATCGTTATAACACAGTAGAATAAAGGCCCAGAACTTTTAGTCATATAGTTTCAGACTTGCCCATACTGACCGATCTAAATGGGTCACCCTGTTTAAAAATGAAAAGCTTAATTAATGAACATTTTTACGAACTAGTAATTATTCCACATGGTCGCCCGCAATTTCCGATACGATCTTTTAACATTCACGGTCGGCACCGATTAAAATACGCAAGAGTTTTCTGAAAATTTCACTTTTTGAAAACGATTTAAAGGTTAGTCTTTGCTAATATTGTGAAGCCTCTCGTCTCTGGCTATGTTCAGTATTATTTTCTTAACGACACTCAAAAGCCAGCTTATGAAACACGAAATTTGGTGTTTCCGTATTGCTGCATATTGATGTGAAATCGTAACGTCGATTTAATGAGACATGAAGATTGACCGGTGTATAAGCGGATATTTAGTTGCTTGGAATACATTTGTATCAGAATTTTAAGATAAAAGTCTGGTCAATATGTCTCGCAAATTTCGACTCACTACGAGAACTCTTACAAAAGTTGTAGCCGTTATCTGTAAGTACATAAACTTATTATACTAGCGTAATAGACGAACAGTGGTGCGGGTGAAAAATCCGATCCTTACGGCATAACCTATGTCCGAGAACGAGATAAAAAACAAATGACGGATGAACCCAGTTTGACATCAGTTAGCCTCCTTTAACTTCCTGTCAAAAAGCGTCCTCGTGTTTTTTTGTGGTTTATTTCGCAGTCGCAAATAGCAAAAAATGATTTACAATCACCATTTTCATATGCCTTCTTTTAATTGAAGGTCTTAAGATTTGTATTTATTAACATGTTAATATCATGCTCTAAACAACCAATTTCTTAAATATAGCTATATTACAAAAATTATGTGTTGGATAAAAAGTTACGTAGATAATTGAGAACGAACGGCGTAGAGCTTGTATATTTTTATCGATAGTGTCGATAACGTCTAATAAAACGTTGTACCTACTACCTTTATATTGTGTTGTGCACATAGATACCTTCATAAAGTAAAATAAGTTAACCTAACAATATCAAAGAGGTTCAATCATTTAGTATTTTTTTTAAATAAACTTAAAGCCCACATTCTCACTAACGTCCCTGTCATTTAACACGTTTTGTCCATATACTTTAAGTATTAACTTGTTTCAAAAACTTGTACAAAAATACTGAGTTTTGCAATAATGTTTAATATCACTCAGGAATTGTTATTTTTTATGGGCTATTCAAGTTTGTTACTCTTACCTATTTTTTATTAATATTGATAATTCCCATACTCTAAATCCGGCTCTATGCGAACGACTCACGTGTTAGTTGCATGCTATCTGGACTGGTACCTACCTACTCTATGATCGCAGTCTACCCTTTTTTCCTTTTAATTTATATTCATGCTCAAACTGTCTTTGCTATTAATTATGAATAGGTACTAATGAATAATATATATATAACTCTATATTTTATTTTTATAAAGATAACCATGTAAAATAATTAAGTAAAATCAACGCTCACGGGCAAATATAGATTAAGGCATGCTTAAATGTAATCTGTTAGTCTTAGTAAGCGGTCGTTCCCTTAAAACCATAATTGCAAAATATCTAATTGCCGATACACATACTTACCAAAATATTAGATTCCCACAATACCAGTATTTTCTTTTATATTATGTTCCTTCTTATATCAGTTTTATAAAATACGATGTTCTCAATACACCATGTTCCCTATAAAACCTTATACCGAAAATATCAAATTTCGAAATCACAAGAATCTCAAAACACTGTAATACTTTACAAACCTGATTAGGAAAACACAATTTTCTCGAAAGAACTTGAGCTCGCCTTAGCATGATTATGTAATACTAGATTTTTTAAAGAGCAGATTTCAGATAAATCATATTTTCGATATACCAGATTTAAGAACACCAGAATATCAAATATCAAACAAGTACGGTCAGGTGCTTCAGGACTTCGTTTGCGTTAAATACCAACTTTGTTTATTTATTTATTTATTTAAGTCACTCCTTTTCTCTTCTTTTGGGGATGAGTTTTAAAAAATGCTGAAATACATGTCTAATGAATTTTATTCAGAGATATTCAATCCAAGATTAAAAAAATAGGTAAAAAAAAAACTCTTTCTCTCACCCACTTAGTGTTTGAATTTCAAAAAACCCCGTCTTTTCGGATCTTTACGTTACAAAAGCAAATCCAAATTTAATGTTTCTAGCTTCCGTAGTATTGGCTGGGCGACGATGAATCAGTCATTGCTCTTACAATTTTGTTTGCTTACAAGCTTGTTTTTCGCTTTTCAGTTGTTTTTTTATTGCAGCTTTCCTGTCAAAATGGTAGCATCAAAGTGTTATAGTGCATATATATTTGGAATGGGCTATTTAATAGCTTTCATTTGATACGCATATTGTCATAATAATAAAAAAAAATGCCCCTCCATTATTTTTTCGCGGACGCCTTTTGAAATATTATGTACCCTATGTCACTTCGGCAACTATGACGAATCGAATGACACCTCTTATGTTAAAATCCGTCAAGCTGTTTAGGCTGTAGAGCGTGCCTAGAAATAGACATACATAAATACATACATACATACGCTCGAAAAACATAACCCTCCTGACGTATGATAGGTGCATTTACCTTAATTAGGTAACATACGTAAAAAAAAGATTCCGGGGAATTGCGAACCACCTCCTTTTTTTGAAGCCGGTTAAAAAATGTGTATATATAAATATTTTGAATTCACCAAATGTTTTTTTTTTCATTACTTATTATTTTATTCGTAGACTGCATTTGCCATTTGCTAATGATAAAGTTCAGTAACTACATAGTTATAAATAGTTGACAATAAAAATTTGAAACTTACGGTTGGTTTTGTTGTCTATCCGTAATTAAGTAATGTACCAAAGAAAAAACCGGTGTTTTAGGAATTTAGGCATTCGGAAATCAAGTATGATCAACATCTGGTGTGTTGGGAATTACGTAAACTGGCAATCTGATATTTTGAGTATCTGGCAGCTTAAGAAACTGGGTGTTTCAAGTAAATTGTGTTTTGCCGGCCTAGTGTTATCAAAATCTGGTATTATGGGAATTCGGTTTTAAAGAGAACATGATGTTTTGAAAACACGTTGATTTGGCAATCCGATATAAAAAGAAACACGGTAAAAAGAAAGTCTGGTATTTTGGGTATTTCATATGTCAGAAAACGGGTAAATCGGCAATTAGATATTTTGCAATTATGGTTTTATGGGAACGAGCGTTATAAAGTGAAATGTGTTAATTTCTTTTGAGATAATAAATTCTTTAACCTTGAAGATTGAATAATGAAACAATTTTAAATAAATCGAATAATTTCCGGATAAATGTATATTATATATTTTTTCTTCAAACTGTCTACATAACACAACGTTAATTTTAAGTTTATTTACAAACTCACTTCTCAACCCATCGTCATTCATTTCCCGAATTGCTGTGAAACCAGCCTTAAAGTTTAATTTCCTACTTCTCTTAACCGCAATTGCGATTGATTTGTACTGTATAAAAAAGTAGGACAAAATTAATAAACGTAATGGAACCAGTAATAGACAAAGGACTAATGATTGACACTTGATACTTATTTTATCGACAACTCAATTTGAGCAGTGAGATCATCTCTAAAATTCACACACACACACAAATTTACACAGACGGGCTCATGTCACTTTTGGTCACGCAGCCAAGCGAGGTCTGTTCGTCTATTACGCTAGCATAATAGGTTTATATATCAGTATCGTCCGTAACCTCCCCAAAAAATGGCAAATCTTTTTGGAAATTGTGCCAACGCGTTCTCCATTTTAGTAAAAGGAGAAGGTAGGTTTTTGTAAGCTTTTAAAATATCTTGTCTTACAGGGTGCTTCGATATTGCGTATGTTGGAGGGATTCATAGGCGAGGAGAACTTCCGTAAGGGCGTGTCGGACTACCTTCAGAAACACAAGTATGGCAACACCGTCACCCGGGACCTGCTAGCGTCGCTGGAGCCTTATTTTAAGAAAGACAACCCTGACTTAAATCTGACGTAAGTGTTATTGCAACAACGATCTTTATTTCAAAGCAGCAAGGCCTGTATTTAATAATCACGGAGTAATATAACATACATAAAGATGGTTGAAAGGCAAAACGCTTCAAGCGACAAAATGTGTGATATTGAGTTACAGGTATATTCGGAATCAGCAGATTTTTCTAATTCATTGTAACCACTTTGTTGTGACTTTTCAAAAAAAAAAAATCGCTTGAAGCGTTTTGCCTTTCAACCGTCGATAAATATTTTAAATGTGCCTAAGTTAACTTTATTTAAATAAAGAAGAATAAACTGAAAATGAATCAATTGTTGCTTTTTACGTTTTAAGTAGTGGACCTTGTGCAGGGTCCGCCTGGACTTGCATCATATTGCAGATCAGTCATCATAGAAACAGTGTTGCTGATCGTTCGGGGATTTAGGATAGTGCCAACGATTTGTTATCATTTCAGATACATAGTGGACACATGGACTAAACAAATGGGCTATCCTCTGCTGACGGTCACAAGGAATGGGACGTCGTACCAGATCACTCAGTCGAGGTTCCTCCTGGATCCTAAGGCTGTGTCGCCGAAAGACTCTGATTTCAAGTAAGGCTATTTTAATACGGTTAGTATTACAGGTAATAATGATTTTGAATTTTATGATTATGATTAATGATTATGAACCCATTCCTTGTGTTTTGTATATCTCTGAAACGCCCCAATCGATTTTTATAAAACTATCTAACAGTTATCGCGATTGAACCAGCTTTCTTAATAAACTGCACTCAAATCTGTGTATCCGTTCGGGACCTAAATAAAAAAGGACACATACAGTATCTTATATAGGCAGCAGCTTAGTGATTACAAACTATGTTTTGTAAAAGTTCCCTGGGTTTATATTATTTTGCACTAATGTCTTGTTCTCAGAAATATTCCTGAAACACTGACACTGGAAGACCATTAAAGAAATACACAATTTTTATTATTATTTGTGTAAAAATATATTATTATCTGCGTTTCAAGATTTGGTTTCTTGTGTTTTAGCTACCGATGGTTCGTACCAATCACGTACAAAACAAACAATGGGGTGAATGAGAAAGTAGTCTGGTTCAATGATCAAACAGACAGTGGTAAGTGATTATTCGTTATAAATATATATGTCTAGAGGTCATTGAATTGTGGAGTAACAACCAAATGATATACACATATAAAAACGATAATTTTCTAAAAGGCAAAATCCCTTTTTACCAATAAAAAACACCGTTAAAACGCCCATGATAGTGGAGTTAGTGTTTTCAATCCAGACGGCGCGCTACGAATTAATGTTGCTTATGTACATGAGAATACCTTTATATGGGCTAATTAGTCTCTTTACAGGCACGATCTTGTCAAAGGAAGTCAAACGACGAACTGATAATGCCTGCTGGAGCTATTGGTCCATAGAACATTTCATGAAGGGAAATCTTCCAATATATCTGACGAGAAAGCTCATGGACATGTGCGTACTTCCGGTTCTCACTTACTGAGCTCAAACTTGGTCTTTGACGTGTTCATAAAAGTTTGGGCTAGGAGTTTGCCAACGAGTTATGGAGCGCAGCATTTTAGGTGTCAAACTTAGGGATCGTACCCGGAACACCACCTTGCGCCCCATGACTCAAATAGTAGACGTAGCTCAAAAGGCAGCCAAGTTAAAGTGGGACTGGGCTGGTCACATGCCGAGCCGCATGCCGAGTGAGCTGTGGGCCAAAGTCGCCACTGACTGGAAGCCCAACAACTCGAGACGGAAACGCGGCCGACCTCGTCAACGATGGCGGGATGAGTTGGATTCCTTTTTGAATTTCTGGCCAGAGACTGCTAAGAACGGGGAAACATGTGGGGGGAGGCCCTTGCCCAGCAGTGGGACACAACAGGCTCTTAATAATAATAATACCAAGTAGACCTTTTAGCGACCGTGAACTGGCTACGATTCAGCGACCTCTTTGGGGAAACCGGAGTTTTGTCTGTGCTATTGCTGACGAGGTTATAATGACGAACAACTATCGGAGGTATATTCTGAGAGATAGCACGGTCGACATTTGTCGAGCGACGACCTCATCGCCCACTTGCACTTTCAGTGCAGTCAGTCATCTCAGGGTAGCTAGTGGAAAACTGTTGGTGAGTAGCGACACCACGGACCTGAGTGCTCTCGAGGGAAGGTCCTGTTCCTCACCTCACGCTTGCCTTCACCGGCCGGCTGGAGTGTATGATGACGAGGAACAGACCCTCACCTCTGGCTTGCCTTTATTGGCCGGTCAGAGGTCGGAGTCGCAAGAGCTATACGCTCAAAGGGCGGATGTGTTGCATACGTGGCGAGTGGGCAACTCAAGGACGTTTAAAGTCCAGAAGCACCTCTCCACCCCTCTGGATCTGTTGCCTCTCTGCTGCTATGTATTTGCGGCTATTTTGGGAGGCCCATTCCATTGAGTTGGTGAGTCACCGTCTGTCATTTCAACCAAAGTAAATTAGCATTGGCCAGGCAGACAGATCACTTTACTAAATTGAAGTTGTCTAAAGGGCCTCTGCGTGTTGGCTTCGGCTCCATGTATTCCTTCCAAAGGTCCGGGACTCCCATAGTCCCGTGTTTGGTAAAGACATAAATAATAATAATACATGACTGTGTAAAAGTATTTACAGGTAAGTAGTGTGGTAGGTACATCTTCGTGGATTGAAAACACTATACCTCCCTGAATGGCAATAGATACCTACTAAACCTAATAAAACCAGGAAATAACCTCTCAAGCGTCGGCCCAACTTTTTATACTCCTATTATTAAGCTTCTTAACTAAATGTAAACAGACTAAAAACCACTTGGGTCTTTTAAAAAGGTCCCTGGTCTTTTTTACATTTAGTTAAGTTAGGTGAGTCGGGGCTATTGCTACTAAGAACAAACTTTTCTCCATTCTCCTGCGTGCATTAGTATGCACAGTGCATTCAACAAAATTTTCTCCCATCCGTTAAGCCCTTTACCGTCTGTGTGTTTTAACCATTTTAGTTTCTGAAACTATTAACTAAACTCTATGGCAGTCGAAATGGGCAAATACGTAAACAAAATAACAAACCAAATTACAGTTTACCATTATTAATCTATAATCACGTATTGTTATCGATAATTACTTTTATATAAGGTTAAGATTTAATAACATTAGAGGTTATTTCAATACAAACGCCTGATGTGAATTTGAGGTTATGTGCCAAACAATATTTATTTGTTGACTTAGTTGCCTATTTCAATTAGCTCCGACGTTAGAGCTATACGTAACTGACAATAGAACTACTGGAAATGGACACAGTAAAAGCCGACACTGCAATGCGAGTTAAACATTTCCCGTGATTCATTTCTGGCGTGGATAATTATTATATTATGCTAAACGTAAGTTTTTTTAATTATGAATGGTTTCATTACAGTTCATATAACGGAGGATGATGTTGAGTGGATCAAAATCAACAACAACCAAGTTGGTTATTACAGGGTTAACTATTCCATGGAGATGTGGCAGATAATGATCCAGCAACTGAAGGCAAAGTCAGACCAGGTAGTGGCTTCCTCATGTCGTTAACACGAGTTTTGCATTACCGAGAATGCCCAAGGAGGTGTATTGTTTTAGACCAACACTGAGAGTCTACAGGGTAACCTTATTGTTTTTGAAATGTTTTCGTATTGTCAACGTTTTGATAGCTCTTATAAACTTAACAGTAATGGCGGCCGACTTAAAAACAATACAATAGCACGTCAAAAACAATTTGGTTTTACCAAGTTGAACAGGGGCCCAGGGCTGAAATTCGGTGAAAACGATACTGCCTTTGACGTGTTTCCGTATTGTCAAAGTTTTGATAACTCTTATTTAAATGAATACCCTAAGGAGTAAAAAAGGGGGAGTAGCGGGAAGATCATTCTACGCGTACGAAGACGTAAGCGTCCTGTAGGTGTATATACTTGGGCATTCAAAGTAAGTACTAACAATGAAATTATTGTTCGCTTCGTTGGACAGATAATGTGCAACGTTAACAAAGCTAGCACCTTCGCTCTTTTGTTAATACCACCTTATCTTCTATGGGCCCTTTCCAATAAATCAGGACCCTTTCAGGATCTTTTGTGCCCTCTTACACACTCGGATGTTTTTTCACCTTTAGAACATTGGGCAAGTCATACTTAAGTTAGAAATACTTATTGGTACGTGATGATCGCCGGGTCGACGAAAAAAGGAAATTTAATGATTTCGTTTAACAGTAGATGGTAAAATCATAGACTCTAATCTAGGTCCAATACCATGGTTTTGCAGATTAATAAATATGAATGTTACTATGAATATGGTCATATTTAATCACTGTGTTGATTATGGTGAGTTTCCTGATCTTATGAAACATAGCAAAATAATTACTCTATTCAAAACGTTTATTTTTTAGCCTAATCACTTTAGACCGATATCCATACCACCACTCCACTCCACTTTCAGTAAAATATTTGAGAAATTTATTTCGTCACAGTTGTTGTAACACTTTCAGTATAATAATTTATTGCACAACAAACAATATGGTTTTACTCGGGGGTCGCTCGTCAACCGAAGTTGATTAAAAATATTTTTAATGCCTGGGAAGGGTTATATGATGCTTTAGGTGTTTTTTGTGATTTTTTTCAAGGCCTTCGATTGTGTTAACCATGACACATTGATCAGAAAACTATACCGCTATGGAGATAGAGGAACTGCGCTTAAATTAATAAAAAAATAGTTATACGGGAGAATATAAAGGGTAGACGTGAATGGAGAGCGATCACTTGGGTCATTAGTCTCAATGGGCGCACCACAGGGCTCAATATTGGGTCCATTTCTATTCCTCATCTACATAAATGACTTACCTTACCCTATAAGGGTGAAGCCAGACGAACGTAATTTTTCGAGTTGTGAGTCGCGTAATTTCTGCCTATACAGAAGTCCAACTCATTTGCGTCGCCGTGTAAACAAAACAGTAGTTTTGTATGAAACTGAATGTAGCAGAAATTACGCGACCAAAATTACGTGACTCACATCTCAAAAATATTTCGCTCGTTTGTTTCACCCTAAAGGACAACCATAATATGTATATCATGTATTGTTTGCTGATGATACCTCATTCGTGTTCAAAGTTAAAAGGCAACTGCAGTTTAATGTCGATGTAAACAAAGCTATATCAAAGGTAGTCAATTGGTTTATTGTTAATAATTTGACACTGAATGAGAAAAAGACGAGATGTATCAAATTTACGACTACCAATGTGAAAATAGACAAACTACACTAACATAACCTAACCTAACTATTAAAAATGACAAACTAAACCTTGTTAATGCTGTAATGATACATTGTTTCTTGGTATATCATTAGACTCCGAGCTCCAACGGCGACCTCGCTAGATTGGCGGGTAGACTCAAATTTGCAGTTTTTGCAGTTAATAAGATTCGACAATTAATAGACTTAGAATCCGCTCGATTAACTGTGGGGTAGTGCCGCTGATGTAAATAGCATCTGTATTCTGCAGATGAGGGCTTTCCGTGCTGTTTACACGATGCGTCACAGAGCCATAATATATAGTCAACATATGTATGAAAACTACTATTAGCTGACGATATCGGACCGGTCGCACCTGCTGGACGACGCGTTCGCACTGGCTGAGGCGGGCGCGTTACCCTACGACCTGGCGCTCGACCTCACCGCTTACCTGACCGTCGAGGAGGACTACGTGCCGTGGCAGACCGCTGCCTCCATACTGTACGGGCTATCAGACAAGTTGATGAACACGTTGGCACACGAACAACTGCAGGTAACACGTTGATTGCTTCTTCTTTCTCTCAATCACTCAAAACTGAATTGGAAGAGATCTCTTATAGGGATAAGTTCGCCTGTGACATACCTTTTGTGTGTCTATTTTGTTTTTACGTTGTTATTTTCTGTTTGTGCAGTAACTAGTTAACATACATACATTAGTTTATTGGATTAAAATAATTAAAAAAAAAGGGAAGTGACTCGAAAACTGGGCTATTTTGTTTCTTAATTTGTCATTGTCACAACTTATTTGGTCCTTCCAGTACTACAGAATTATGACGACCAGTAATTTTATGTCAGGGTGACCTTTTCATTTTGTAGATGCCGACAGTTGAAGCAAATTCAAACACTGTGACGACCTACGAAATAACGAAAGAATATCTGCAAATACTAATTTTTTTTAACAAATTACGAATGCCATAAGGAAGGACATACATACGTACTGTTTACTGTATTCCTACTAGCGTACATAATTCCGGAAAATCGAATGATCTCCTTGAGTTTTTGAAATTTACGTTTTGTTTTCGTTTCTTTCGGGTTTCTTCGGGTTTTTTTAGGAAAAATAACATTATGAATAATGTCAATTTATTCATACTCAAACTGTCACTCTCGCCACCTATTTCAATTGTTTCGGTCTTCATGTCGTCGATGTCGCCCCTTTGTACGTGCAAATTAGACCGAATACCGAAAAAATCGAGTTGTATGGAATAAAACGGTATTTTTCCGAACTTTTTCAACGCTAATTCCAACCTGTACACATTATAATTTGCAATAAAGTGTTGAGTTCGTCTTTTGTTCATTTTATAGTTCGGTTTCTATGATCTACCGTCATTCTAAGTTAGACAGGAAACTAATCAGGTGATTATAATTAGCTGTTTAAAAATATAATTTCCCATCATGTACAATTTGCTACGAACCATGTATAAGACATCCGGGGTTTAGGTTAAGTTAATCCTAATCTTGCAAACAATATTATTGATTTCAGACTTACATTCAACGCCTCGTGTTCCGCATTTACTCAAATCAAAGCTGGGATCATGGTCACTTAGGAGTTATTGACCGGTACCTTACCCTTTTTGTTAATTATTTACTGTTCTACAGCGGGCCGGTATCCGCATCCGCAACTCGGTTTCTGGCGTCTGTGTTGCGTGTAACATTACCCTCATTATATGATCCTGTTACAAATCTCTGATCTGATCGAATAGTTTGATAGAAAAGTAGCCTTTATTCTGCTTAGACAAACGAGTGCTTTTCTTACTAATCAATTAGATACGATACTAGGTTGAGAAAATAAAGGTAAAAAATGGCAGGTGATCAAATTAAAGACCGTAATTATTCCTAACCCTGAAGCATGTTAGTCATTTGAGAATGACATTAGGTAAATGTATTTCACCTATTAATCTCTGTATATGATATCAGGCTTTTTGATGATATTCGGCTTCAATGGCATTTATTTACTTGAAGTATTTGATACCTACTGGATGATTGTGCTGGGAAACTGTCGGATTTCTAGAACTTCATGCCTATTCTCTTAAGGACTGTTGTCTCGTCAGAGCGTACAAACAATATTTTACCGTTTTACCGTATTAAGCCGTTTTTTTATAAAAAAACATCGGGATATTGTGTTCAGAACTTTGTTTTTTTTTATGGAGATAAAAAAAGCAAACGAACACAAGCTAGCTAACGGTAATTTGGATCTGAAACCCATAGACACTCCGCCCACCCCGGGGCTAAGGTGGACAGCCTCTATGCTAGTAATGTCATCGGTTGCCTTATCCCTTAGTACACCGTAACGTAACATGACCGAAACCGATAACGAGTTTTGTCTTTAGAATGCGTTAATTTAAAATAAGTGATAAAATAAAATAAAAAATAAGTAGGAAAATAAACGTGTCAATTTTATGTAGAAAAAAAACTAATCGCATCTTTAGAATTATAGTGACCTAATCCACATATTTTAAACTTCGACTTAGGTCTCTATTGTAATAAATTTATGACACGAAATCGAATACTGAAAATGTTTGAATTAGGTCACTATAATTCTAAAACTGCGAAATGGTGTTATTTGTGACGGACGGATTGAATAGATCCACGAGTGATGGTGAACTTCTTACAGCCTTCTTCGCACGCGGATCCTGTCGCTAGCCACGCACGCGGAGCTCCCGGCGGCCCAAGACAAAGTCCGAGGCATCTTCCTCAGCTGGCTCTACAGCCATGACTCCGGGAAGGTCCTTGCCGTCGAGACGGATCTGCGCGACCTAGTCTACTACTATGGTAATGTACAGCTAATTTGTAAAGTAGTTGGCGCAATTTTATTAAATACTTGTGTAGCGATTGAGATACTACGCAGTAAAGTCAACTACTTTAGTTACTGAGTCACTTTGAAACTACAATTTAGTAGATTTATGAATTTCCGAGATTGCACGGGTGAACACGAATACAAATCGATATGATGATTATGTTAGTCAGGTCAGACTATAATTGCATAACCTTTGACTACCTACCGTAGATAAGGTAATGTAAGTAGGTAAAACAACTTTTATTTCCGTAGAGACGCATACAATGTTCGGTCAGAAACCGCCTTCAGGTAAAACATATTTTTTAACTCAGCATCTCAAAAAGGGTGGTTTTGCTGTTTAAAAACAATGAGCAAAATTCGATTTTGCTGCGAGCGTGAGACAAAATAACTTTTTAATTTTTTGAACGTCAAAGATGGCGGCACCCGTAGTTTTTTTTTTAATTCAGAGACAATCTAGTGTCGGCCTCCACTATCATATCGTTCGATATCAAGTAACAAGCGAGATTGTCAAATTTGTATGCAATTGACATTTCATTTCGAATAAAATGTCATCCTCGAGTGATATTAGAATCGAGGTCAAGTAAAATTGCTTTGTTTTTCAAAGATGTTCACAATTAAGAAATTTGTTCTAACAAAACAATTTTATCTTAATGCTAGTCGTAAGTAATTTGCGGTTTTTGAACGCATCATAGAGTTTTTAGAATATGTGTGTAGATAAAGGTTATATTTTCTCGGTTGAAAAATTCAATTGTAGAATCCTTCGCTTGCTCGGGATTCAAAATCAACACTCGCAGCAAAAAACAACTTTGCTCTCTTGTTGCACAAATTACGCGGTCAACGGTTTGAAGACCCCGAATCACCTGGAAGCGTACAAAACAGCCATTTAGCCAACATTAACTTCAGACTTGAATTACTGTTTTAATGTTTGGTTTACACAAATGGAAAAGTGCATTAAATGGAACGGAGAATACTTCGAAAAACAATAAAATACAATTTAGCTATACCGTGCATGTGGTTTTTCTTATTCCCGATCATTTCAGTGGGCCTCTCGTAGCTGTGTGTTGTGTCTAAGGAAGTTTTATTTTGGTTATAATGTATTCATTACCTTGGTTCTTTCATATCTAATAATTTCCGATTCGATCTCGCATAAACTGAAAACAAAGCTCTTTTATATTGCCCTTTATAAAGTAACTCCCAATTTGAATCCAGGAATGAAGTCGGCTTCTCAGTCAGAGTGGGATAAACTTTGGATGATATACAAGAATGAAGAAGACGCACAGGAGCAGGCGAAACTTAGGCGAGCCTTGGCAGCACCTCGTGATACAAATATACTAAGAAAGTAAGGTCTAAAATATCTACGTTTAAATCAATAGGATTTTATCTATTCCTTGATTTATCTAGTATTGCTCGGCTAAAATATTAGACCACATTTTTATTGCCAATAAATAAATTTATACACAGAAATTTATATTTAATGTCGCTAAACTGTGAGACGTTTCAGTCAAATCAGATCACGTAATAGTGCCAGAGAATGACTCTGGCACTATTGCAAGTCTCTTGTTTGTACCTTGTATACACGAAAACAGTTCACAATATCTTCATTTCTTTTTGATTTTCGTGCTAAATGTTCCTTATATCGATCGAGTTTACTAAATCGCATTATTAAAGGTGACGCGAGGTTTCCAGGTATTTGATCTTAGCGTGGGACGAGAGCAACATCCGCAGTCAGGACTACCTGACCGTGATCCAGGCCATCAGCGACAACCCCTCGGGCACGGCGCTGGTGTGGGACGACGTGCGCAGCCGCTGGCCAGAGCTGGTGCAGCGGTTCACGCTTAACAGTCGGTACCTGGGCGGCACCATCCCTGCCATCACGTCGTCCTTCAATACCGAGGTCAAGCTTATGGAAGTAAGTGGTCACATGGCTGCCAAATGCAATTGGCAGAGAAGCTCCTGGTTAGAAAGATTACATCACTGGATCGCCCAGCTTATGAAAGTTCTTATCGGCAAATGGTAACAGCTTATATGACATATTCTAGCGAAGAAACGTAGAATGGTCGCTGTTGAACAACATGCCTGCGTTTAAAACCTAAGCCTTGTAGAATTTGTACTTGATGTATTCCCTGACTGTGAACAGCATGTCACGTCTCAGCGGTAAACACCGAGAGACAGCGGCGTTTATCAAGTGTTCGAAAAATAATAGGTATACATTATTTAAAAATAATATCGGGTCAATCTCACTAAAATACATACATACATACATAACATCAAGCCTTCATTCCCAGAGTGGGGTGGGCAGAGCTACAGAAATACAAACAACTCTAAAAAGACTTGTGGGTAATCCTGTAACCACATTTTGCACAACCAGGCTAAGTTGTTTACCAGTGTATTAGCGACAGGTTGCAAGCCCATCGCCTAACAGTACTACAAGCCCTTGTTCCCTTAGTCGCCTCTTACAACATCCGCGGGAAGACATGGAGTGGCACTATTCTAACCCGGCAACCACACGGGAAAAACCAAACAAACTTAAACAAACCACTCCTTCACTCAAATAAAATTTCTCAAATCAAGTTACAGACCTGTCTCCATCAAACCAGCAGTGGCAAAAGTGTTGGAAAATGGCCTTTGTTCGCGGTTGAAAGAGTTTTTAACGGCCACAAATGCTCTGTCCGCGAGGCAATACGCCTACCGAACGGGCCGCTCGACGAGCGTGATGACGCGAGAGCTAGTGCGCCGGGTGGTGGAAGCCCGCGAACGATCTTTGCAGGTGGCGGTTATGTGCTGCGACCTGTCAAAAGCTTTTGACGTCGCCGATCGTAGCGTGCTCGCTATCAAACTGCGGCACTACGGGATCCACGGTAAGGTGCATGCACTTGTAACCGACGCTCTGCACGCCAGATCACAGGTTGTTGTGAGTGATGGAGGGGAAGTGAGATCAGCACCAATGTCTACTACTATGGGCGTCGCACAGGGATCTTCGGTATTTAATATACTTTTCTCGTTGCTCCTCAATGACCTTCCAGAAGCGATATCGGCGGGAGAGGTATATATGTACGCCGATGATGTTACCGTGGTGGTGAGCGCCCCTAATATCGACAAGCTCGAGCGATGCCTCAATAAATTAGCTATGCAGGCGTCGGAATAACGGAACGGTGCTCAACCTCAAAAAAACCCACTTCCTCCATTTTCATCTAGGGGGAAGGGTTCCAAGGGGACTCGAGGTCCTCTTGGATGGTACTAAAATAGAACAGACTCAGTGTACCACTTTCCTGGGCTTCGAGCTGGACAGGGGTCTTCAGTGGAAAGAGCACACTGCTAAAATATGTAATAAGCTGGGAGCGCTTGCTTTGCACTGCGACGCCTAGCGAGAGTGGTAACCAGGAGTGTGGTACGCTCGTGCTACTTTGCAACCGTGCACTCGCTCTTGCAATACGGCGTGGAGCTGTGGGGGCGCGCTGCCGACTGGGAACATGTCTTCCGTATGGAAAAAAGAGCCGTTCGAGCGATTGCACAGGTAAGCCTGGGTACCTCCGCGAGACCGCATTTCAAATCTCTCCAGATACTCACGCTACCTTGTATAGTAATACTGCAGGTGGCCATGTACGTGCGCTGCCACCTGGACGCCTATACAACAGGGGCCGACGTCCACGGTCGCAACCTGCGTAGTCTGCGTAATGCTCACAAACTTGTGGGCGTTAAGCACAGACTGGCGAAATCAGTAAAACTGACCCACGTCATGGGCCCGGCGATCTACAACCGACTCCCAGCACGCGTTACGGATGCACCGTCGTTAACCGCCTTCAAATCACGAATCAAGTACTGGCTTGTCGAGCACACTTTTATATGTACATATAATGATTTTTTACTGTGTACCAAATAGGTATTATTAAATGTAATTAAGAAGTATTTGTTGATATTTTTAATACCTCCTTCTTGACATGTTCTAATTGATTATTATTTTTATTATTTTTTGTGACATGTAATATGAATTATTATGAATAAAATGAATATGAATATGAATATAAGTTCTTGGCGTTTTTTGCTTCGCTATAGTAAAATGTATCGCTTGTTTCTTTTTAGATGCAGTCATTTTTCGAGCAGTACCCTGAGGCGGGTGCGGGCGCGGCGGCACGGAAGCGCGCGCTGGAGACGGCGCGCGCGCGCGTGGCGTGGGCCGCTGCGCGCGCGCCCGCCGTGGCCGCCTGGCTCGCCGCCGCGCCGCAAGGCCTGCTCGGCTGAGCGCGCGCTGGAGGGACGGCGCCTAGTCTCTTGTCGCGGTTTAGCCGCCTTCTTGTTACTTTCAATATATTCACGAAAAAGTGATAACAGCATTTTCTGATGTAAACAGAAACAGAAGGGAACGAGCTTCTATTTAATTCAAAAGAAAAATAAATTATTCAATTCTACCTTGAATAATATGCGAAGACGACAATGATGGCGGTAAGAACAACTGACTGCACGTCACTGATATTATAATTATTTAGTTTACTGTTAGTGTCCGGTGATAATTTTTAATATTATATTATGTATGTAAACACTTTATTATACTATAGTACACACGGAGACACTGTTAACTGAACACCCATAGACTTTAACACGATGTGATAAGGTTTATGTTTGATTGTAAATGTAACAGTGTCTTCGACTGTACATTGTGCATCAAGGGAAGTAAGAAGGGGGTAACTAACGAGAGTATTAGAAGACCGACGCCGTAGGCGGAGGGTTTTTAATGACACGAGTTTGTTGTCCCTGTACTTGTGATTCACACAATATTATTCATCACATTTGCAAGGAACCAAAAAAAATAGACTTAAAGAAAACAACAATCAAAAATTAATGCCACTCGAATCGCTAAAAGAGATTGTCAACATGACAACTCGACGGAATTGCAAATGTCTGAAATAATAGTAAAAAAAAAGGTAATGCATTTAAATGTACCGTAAAAAAAAATATATAGTTAAAATGGATTGTAGCCAAGTTTTTAATGTAGGAAATATACCTTGGCTGATTTTATACCCATTAATCTGTAATGATGTGTATGTAGTGGGTTCTATATTTTAAAACTAAATCTAAATAGGCTATAACTGCCCTATGATTCGCCTGCGTATACCCTTTCCGAGCATGTGTGATGAAAAAACAATTATTCGACACAAATATTGAAATTTCAGAAATAAAAGTAGTACAAAGGGGAACTTATTACTGGTTAACCTCTTACTATGAAAGGGTTAACGTAAAATTGTATTTATTTGCATTAAAAAGCCATATAATTTTTTTGTGGTTTATCATTATGTCAGTTGTGAAATACCTAGCGGCCGCCATGAAAATGTTAGTCATTCTATTTTTATTGTTTTAATTGGAGTGCATCAAGATATGTATAGTTTTTAAATTAGAAGATTAATTGTAAATCCTTATATAATGGACTGATTTAATAAATGGAGTGTCGCATGATTCGACAAAATCGTGCGAGAGTCATATAGCTATGTCAAGGTTATAATATAAGGCTGCGGCGTGCAATTAGCTACAGTACAAGGCAGATAAGAAGTCAATCCTAATACATTGCACAACCATTTAGGTTCTGAATGGGTGAGTTGCAAAAATGTTGTACATAGTTAAGGACCTAATTGAAGTCAAAGCTTAATTGAAACAAATTATTTTTCCTTTGTGTAACGAAGATTAACCATACGATTGTATGACTAATTTTCGTTACACAAAGGAAACATAATTTGTTTCAATTAAGCCTTGACATCAATTAGGTCCTTAACTATGTATAATATTTTTGCAATTCACCCGAATATTGATCATGTTGACAGCAGTTAAACAATGCCGTTGTTTTAATAAAAAAATATATACCGAAAACTATAGTTAACTTGTTAAACGTGACGTCTTATAAAATGGCTTCATGTTTTACTTGACATCGTTTGATCATTCGTTGACTATTTTTAAAAAGTGGCTTGTACTTACAGTCTTTTCTAATGCAATACCTATTTGTTTTGTTTTTATACCAATATTATGAACTTTTTGTAAACTGTTGTATTTATTTATGTTGCCAATATGGATCCCCTACATCATTCAAGGCACTAAGAGTCTAAAGAACCGGAACCCTCGGAACATACTTTACATACACCTGGAAGGTGCACTGGGCTTCTATTCAACTGCGTTATAACGATATCGTGTTTGACGTATTTTAGAATCGTTTTCCTACTCCTGTACTTTTATCTGTCATTCATTTAGTCACGAACACTAATATAAGAATATAGATAATATGTCCGCAGAACATTCCGTAGAAAAGTCTATCTAGTCTATTCCCCTTAACAGCACTTGTGCTTTTTTGAGCCAAAACGACATGCCTAGCTGCCAAAGCTTCACCAAATTAATCCACCAATCACAATACACATTGACTGTCAATCGGAACGTTAGGTTCTTTTTGGTGTGTAAACTCTTTTACTAATTTAAACATGGTATCAACCAACCAGAATGCAGCTATATTAAAACCGACCATCGTTATTACCGTGTAGAATCCCAGCCCTCGGCCGAGATTCTAAAATAAATATTTACTAAAATAACGATATCGTCTTTGTCGTGTTTCCGTATTGTCAACGTTTTGATAACTCATTATGTCATTCATTCATTTTATGTAATTTACAATAATGGCGACTGTCTCATTAACGATTCTAAATCATGTCAAACGCGATATCGTTATAACGCAGTAGAATAGAGGGCCTGTACCGCGCCGAGAGAGATGTACTAAAACTTTATGCGTCACTTTCTAGGAAAGGTGAACATAATTTTAATTGCAATTTACGAAAAAAATAAAATTACAAGCTGGTGGAGCACTAAAACGAGCAATTTTTGTTTATTTCTAATCGCGAACACTGCTCTAACAATTCCGATGGCAGTGAAGCGACCGAGTTTTAAGTGAAGCATTTCGCGTTTAGCGTTTTGTCGCCGACGGAAAAAAATCCACCCTCTCGAACTTAGGTAAGTAGGTACTTGCTAAAAAAATACGGATGCTTTACGTAGCCGATAAACGCTATCGTGCTAGCCCTAGCTTTATTGATTTAATGCGTTAAACGACATACAATGCATAGAAACATATATCATTTATTTAATCAAAAAGCTAAACATTGCTAAATAAAATGGTTTCATGTACTAGTTTATAGCCCGAGAGCCAATTCTTTTTTTGTGACTTCTCGTTTTTATGAGTCCTTCCTCCTTCAAGATTCTTATCGTTAAATTCCAGCTTTCCAATTTTTTCTAGCTTCCGTCAGATTATCTTCAGGTTTGAATAACTACATACAATCGAGTTGTTAGTTACTTTCCCAGGAATCGCCTCAATAATTTTTTTTGTTTAATTTTTCGCAGTTTGAATTTCACTAACAATATCGATATCAATGATTGCTCGTGGTCACCCTACTAACAGTAATCATCAAATCACACAAACTTGACTGCGGTAGGATTTCCCACAACCTGGGGCCTGTTTTATAAAGCTACAAGTTACAAATTACAAGCGGAACTCTCTAATTTCGCAAAAGGAGTCAGAAAGAGACTTCCGCTTGTAATTTGTAATTTGCAGCTTTATAAAACAGGGCCTTAGATAGGGCCCACGTATCGTATTAACCATTGTTTTAAAGTAAATCACACAATAAGACAGAAAAGTCGAAATAAATCTCAGTGCCACAATGAGGCAATTTCAAGAAGCTTACGAGGGGCGGCTGAAAAGTTCTAAGCCTAAGGTAGATAAAAACAATTTAGAAAATTTAAGTCATTTTTATTTTTCAATGTAATCCCCCTCTAATTCGACTCTAATTCGATGCATTTCTTACATTTATTATATAATGCTTTTGGGTTAATCAACTTTTAAGGTACTCCCCAATTTTCGACATGTCTTACTATGTCACCTTAATTTGGTAGAATGCAATTTTTTTTTGATGTGGTCAATATATTGAATAAATCAGACAATTAAACTTACTTTCTAGCTGACAATTTTAAAAATTCTTCTGTGATTTACACAAATATATCAGGTAACGCAGGGGACGACGTTGTCCCCGGGTTTTGTATGAAAAACGTGCACTTTCCACTGCGTTACCATGTTTTTACAAAATTATAGAATTGGTTTATGATTATGAATAGTGAAATCCGAAAATCTGATTATCTAATTTTAACATGTGTAAACCATTATCAATCTCACATATTCTAGTAAGTTTTTATTAGCGTGTAGAAAAGGAGTACTTTAAAAGTTGATCCACCCTTTTATGCAGTTAAAAAATATTCTATGCTTTGGTCTTGAAAATGCTATTCTACTGCCGCCTTCATTTCTTCATCACTTCCAATTACTGAATAGAAAATAGTCGCTAGGGGCTAAATCTGGACTATATGGAGGGTGAGGATACTGGCCATTATAGAAACGTTTTGCACAGTTTATTTAACAACACTTACCTAATTCTGAAATGCTTATAATTAAATTCTTATAAACGGTTATACTTAAAAAAAGTCGGTCACTTGTGAGTCAGACGGTGTACCCTTGTTTTGTCGACAACCTTTTCATCGAATATTATTTCATCGACAACGATTCATCGAAACTTTAGTACTAGTAACATTGTTTTGCGTAATTTTATTTCAACTACTATTTATTTAAATTTATCTTACTACGTGGAAATACTAATCAACGAATACTACTTAATCGCTGATTTGTTACAAATTATCTTAATTGGTACAGCTACAAAACATTGCAATTCATTTCTTCGACGTATTACTTTAATACATTTTTATATGTCCTAGGAGGCTTTCAAAGTAGGTTAGGTTAGAACTGCGACCCCCAAGAAAACGAACTGTTGACAGAAGTGGGTTAGGTTAGGTTAGAACTGCGACCCCCAAGAAAACGAACTGTTGACAGAAGTGGGTTAGGTTAGGTTAGAACTGCGACCCCCAAGAAAACGAACTGTTGACAGAAGTGGGTTAGGTTCGGTTAGAACTGCGACCCCCAAGAAAATTAACTGTTGACAGAAGTGGGTTAGGTTAGGGGTGGATCAACTTTTCGTTGTTGTTATTCTGTCCCGTAAGCCAGGAGACAACAGTGATAGAGTTCCTTAGAAAAATGGTTATAATATACACTACTAATACGCTTGGAAGAAAACCCATACAAGAATGGGCTTGTAATTGCCACAAAAGCCGATGTTTGCTGGATTTATATACTTTAAAATCGTGGTTTTAAAGAGTGACCCAGGAGACGTCACCATGGCAACGAGCTACAAAGAAAAGTTGATTGACCCTTAGGTTAAAACTGCGACCCCCAAGAAAATGAACTGTTGACAGATAGCATGACACATTACTATTATTAAATTATATCAATGGTCAATCATAACACACATAGCTATAATCGCACAGAGTGCTTGCGTTTAGTTTTGATAGCAAAATATTACCAATTGAAATAATTTTATGCGGAATAAATATTATTACAAGTAAAAAAAAAACAAATAAAAAAACCCGAAATGATTAGTCATGACATGAATTTGATTGAAATAAGTCAACTACCAATAAAAAGACCTCGTTTCAAATTACCTAGTATTGAGTCCTCGACGCAATGAGTTGTCGATGAAATGAAAATACTTGAAACGTTGTCTTTGAAATAATATTCGATTAAAAGTTTGTCGGCAATTCAATGGTAAACCGAGTCAGACTCGAGCACCGCGGGTTCCGCATTTTTGTTTTGGCAGGGTGGAAAATGCGTTACGAGAGAGAAGGGGGAGGAGTGGTACCCACTAAAAACCACCCTCGCATATACCCTTCAGCCAGTTATGCACGTAACCATGGAACCGCCGAGGCACTGCCCACGACGTCTACCGGCAGCCCCAGTTGACTGAATGGGTTACCCGCGCCGAAGGAGACAGGCCGAGTGACTAGCCTATGGTATGCTAGGGACTGCCATGCCCCACCAGCAGACACTTAAGGGTTAGGTAACCCTTAAGTGGCGGGCGGCAAAACGACTACGCCTCAATCCCCGCCGTCTACGCTGGAGCGTATGCGCGAAAGTGGACTCCTCGCGTTTACGCTGCGCAGCCTCCTTCTCCGAGTGTCATCTCACATCACAGTGAGGACCTGTAAGAGGTAGCCTAAAATATTTTTTTGAAGTGAAAACTTCTTTAGCGGCTTTGTATACTTTTTTGTTATGGGTAAAAAATGTTAATTCGCGTCAGGACACGTGACCTGATCGAAAATTCGTCAGACGAAAACTTCTTTAGCGGCGTTGTACACTTTTTTCGTAATGGGTAAAAAAAAAAAACTCGCCCCAGGACACGTCACCTGACCGAAAATTCGTAAGACGGATGGAGAGTAGACAGCCGGCGCGGCGTAGGAGAGGAAGTATCCCCTCTCTTTCTACGGCGCGGCGAAAATGTATGCCTGCGCCTGCTGTTTCGTTTAGGCGGCGCAGGGCAACGTTTGTAAATGCACAACGTTAATATTCAAGTTTTCACTTCTGCCGGCACTCCCGGAGTGCAACCCGTCGTTTTTTTTTAACATTTTATTGTACAGTCAACGTCACACTGTTTACACTTTAGTATCATGTCACTTTCATTCACTGAGACAATTACATATAATTATATATGAAATTGTCTCAGTGAATGAAAGTGACAAGGTACTAAAGTGTAAACATATTTATGACGTTGACTGTACCACTTTGTTGGCGTGACTAATATACAATAAAATACAAATACTCTTAATTGAACACCAAAAAAAAAATCACGGAACAGTACATATAAATCATAGGTATACAACAGGCAGTCTTACCGCTAAATAGCGATCTCTTTCAGACAACCTTGTAAGAGAAATAACTGAGGACACAAATTCATGGCAGGCGGTGCTAACTAATTCGTTTAGAGCTCAAACTAAACAACTACAAGAAACAATTAAATTATTTCAATTTTGAAATTAAAACTATTTATATATAGACTAAATATAAATACATAAAGTAAATAATTTAATAAATACATACTAAATACATATAATTATACATCTATACAGCGTGTAAATTTCATACGGGCATATATTTTATCCTGACGTAGTTAACGATCATACAAATCATGTGAGAAAGATATTTTGTTGGTAACTTTTATTATTGAGGAGCAGTAAATTTTTTAAAGTTTGTCTTAGGAGCAATGTACGAAGTGTGCGAGCGTCCATCGGTCGTCAATGTATCGCCTGTATCCAAGTGCAAGGACGAAATGTGTGAAAACTAAATACCAATCTCAGGCGAGTGCACCGCCTGCACCAAAATTTTTGACTTTCATGGGCGAAGTAAACAAATGGCGAACCATAACAATTCGTGAGCATAACATGACTATTATGTAGATGCTTTAATTTAATTGCGCAATGTCATACATTGCTTGCTGAATTAATTAGTAAGAAAAAAAGAAATACAACTAATGTTGCTGTTACACACGTTTTTATGTTAATTAGGGTGTGTATTAACTATTGTTAAAATATATGCCCGTATGAAATTTACACGCTGTATATTGTATACATACATACATTCTCCAAAACAGCCAAACAATGATAACAGACGAAGCATGAGATAGAAGAAATAAAAAAGTAAAGGAAATAATAGAAAAACTACGGAAGTGTAGAAAATGATCCTATAGCATGCTTTTAAAAATAGCAACAGACTTAGCACTACTATACTACACGCGATACTATAGGAAAGGGTTCCTAGTTTGATTATGGAACCCTAAAAAACGACCTTTCAGCATTTCTGGACCTTGCCAAATAATTTATGCTGAATTTTGAGCTACTATCAAAATAATGTTCCGGGTTATTATTTCGTAAACTGTGTGCATAGAGTGTAAGCGTCAGCCGCACACATTTTTAAAAGTGGCGACACCGGGTCATGATTTGAGACTTAGATACCGCTCGATTAGTTTATTTTAGTTACTTCCATAGTATTATGTCATATGGTATTTTACTGTGGGGTAGTGCTGCTGATGTAAATAGCATCTTTGTTCTGCAGAAGAGGGTTATTCGTGCTGTCTACAAGATGGGCCAGAGAGACTCGCTTAGAGATAAGTTTAAAGAAATTAATATATTGACCATGCACAGTCAATACATTTATGAAAACATTATTTATGTTCATAAAAACATCGCTAAATTTAGAAAGAACTGTGACATAC
Organism: Acleris holmiana; assembly: GCA_949316455.1. Lineage (NCBI taxonomy): Eukaryota > Metazoa > Arthropoda > Insecta > Lepidoptera > Tortricidae > Acleris > Acleris holmiana. The sequence continues at coordinate 4,854,367 of OX438765.1, read as the reverse complement.
ATAATGTTAATACCAGAAATAAATATAAGCTCGCAGTGCCCTTCACGCGGCTCCATAAAATAAAAAACTCTTTTATGGGTAATTGTATTAGGTTCTATAATAAGCTCCCAAGTAATGTTACTGAACTATCAGTAAATAAATTTAAGAGTTACGTTAAGCGTAAACTAATTTCTAAAGCATATTATAGTATTAAAGACTATATTAATGATAACAATGCTTGGGACTGAATTGCTTGTAATAAAATGTTTAGTCCTTACGACAAAAGGTTGCGAACGTCGAAAAAAAAAGACATCCGACAGAGTTTCTTGCAGGTTCTTCTCTGATCGGTCGCGATTTGAACCTGCAGTCAATTTAGGCTAAGTCGCTACTATGACGTTTCAAAGGAGTTTATTATTTGTAAACCTACTTGAATAAAGATTATTCTGATTCTGATTCTGATTGAATTTGCGCTCATGACGTCATGACATATCTCCCTTGTTTCTTTGATCTGAGGAGTACCAACTTAATTCTTCTATTTTTCCTTAAGGCTTTGATTGGACCACTAAATGCTACTAATATGTATTCCAAATTTTAGCCCGATAACTTAAGTCGTTAGAGAGAAAGGGTCGAGACAGATGGCCATCAAAGTCATCTTGTAAGGTTTCCTTTTTTCAGTACGGAGCCCCAATAATGAAATAACAAGCAGTTTAAGTGTATCCCAATTCCAACTTTACACGAACTTGAAATAAAAACTAACTTGAGTATTTTGCTACATTTTATTAGATGTTCTCGTTCAGAGTATACCTACGTACTATATTATATATGGAACTAAATTTTCTTAAATTAAATCTAAGGTGAAGGTGTGGTTGCAGTGTAGAAGTAAGTTTGGTTTCTTCTACAATTCTACATTACTTTGACTTTTGCCCCAACACTGCGTAATAGCTGTACGCAGTTCGCACGATCTGTAATGGAATTAGTAATTAATTATTTGTACATCGTCAAGCAAGCCGGAACCCAACTGCTGCGCACGCACACGCTACACAGCGGCACACGAAAACGTTGCGCACGAAATGACGTCACTGACACACGCGTAGTCTGCTCCAAAGTATCGCCCACGCACAAGCCAGCGCGCGGGGTAGGCAAAACCCCGCTGCGGCGCAGGCTGTTGACGCTACGCACGGATGCCGAATAACCCCACTGCGGCCCACCCGGCCCGGTACGTCTGTCATTACTGGATAAATGGAACCACGTGGGCGACGCACACGCTATGAATTCGTAGCGTGCGCTGCATTGCAGTGTGGGTTCCAGCTTCAAGTTTCAAAAAAACACTGGAAGTGGCATAAGCTTCGCAAACTCCGCTGTCACCAATTCTGACTCTATCATAAAAACAACCACTGCGATAACTTGAAAATTATTGGTCGAAGGATTTTATTTTACAAAAGAATGTGCACCGGTTAACGTCATTTAAACTTTTTATGCAGCATTGTTGAAATTATATTACACCTTGTTTCGACTTATGACGTCCCTACAGATATTAAATCGCTAATTTGCTTACAAAGTGCTGCCATCTAGCGTTTAGTAGCCGAGAAACAACGCATGAACGACCAACGATTAAGAAAGCAGTTTGGCTATTCGACAACAGATGGCTACACCTTATTTGTAGTGATCTTACCAACTCATTGTACTTCTTATGTTGTGATAAAATGTCGTTATTTTACTCGTATTTCACGAAAGCGAGCTGGCCACACTTGTACGTTGATGATACGACACGCCACCATGGGAGATGTTTTTAGTGCGGCTATCGTTTACTTACACTCAAAATTAGGATAATAAGGCCTACTTCTATATTTAAGTATATCGTTTTTTAGTGATATCATCATTTTTTATCGCACAAGCGATCCCGGCTGAGCTAGGTTGCGCGGAACTCCGCTTAACTTTTTAACCGTTAAAGCCGACAAATCACGTCATCGGATTATCGTGCCGGGGACGCCGGGCGCTCGTCACGTTGCAAACATTTTGTATCGGTGCGGTCGGAGCATTATGTATGACGTCGTTGGCGTAAGGGGCATAAAAAGTTGCAGCCAACCGTGGCGGTCAAAAGGTTAACCATGCCACACGTGACTCGCCCACTTCCCACTTCAACTATTTTTTCTGTTCTGTGTATACAACAAAGATCCTAATGTGGCCTCCTTTCTACTCCATCATCCGATCAGCTCTTTACAAACTGCCTACCTACAACATTGCTTTGTCATTGGCTTAATATTATTTTATGCGTAGCAAATCTTAATCAAAATCGACTTGCACGAAGTTATCAAAATTGCAAACTTTTTATATTCGTAGTGGTCTAACGACACGGATATTTACTAGTTAAATACTTTATTGCAAAAAAAATAAATCAGCGTACAAAAGGAAGAGTATATGGTAGACACAAGGACAGGCTACCAAATAATATCACCCATGCCCATGACCCATTAGGTTATTATGACCAGTTGATTTTTTTAATGGGCGGTAATTTAATTAGTAGGGCAGTAAAACTTGAACAGTAACAAAAACAAAATTGGTTAGTGCAATAAATAAATTGGCGGTAAAAACGATAATTATCATCGGCGGTTAGAAAATCCGTTCCACAATTTACGGCAAGCTATAAAATTTAAACGTCACTCTGATTGAAAAGCGCGGCAAGCTTGGCTTGGCAACGCATTATTATTTTGCTCTTGTGCAGTCTGGAAATCGTAATCGTAAGAAAAAGCAATCTCGAGATTGCAATTATCAATGGGCTTCCACGTCGTGCTCGCTTCCCTTTTCCATAATTTAGCTAGATTATAATAGTTTTCACATCACCTGTTCGGAAAGGGGACCTTTCTTCCCTGCTAGGAAGGACCACAGTGGCACTTTTCTGTTCAAGGATCTTCTTGCCCTTTTGGTTTAATAGATAATTGTTATTTTAATCTATAGTGGGTATTTTTTAAACAATATGGTTGATCTTAATACAGTTTTGTAAATTTGGCGTTTTCAGATTATTAAGGTAAATTGTACGTTTCGCCGAATCTGCCGTATCGCCGAATTTCTTATATGTTAAGCTATTCGTCTAGTACTAACAATTGATATTAAGTTATATTTTTTTCCGCTAGCTAGATACCTTTCCTTTCCACTACGCGGCAAAGCCAGTTATTTGTTGTATCAGTCTGGACGCAACAATCGACCAAATTGGTTGATCGCCGTTTTGTAGGGGAGTCCTTGCGATAATCGTTAATTCTTAAGGTCATAAAACCGTATTACGTTACTTTTGTGTTTGAAATTATGGTTTTTCTGTGTTGTTATTTAATAAGTTTTTGAGGTCTGGTAAAAAAGCGAATATAGTGTATACTCGAAAAAAAACACGGGATACATACATACGGGAACAAGGATATGCATTTAAGCTCAGTATAATATGAAATAAATTAATAAACAGTTATATATAAAAAAAAAAAAGAAATACTCATAGGTATCACTTGCTATAACGCCTTTTCCACTTGCTGGAAATTGCTATCGGAGGTTGGGGTTCGTTATTCGAAATGCTAGCTACTTTTCCGATCCCCGGGTCTTAACAAATCTTTACACCGCTTTAGTTAGAAGCAAGCTCGAGGCAGCTTTGGTGGTCTGGAACCCCTACGAGACGGCTTGTGTTGCTGCTTGAAAAAGTCGAAAAGGCGTTCTTGCGTTTTTTATACCCTAAATTTTTTTGCCTGGTTTCAACTCACTTGAGATGAGGCGAAATTAAGGACTGTTGACGTTAGCTGGCGGTATCTTGCGAGCAGATTCTGACCGTCTCAAATTGGTGGAGCAGGTGGTGTGTCTAAGCGTCCCCTCAGTGACTAAATTTGTTTTCCGCCTGCTGGCAGCGCCTGCGGCGCGCATTGTATCTCACAGCAAATCCCTGCTGGTTCGCGCCTTGCACTGGCTACTCGTAAATACGGTTCTCGAGTGTGCCCCTGATTGCGATGTGCTTGCCAGTAGATGGAAGGTTGTGTGTGACGAATGTTTGAGGTTCTGTGAGAGGATGGATGCCTGTCTCTCTTCAGTCTAAATGTTCTATCATCATATCTAATCTTATGTCATATTAATTGTGAACTGTTATTGTAGTTATTTGTTTTTATTATATTTTTAAAGTCTTTGTTACTTTGTAGTAGTGTTTTACTGTTATGCTGTGTTTTACTTTATACAAATAAATAAATTGTAAAACTTGAGCTAATAGTCCAGAAGACCAAAGGTAAAATCTAAAAATGCAAGCTAAATAGGCTTAAACCTTACCTGCACAAAGGAGGGCAGGTCGAGGGTGTTGAAGGGCCCAGCGCGCAGTCGCCGCGCGCGTAACATGTTCGCTCCTAGCAGCGCGAGCTCTCGGCGCACGCGGGGTTTCAGTCTCCACCATGCGGCCCCGAAAGGACCCTCACCCATCCCAAATGCGCTCTAAACATAGTCATGCAGATATGAAACCAATATAAGGTCTTCGCGTCGCGCACGCGACATCGTTTGCGTCAGGTGCACGAAAAGTTCCAAAGGGTTAAGTTAACGTAACGGCTCCCACAGACTCCCTTATAGACTGACCAACAGTCGGTTAAACGGGGGAGAGGGACGCAGATAACTGTTAGAATGAGAGACGTATATAACTTTCTTATTAGCTGCAACCCTTTCCGCCTGTAAGGACAGATTAAATAAGAGTTCCTACGTCTGTTAGTTCGACTGTTGGTCTGGTCTATTAGGAGCTTAAAGCCAAGTACGCCACCGACAACACTCTGCCGGCCACCAGTGCTTCTAACTTATTTTGAATATAAGTAGTGTAGTTTGAACTACCTAGTATTACTTACAGTTGATACATTCCAATTAACCGCGAGGGTCGTTAGCTTTACGTCACATTTTACACAAATATAATTACTTATCTAAATGCAGTGAAACTACCACACATAAAATAAGGTGCAAGATTGCATTATAGAACTTAGAAATATTGTTGACGACACGTTTGATTTATGACGAGTTTTGACAATAGAGTAGAGTTAGAATAGAATAGATGGTTATAGAAATATAGGTAAAGTGGTGGACTACTTTAAAGTCAATAAAGTCTCAACGAACGATCGGCCTTCACGCTCTTCATTACCCTGATTGTTCGTAGCTGCTATTTTAGTATTAAAGCAACAATGACCAAACAATCAAACTGATACTATGGCCGGTAGGTCAAAAAATAACTACCGCATCGAATGTTTGTATGAATAAAAGCTCCTAACTCCTAAGAAAGAATAATATGTGGTTAACAGTGTGGGTCACACAAATTTCATCTAATCATTTAAGTCTCTGTATTTAATTTATTGTTGTGGCTGTTTGTTAATCCCAATAAATTACAAAAAAAAAGTATAATTTTTGTTCAATTCGCAATGTATACAATGTACATATAATGTGTCTAGTACAAATTTGCTGATTTGTTTGGGAACCAAATTCTAGCACTAGATTTCACAAGTAAGTATTCTTACGCTAATACCTGTATACGGAGTGTCCCGTAAACCGACTATAATCAGTCAACAGCTGAGCTGATAGGGCTGGGCTGCTAATTACCTCTCAGAAAGTCTCATTTTAGGTTTTATAAAATGGGTTAGTTTTAGGATTTCGTAAATTTTGTAAAAACCATTTTTATTTCCCTCAGCTCATTGTTAGGGTTCCGTGCCCAAAGGGTAAAATGGGACGCTATTACTAAGACTCTGCTAACCGTCCGTCCGTGCGTCTGTCAGTAGGCTGTATCTCATGAACTGTGATAGATAGATTTTCACAGATGATGTATTTCTGTTGCACGCGGTAACAAAAAAATACCTAAAAACAGATTACCTATAATAAACATTTAAGGGGGCTCCCATACAACAAAAGCGTTTTTTTACCGTTTATTGCTCGTTATTAATAACGGAAATATTAAGATGCTTTAATATTCACACAATTTTAAATTGAAATAAAATAAGTTAAGGGAAGTTCACATACAAGAAAGGTGATTTTTAAAACGTTATTTTACGATTTTAATACAGACACCGTGGTGGTTCCAGACAGGCACCGGGATAGGTGACACTAAAAAAAAGGTTACAATATAGTGTCTAATGTTGTATAGATAATAGTACGGAACCCATCGTGCGCGAGTCCGACTCGCACTTGGCAGGTTTTTTTAATACGTATGCTTTTTCCGATTACCAACTCAGACAAATCTCGAACATTGTAAGTTCCTTATTCCTCTAACATTGCCCAACATGTAAGTATAATGTGTGATGTATACATATATTTATTATGTATGTAAAGAGAATGATCTCTTTAATTTGAATATGCGCGCGCACTGCTAGTTCGTGAGTGAGCCGCGTCGTGTCGCGTCAAGCAAGCTGTCATTGTCAAAAGGTCAAAGACAAATGGATGCCTCGTTGAATGGTATAGGTGCAATATTGAAACAGATTCAAAAAAATGGTAAAGAAAAACCAGTTGGCTATTTTTCAAAAAAACTCAATGATATACAAAAAAGAAAGAAGGCAATATACCTTGAATGCTTAGCAATAAAGGAAGCTATCAAATACTGGCAATATTGGCTGATAGGAAGAAAATTCACCGTTTTTTCGGATCACAAACCACTAGAAAACCTCAACATAAAGGCTAGAACAGATGATGAACTTGGTGAATTAACTTTTTATTTGTCACAATATGACTTCAACATCAAATATATTCCGGGGAAAAATAATACGGAAGCAGACAGTCTCAGTAGAAACCCAGTATTGGAAGATAATGATAATGATGAAGAAATTTTAAAAACGGTGAATCTGATAACAATAGATGATATTAAGGCAGATCAGCAGAAAAACGAGAAAATAAAGGAAAAGAAAACCAAATTAATCGAAAAAAATGGGATACTATACAAAAAACATCGAAATAGAGAAAAAGTTATATTATCTGAAGAAGCAAGTGTGAAATTAATAAAGGAAATACACACCGAATGGTGCCATTTAGGGATCAACCAAATGAAAAATAAAATCAGTCCTTATTATACAGCAAAGAATTTAACGAGAAACATTAAAAAAATATGCAACAATTGTGAAACCTGTATAAAAAATAAATCGAGAGGCCAGGATAAATACGGATTAATGTCACATCTGGGACCAGCCGCAAAACCATTTCAGATAATGTCGATAAATACCATCGGTGGCTTTGGAGGACAAAGATCAACAAAGAGATACCTACACTTGTTAGTTGATCATTTTACAAGATTTGCGTTCATTCTGACATCAAAAACGCAAAATGCTGCAGATTTCATCAAATTGGTAAAAAAAGTTCTGGAGACGGAAAACATTGAGATATTACTAGCAGATCAGTATCCAGGATTAAATTCAAAAGAATTCAAAGAATTTTTGACAGATAATGATGTAAAACTAATATTTACTGCGGTTCCATTTTCAAACGGACTCCACGAAAGATTGAACCAAACACTGGTTAACAAAATGAGGTGCAAAATAAATCAAAAAAATGAGAAGAAATCCTGGACGTCAATTGCAAGAGAATGCATAGATAAGTATAATGAAACCGAGCACACAGTGACAGGCTTTGCACCAGTATATCTATTAGAAGGAAAAGTCACCAGCATCATGCCACTAGAACTACGACAACCATTAGATACAGAAACATGGATAAAAAATAGACAACAAGCACTAGAAAGATCAATTAGATCACATGCATATAATAAGAAATTATTTGATAAAGGCAGAAGACAATGTGAATTCAACATAGGAGAACTGGTATATGTTGAAAACGGAAACAAATTAAATAGGAAAAAAATGGACACCTTAAGAATCGGCCCATTTGAAATAACAGACAAAATATCGAATACAATATACAAAATAAACACAGGCAGATCAAAAAAGAATACAAGCTTATACCATATAACAAAACTTATTCGAATGGGAGGTGGAATAAATGATGGATAACGCTGAATAATATGTGCGGCTACGATGAGAATTACTGGAGCAATTCTCACCCCGGAGGAGGGAGATGTAAAGAGAATGATCTCTTTAATTTGAATATGCGCGCGCACTGCTAGTTCGTGAGTGAGCCGCGTCGTGTCGCGTCAAGCAAGCTGTCATTGTCAAAAGGTCAAAGACAAATATGCTGAGATCATTGAATTATATTTTAATCTTGTTTGTTAATTAATTTCGTACTAAGTTAAGCTATATGCATCGAGAGGTGATAACAATAAACTTTTATTGTCGTTTCTTTATTTACAGGTAAGATTGTGTTAGTCTTGTAAGGATTATATGAGTGTGTAACCTACTCGATAAATAAAATTGCATTCTTTATTTACAGAGAAACAAATAGAAGTTTTATTCTGCCTCTTGCAAATTGAATTGCAACTAGTGTCTTATATGTACATAAATTAATAAATTATTTACTTATTTTGCTGTTTTTCATTACTATTAAAAACGATTTAAATAGGTACTAGGTATGTTCCTTTCCTACGTTTTCATTTCTTTTCGTTTAATAACGTAAACTGTAATTAACTATGTAGTATCCTAAACTCGAGATCCAACACGGTCACCCTAAATAAAAGGACAATATTTTTTTTATAAGCGACGTCATTCAAGGGCACTTTTCTTCGCTTGAAGGCATTGTTTGCACTGCGATCTCCTGTGTCGCATCTAAGCTTCTTGGTAGTGCACCGCCCGCAATTGGTAATATTTTTAACCGACTTCAAAAAAGGAGGTTCTCAAGTCGACTGTATATTGTTGGTGTTTTTTTTTGTGTTTGTTACGCATTTACTCCGTCAATTGCGGATCGATTTGAAAGTCCTTTTTTTGTTTGATAAGGAATACTCGATATCTAAATACGAATTGCAGTCAGAATTTAGAAAACTGCTCGTCTTTTCCAACTTCGTATTTCTTGAACGGATTGCCTTCAATATCGATATCTGGGATTCCACGTTATTTCTGAATACGAATCTGAAGTCATAATTAAGGGAAATGGGACGTATTGGGTAAGGACCAAAAAGTTGGACCATGGTTAAGCGTAGTTAACCATACAAACAACAAAAGTGAATAAAGTTCCGTTGTGACACGAAAATTATCCCTACAAATGTATGTCACAACGGAAAATTTTCATAGGCAATTTAATTGAGTGAGTTAGCGTGGCCAACTTTTTGGTCCTTACCCTATTCTAATTATCACATCAGCCAATTTCATTCGATTTTGACATCGTTCGTCTTTACCATATTAATTTTATGCCGACTACATGTAGGTTCTGTTACCTGCACCATTATTATACTGTGCATATTTAGCACCAATGTGAAGCGAAAAGCAGGCAAAAGAAAAACGGCAATTTATCATTTTCTAATTGCATAAAGGGTGAGTACTATTAAATTGTCGCCAACATTTCCCGTAATTTTTTTCCGGCCACGCAACCTATTTCATTAAACTTATAATATTTCAAATTTAGAACGTATTTGCATGTCTTACTGTTTAAAAGAACATTCAGTTGTTTTTATCAGTCAAGATGTCGTCAAACGAAAAAGCGTTCGTGAATTAATTTTGCGAGAATTTTCAATAAATCCCAATATGTCCACTTTGGATCTTGCGAAATCGTGCAATACAAGTCGGAGAACAGTGCAAAGGACCCTAAAAAACTAAAACAAGGTGGAAATATTGAAAGAAAGCAGCGAGAGGGCCATCCTACAAGGAAACGGAACAAAAAATTGGATTTAAAAGTGTGTAAGCTGTTTGATCAGAATCCGGCAATCTCTTCTCGAGATGTGTCCAAAAAAGTTGGTACTTGTCAAAGAAATGTACAAAAAATAAAAATAAAGTATGGTATTTCTACTTACAAGAAGCAAAAAGCCCCCAAAAGAACTGTAGAACAGTATAATCGAGCAATTAGACGGTCTAGGTTTCTGTACACCTTGTTAGTTCAAAAAACAGGTTGCTTAATTATTGATGACGAAACGTATGTGAAAGCTGATTTCAAATCAATACCTGGAAACCAGTACTTTTCTTCTCGCAATGTCTCGGGTCTACATGAATCAGAAAAAGTGATTCCAGTAGAGAAATTCGCCAAGAAGTTCCTCGTGTGGCAAGCGATATGCCAGTGCGGCATGAGAAGTTCGCCTTTTGTAACCACTGGCACAATAAACACGGATATTTATATTTCCGAATGCTTAAAAAAACGGTTATTACCACTTGTAAAAAAACATACTTTTTCTACATTGTTTTGGCCAGATTTGGCAAGTTGTCACTATTCGTCGCGAGCTTTGGATTGGTATAATCAGAATTCTGTCGATGTAGTGCCGAAGAATATGAATCCGCCAAATTGCCCAGAACTACGGCCGATTGAAAAATACTGGGCTAATATTAAAACAAAGTTGCGGAAAACATGCCAACCGGCCACATCATTGCCCGATTTTAAAAAAAAGTGGATGAAATGTACAAAACTGATCACTAATGAATCCGTGCAAAATTCTATGAGTCGCGTGATGAGTAAAGTCCGTGAATTCTCTCGTCGTGCTCTGGAGAAACCTTAATTGTGTTAGCTGATCTATTTTACGTCTTGAACTTTCTTATAATAAAAAAAAAAGAGTTATTATAACATTATTTCATTTTGTAAACGTTAATTCAAATGGCGACAATTTAATAGTACTCACCCTTTATAGACAAATGAGACTAGTTACAAGCCATCCCTCGTAAGAGAGAGGTAAAAAGCAAAAAGTTTATTTAGGTATGCTGATTGTCATAAAAGTTTTAAACGTAATAGTAGACTTTTTTTTTTTGGATTTTATGGCCTGGTTACGGGGACCTTTAAGCCACAGTAGACAATAAGGGCATTCAACAAAACAGTTCATGCAAGACTTATCGTATCCATCCGAGCCGTTGAAAATGGGTTTTAAAACCGAGATATACACATTGTTTTTTACTTAGATTACGAGGAAATAAAACAGTGATAATGTAAAAAATATTATTCTTGGGTTTACATAGGCGGCAATGTCTGTTCAATATGTTCTTTTGTTGCACTTTTAATGTGGTAGGTGTGAGCATTATTTCCTCTTCACTTGCCGACATTTTAATTAAATTCCGTAACAACAAGTTTTGCAAAGAAAACAAACTTTCTGTCCAAAACGAAAAAAACGGCATGAGATTTTTAACTTACGTCGAACGCCAAGTTGATTTTGTATTGTTTTTGTTAATAATGCTTATTTTTAATAGGTTGTTTTAAATTTTGTTTTTTGTTAGATGCAACATAGAAGGCTTTTTTTTTGTACGGCATCGAGAAGGCAAAAGAGCACACAGGCCACCTGATGGTAAGTGGAAACTGTGACCCATAGACATTCGCATTCACAAGACTGCAATCTTGAGACTGCAAATGCGTTGCCAACCCTGAGGACTAAGATGGAATGCCTCTATGCTAGTTATTAACGTAAATGTATTTAAATACCAATATTATTTAGTGCAGTCACCTCGTCTATCTGGCTGTAGGGCTTAATTGCCTTAGTCTAGATGACGACGACGCTTTATGCACTAATGCATGAAATTTATGCAGCCTATACCCAGCATAAAGATGGACTTTACGAGCATGAGAAGTGATTTTTTTTTTCTGACTTCTAACGCTCTAAAATGAGTCCATAATAGGCATAACAGTGAACAGCAGGCTGGGCCTACAACCTCCACCGCCTGAGTCTTCGTTTCGGAAATATTATCTATGGACTATTAGTTATGTTCTAACCCCAAACATTCTTGTTGTTATCTCTTTTTGCATTACAGTAACTAAAAATGATAGCACTATTAATTTGTAGTTTTTTACGTCTTTATGTTTAAACTATTTATTTATTCGCAATCAAATGAAACTCTTGACTTAAATCCCGCAATGACACTCGAACGAACTATTTCCTCGTGTAGCTAAATGTCTCGTGTGCCTTGATAAACAATCTACTATTTTTTCTCGCAATTAAAGTGTTTAACTCGAGACTAAACGCCATAATGACATTCGGACTTCATCCAGGCTTTGCTCGGGTGGATAAATATCTCGTGTCATAATGGCTTACTTTAGTCCCGTGTTGAACAATTCTAATATTTGGTGCTTGAATATTTCTGGAAACCTCATCTGGAAACTTAACCAAAAAAGGTGGTTGTTATTGTTTGAATATATTCGTTTTTGGTGTTTTTTATCACAATGTGTGAGTTGGTCGAGTTTTTATTTAATACCTCCAAATAATGAAACTACTTATATGACATATTATGTATACGATCCAAGAAAATGAGCCTCTTTCAACGTGCCCATTCGAGCTTTGATTCCGTTTTTTGTTAATAATAACAATTAAATGGTTTATCATAAACACTTCCTGTTTTTGAATAATATGAAGTTACTATCTAGTTTATAAATATGAAATCGCAGATGATAAAATTATGTGCCTACGTAAGTAGATTTCAAAAATTAGTCTTCCTCTGTTCCTGCAATGACCCTACTACCTATTCTGCCCTCCCAGGCAAAAAAACAGTATGTCAAATCCAATTGCCAAAGTAAATTCAATCCTCTCTTCTAAGTAATAAGGTTGTGATTGCAACTGAAGTTTTATTGTAGTTGCTGTTATTTAGCTTAGCAGGGCAGTATTACCTACCGACCAAACAAAGTATGCACGTATCGTGTCAAGGCCTACCCTTTGATTGAAACTAACTGATGGCCAACCTTCAGTAATGTAGAGGCACCAGAAGAAGAAATGCATTATAAACTAATCCAACATACGGTTCGGCTTAATTAATGAACATAAAAGGTTAGCAACACCTAAAGGCAAGTAAGATAGCAGGTAGATATTCCTTTCATTACTGAAATTGCAATATTACCGTGCAATAGGTAAGAGTAGACATCCAATTAATGAAGGCTTTCAAAGCCCACGTCTAGGTCAACTGCCCGAGGGCTGAATGCGGGGAGCAAATACGGAGAGGCAGTGAATGCGATTTCCTTTAAACCGAGCACAGTGGCGCGTGTGGGAAGGGGGTGCAAGCTGTGGGTGGATAGGTAGGTATAAGCTGATTGCATTGCATGGGATAAAATTACCGTTTATGGCCGATACCGTATACAGTATAGTGATATGCGGTGGTTGAAAGGATGCATCGAAGGACAGAAAAAACTAAACCGGAAGCAGGTGATCTTGCAATATCTCGTTCTTATTAGATAATATTTCAAATAAGAGAGTGAGTTTAATTTGTTTTATGACATAATAAAGCATCAACACACATGAAGCAACAAGCAACGATAGTTAAATAGTTATTAAATAATAAACACAGCTAACTTTACTTAAAATAGACAAAATAAAAGTGAACGATTTTTACACAGATAAATACAGTCAAAGTCATTAATAGGTATACACTTCCCCAAGACGCCAAACATATATTGACGACACGCTAGCCTAGTTGGGAGTGACCCTGCCTTCGAAGCTAGGGGTCCTGGGTTCAAATCCCGGTAAGGGCAGATATTTGTGTGATGAGCACGAGTATTTGTTTCTGAGTCTTGGGTGTTTTCTATGTATTTAAGTATATATTTCTCTATATAAGTATGTTTATCGTTGTCTAGTACCGATAGTACAAGCCTAGAGCTTAGTTTGGGACTAGGTCAATTTGTGTGAGATTGTCCTGTGATATTATTATTATTATTATCTGGGTCGTTTTAAAAAAAAAAAAATAGTCGTCGTCATAAATATGTTTACACTATAAGTAGTACCTTCTCACTTTCATTCACTGAGACAATTTCATATATATATATATATAATTATATGTAATTGTCTCAGTGAATGAAGTTACATGTTACTAAAGTGTAAACATATTTATGACGTCGACTGTACACAGTTAAAGGGTAATCAGTCATGCAAACTATAAGGGTAACTCTCGTAACCTACACAAAGGAATGACTTACAAGTAAGTTTTGTTTTAATTTAAGTCATTAACTATGTACAAATTTATTTTTAAACTACTCATCTACACGTCTCTATACACCTACAATAAGGTCTATATAGGTATACATAATATAATTGACGCGATTGGTGTGTAGATATTACGCTACTCTTTCGACTGTACCGACCTAGGTGCAAAAAGCTTTTTAAAGACGGGGGACTGCTCATGTACAAGATATTCAGTAAATAACGACTTTTAGGTACTCACCTATAGATACCTGCACACCCTGGTAACTTAAATTACGCATGATTTATATAGATTACGCATGCCTACGTAATCACACATAAATTATTTACAAGCTACGTGAGGCACGGCTCGCCACACGTGACCGACCACCCTTTACTAGTTGACGTCATACTTATCTTGCATAAGATATATGAAACAGGTCACCTAACCTCATGAAAGACGGCATCTCCGTATCGGCAGAACAGAAACAGCTGGGTCAGAGTTCCGCACATGTACTGGAGCAAAGACACCAGTTGCATGAACCTCAAGTTTTGCTAAAACAACGAACAAACGAAATAGGTACATATTTACTTTAGATAAGATAACTACTTAGTTACCGCAAACGTTTTCTAATAGGTAGTATAAAGGGATAAGGGATGGGAGATTTCCAAATAAGTAGATTTATTTACAGGCGTATGGTAAACTCGGCTAATTACATGACTCTGGTAACTCCGTGATACCATGTTTCATGCTTCTTTTAGAGCTATACGAAATAATTTTAATCGTGTAAATACATCCTTATAGTGCGGTAATGATTAAAATGAGTTCGTGTAAGTCTAAAACTAGCATGATACATGGTATCACAGAGTTACGCAAGTCATGTAATTAGCCAAGTTTACCCTACAACTTAATTGAGACCTGGGGTACATATGCATGAGGTGTGGGGAGAGGGCAAAAACTTATAATTGAACTTCATCGTGTAGATGAATTATCGAGAACATGGAATTGCATTTGTAGTGGTTGTACCGTTTGCAACAAAAGGAGAATATTTTTCTCTTAATTAAATAAAATTACATACCCTTAAGAAATGGAATAAGTAGTAGTCCTCTGTTTTTTGCTTTTAGTCGCTGTCATGTTCTTCATCTGAGCTGTCACAAGTATCGATAATAAGATTGTTTGAAATTCGATTCATTTCCCCTTCCTGACATCGATATTTATTTTCTTCACTTTCGACATGGCGACAAATATTTTCCCAGTCCTCAGCAGTAATAGTATTCATTCGTTCAGTTGCTAAACTCATAATGCCTTGCATGTTTAAAGAAACGTTTCTTTTCACTACATATCCTTTTACCATGGACAAAATATTCTCGATCGGATTGAATGTCGGGTGACACGGTGGCAATCGTAAAACGGAGTGGCCATGTTCTTTTAAAATTGCATCTACATAGATGGTACCACATGGTACTCACGAAACCGCTCTTTATTTTGTATAATTAAATCATACAAACTGGTTTTGTACATCAACGGGCTATATGAAATGTTGTGTTCTGTCAACCAATCCATCATTTCTTATTTATGAGAATTTGACGTTGGAGCACGATTCAAAAGTTTGTTGTGATAGAACGCATTATCTACGATAAGTACGCTTGTCGGTTTAAGGTTCGGTATTAATTTTTCTTTTAACCATTTTTCGAAGTTGACAAAGTTCATGTGGTCATGGTAATCTCCCGTTTTTTGATTTGCCTTAAACATTAACAAAGCGTTGGGAATAAAACCATCTTTTCCTCCTGCGTGCACTATTATTAACACTGGCCTGTACTGATTTGTTTTTTTACACCAAATTCTGTTCCATCGGTCCAAGCCTCTCCGGACACATGTGAAGTGTGGATGTAGGTTTCATCAGTATAAACTAGTGGTCTATCTTTAGACCGATATTCCGCAATTTTTTTAAGGTAATTTATTCTTAGCAGTCGTATGTTGTGTCTTTCCATTAATATTTTTCGGTTGTCCTCGGTCTTTTTCCATTAGGGTCCAAATTTTTGTATTTGTTTTCGTAAGGTGGAAAAGCCAATTTTGTAATCTATATCGGATTTTAACACAGAGTGGAGTGCTTTTAAGGTTGGAAATTGCTTATGGGACAGATGAAAATTGTATATAGTTCTCCGGGTGACTTCCTGATCAAAATCGTCTACTGCTGATGACGGACAAGTACGTAACTTTTTATTTCTCGGGGAGGTGAATTTCTTTGTTGATGCGAATTTCTCACTATTGCTCTCAGACACAATGTTATAAACAGTAGAGAGACCAACACCTGTAGCTTTTTCAACTATCTGGGCAGCCGTGTAAGGAGGATTAAATTTTTTCTACAGTTTAAGTTCAAAATATTCATAACAGTAAAAATTATTTGCTTACTTTGACTCTCAATCGGACCAAAATTACTCACTGCCATATTTTTTGAAAATTATGTAACTTACACTTAGTCGTACGGGCTGACATAAAATTATTCTGATAATTGTGAGAATACAATAAAATCAGACGTAAAAATATATGCACAACGTAAATAATATTCACAATTTGACGCTGACATTATTTTGGTATTTACTTCTTCAATATATATCAAACCTCTTTTTATGCTGATAGTACGAGAAAATAGAAAATTCTAATATAGAATGCCTGTAAACATACAATACTACTACATATACAATTCCATGCTCTCGTTAATTTATCTATACCCCCGAATTAAGTTGTACTCGTATAGTACCTACTGCTGTTAATACTCGGTAACAAAAACAAGCGTTGAAGTATTTTTTGCTAAATACTTAGTCGGTCGCCATCAAAAATATCTGAACATGCACTTTAACGCTTTAAGAATAGAGTCGTATTCAGATATTTGTGAGCACCTTGTTCACTCCGACGTACCTATTTGATGGCGACTGTACCTGCCTTATTAGTAATACCTTAAGTCGGGTTCGTTTGTTGTTGTGTGGTTTTGGGACCTTTTAGTTTCATCGCTCATATAAACAAATCAATTAACTAAATTTATTACAAAGAGCCGAATTGGCACGCGCGTGGTCCGTCAGGCGACTCTTTCGCAAATTACACGCCGAAAAGGACCTAAAAATATAACCATTTAGACATACAATAATAATAATACATACACACCTATTTACGTAATATTACATTGATGAATAAATACACTAAACTACATACATAACATCACGCGTTCATTCCCAGAGTGGGGTAGGCAGAGCTATAGAAATACCAACAACTATAAAAATACTTGTTGATAATTCTGTAACCACATTTTGCACAATCAGGCCAAGAAGTTTACTAGTGTATTAGTGACAGGTTGCAAGTCCATCGCCTAACAATACTATAAGCCCTTATTCCCTTAGTCGCCTCTTACGACATCCACGGGAAGACATGGAGTGGCACTATTCTAATCCGGCAACCACACGGTTAAACTAAACTAAACTAATTTTTAATCAATTATTATAGATATCATTATTCCCATCACTATTTCATCCTATATCTAAAGACAATTACTGTCAGGTATACTTGTTATTATCATTGGCCGTCCAAATTTATATTAATGGTTATATAGATTCGGATTATGTAATTCCAAATAAATTCAGGGCCGCCAGTGAAAATGGGAATAAGACGACAAGTTATGCCAAAGATGAAGAAAAGACCGTTTACAACCTACCGTCAAGAAGTCCGATCGCGGTCCAGCTGAAAGCGGGCTGAAGCAAGCTATATATCTTATGAATTAATTCCGGACTTGTACTTGTTATTAAAAGGCAAGTCAAACTAGTCCAAAGTTGACGGAGGTCGCCTTCATTATTATACCAGCTTAATGGTACGAATAGGTACCAAATTATTGTACATACGTACATAAAATCACGCCTTTTTCCCAGAGGGGTAGGCTCCACAGAACTATATCGAGATAGAAGGAAAGAGTTCGTCGTTTTATATGAGAACCGAGCGTGTAACATTTTGCGTAGGCACTTTGACGTCACGCGAGTCTTTTAGTGATGTGTACAACATACACAAAATCGTTTCTAATCTGTGGTGTCATCGACATCATCTCAATCAGCGTCAGCAAATGCCACTAGGGAAAGTATTTTATTTATTTTTGACGGTTTTTTTCCTTCAAGCGTTAAATTTGTTTGTCTTTTTCTTTTATCATTTGCCTTGCGTTATTCAATTGGTTCATAATTTTTTTCTTCTTTGGTGTATGAATTAAAGTTTCGTCTGATGTGATGTATATGTTGAAATATAATAATGCAAAACTACTAATTAAACAAATTTTAAAACAAATTAGTATGTCATCATTTTATAGTAAAATCACTTTTTCCAGCTTTCTTTTCCTTGCCGTGGTCTTGATAGAGTCCTTCTCTAAAGAAGGTGATCCTTTTATCTGTAGCATAAAAAATACTATGTCTGTAGCATAAAGCGCGCGTGAGCGCACGCACACACGCACACACGCACACACGCACACACACACACACACGCACGCACGCACGCACGCACACACACACACACACACACACGCGCACACACACACACACACACGCACACACACACACACACACACACACATTGTGACGTATAAATGTAGGTACCTTTTCATTATTTGACATTATCACTACATCTATAGTCGGATAAGCTGTACTGATTATTCGCCGGTACTTTGATTGGCCAGTAGGTAAAGGTATCTTTGTGAAAATGTACAGAACAAATCCGGCTGTGTTTTGTAGGAAACCAGTTTTATCGACCCGTTGCTTCTATCCATCTATTTTTTATAATAGGATCTTTTGGAAAACTGAAACAAAATTGCAAACTATACTTAATTATTATCCTTTTGGCAAAAATATTTCATTTTGACTACTACTTCATCTCACGGCTACATAATAGTAAAAAAAACATTTTTGGGACAAGTTTTTGCTGCCGACTGTACTTTTTTTGCAAAACCTTTATCTGCTTATCGAGACAAAACTATTGAGTCCTAACACGGTGGGTCTACGTTAAGAATAGCGGAGATCCTGTCGCCACCTTCCGACTCCATCATCAGATCATCTCTTAGATACCATAATATTGCATTGTCATTGAGTTTACATATATGGTCCAAATTTCAGCCCATTCCGTTAACGGGAAGTGGGTCAAATTTAATTTGCAAGATTTGACCCATACATACATACATACTTACATACGCATATACATACATTGCAAGTGAAATAAACGCTTGTAAAAATAATTATCATTTTTTCTGTTTTCAAAATTGATTTTAATCGACTAAGAAATCGGCATTGAAAATCGCCGGGTACAACACTATATCTTACTTTTGACAGAAAAATGAGAAATCAACCTTGAACGCGTCTCGACTAGTGCTCGACAGTTTGGATTGGTTTATTTTCTTTGCTGGTTTTCAATGCATGCCAAGTCTGGCGCGTCAAATTAAAGCCGCAATGGAAAAGTAGCAGTAGACACGGACTCGCCCGTTACTGTTTATATGAAATTAATACTATGCAACAAAATAAATTGTTTTATAAATAATAACGGATATTTTAGGGAAAAGAGTATTTACCTATGAAAAGAAATATCTTGATTCACAGCTCCTACTTTTTTGGTGGTGTTTAAACAGTTTATTATCGAGCAACAGGGCATTTTGTTTTTAAATTCGAACGTCACACACGGACAGCGGTCGAGAGCGGACTGAGCATCGCGCCGAGCAATGCAGTCCTCAGAACCTCTTTTCGGCACGCGAGGTACATACACTCTTTCCTTCTATCTCGATATAGTTCTGTGGTAGGCACAGAGCACTTCTTTCCACCTGCTACGATCCTGACAAATCTCTTTCGCGTCTTCCACATTCATAAACCGAGCCATGCTCGCACGTCGGTTTCGGGTACTTAAGATTCGATCCTTTTCCAGTATTTCTCCGATTTTATTCAAATAAGTACGCATGCAATAATTTAATTAAATCCGATGACGTTACGTTAAAGTGACGTTAAATTGAATTTATTAAATAGTTAATTAGTTAGTTTATTGTGTGCCGCTGTAGCTGATAATAATCGTGTTAAAATATTGTACACCTATTATAATAAAAGTGGTTTCTTTTACAACTTCTTATTTATTTTATATTTTGCTCTTGGTACGACCCTGGCGTATTCGTTCGATGACTCATTTGCTCGCTTTCACGCGGTGAGTACATTTATTTCCGGTCTTGTGGTAAGTAATTATGGTTTATTTTTGCTTGCAAGAAAGAAAATGGATAATTATTAAATATTATTATGTAGTCATAAATGTAATAGTGAGTTTTGAAATTGTGTTGAACTTATCATAACATTCATAATCAATATAGGTGAAAAAATTAAGAAAAGTACCTGTCGTGTGTAGTTGTAACACATCTGTGGGGTTAGAAGGGTTGCATTCGACAATCGTTAGCGATTAGGTTTCGATAGACAAACGTATGGAATTGACGTAAGCCACCGAGATAGTCACGTGGTACTATCTCGGTGGCTTACGTCAATTCCATATATTTTTCAATCGAAACATAATCGCTAACGATTGTCGAAGTCTAGCCCTACAGTATAGACCGTTTGAAATTCTGTATTTGAAATTTGTCATAATTTCCATATTCATTTTACCCTCAACTACATACAACAGGTCCTCTACTTAAGTTTTCCACCTATACCACCACTAATTTGTGTGTCACACATTCAAGTCAATATCTTGCAACTAGTGTCCGACCGAAATTTCGGTTTCGGTTTCGGTTTCGGCCAGTTTCGGCCAAAAAATCAAGTTTCGGCCCGAGTTTCGGTTTCGGCCAAAAACGGCCGCGCCGAAACTTACAACATCGTACCTTCGGGTCGCGCTCGGCTAACGTCGGGCGCGCTCGGCACGGCTGGCAATATGGCGTCGCTCGCCTGACTACGCCGGCAACTACCTAAATCAGTGCGCTTTGCTCGTGTAGACGTGTCAATACGTGTTGTGTTGTATATATGTATTTTCACTTTATAGGGTAGTTAAATTTTCAAACAGAACCTCTGTAACTGTGCTGAAATTTCATTGTGATAAATCTTTGAAAGTAGAAACCTGTAATTATAGGTCGGCGAGATATTAATTTTAGAAAAAAACGGGCTTACTAACATTTTTTCGACTTTTTAAGGACTTTTTTTAATATAAAAGGTTCGGTTTCGGTTTCGGTTTCGGCCGAAACTACCATGAAACCGAACCTTCGGTTTCGGCAAAATAACATGTTTCGGTCGGTCACTACTTGTAACACAATCTAGAACTATTGCAGTCCCTCTAAAGGTTAACAATAAAATAAATAACTCGTAGAAGTTATTTGAATGCTTATTTAAATTAACAATATCTATTCTACGATCGCAACAACCACGTAACTCTATCAATGTTTGGTTTGATTCGATCAACGACAACTTGACCTTGGTTGAGTTGAGTAGGTACTTAGGTCGTTCCGATCGTTTAGAATGGTTTAAAATATAGAATCGCTTACCGAATTTAGTCTTATGGCCACTGAACAAACCGTTAGGGTTGCTACCAGGAAATATATCCCCAGAATTGTTCTAAGTGAAGTATCTAGTTCCTTGATTACACTGGAACAATTAACATAATTTATAATTCCTCAGGTGCTAGTAGGTACTAAAACCATTAATTTAATTCTAAACAAGAATTTTGACTAACGATGCATTTAGGACTATTACAGAATTGGTTTTAGTTATACACATCACCGACCCTCTCATAGTAAGAGGATACCTGTACCCGGCAGTGGGGCGTCAATATAGCGACAAGTATGACACGATACATCATCAAGTTCAAATTATTTAGTAGGTAAATTGTGCACAGTAAGTTCATCATGAAATCGGCTCTTAGATACCATAATATTAAATTATCATCGAGTTCAGGTACTTGCGTTAATTACATAGTCCAAATTTCAGCCTACTTCGATAACGGAAAGTGAAACAAGATTGACTTGCAAGATTTAACCCAATAGCACTCTAATACGTGAAGATAAATAAAAACTTCAAAAAATATGGTAGGGGCGAAAAACTTGATAGTTAACTCTGTAAATAATTATATTCGACGTAAAATATATTTTTTAATGTGGTTGACCCTTGAAATTGTGATTTCAGAAATAATCAAGTTAACTAAGTATAACCCGATCAGTCTAGTATCCCCATCACGTACGCTCCTCCGGAGCTAATTGCGTTAAACTCGTGAAGGCGAAAAGTTTAGAAGCAAATATCAAGGTAATATTTGAAATTCAACTATGTGATCTTTTTTACCCTATTTAAACGGGTCACCATATTTTTTGCAGTGATGTAAGTAGTTGGATGTACAGTCGAAAAATGATAAGTTCCTAGGGATAAATAGATGCATCTTTACTAGTGTAATGTGCAAAAAGTCACAAGTAAATTAAAATCGAGTCTAAAGTTATTAAAAAAGAGTTTTTTTTTTTATGATAAGGAGAAAGCACACGAGCACTCAGGCCACCTGATGGTAAGTGGAATCTGAGACCCATAGACATTTGAATTCTCAAGACTACATATAATCCTAAGACCTCAAATGCGTTGCCAACCCTGAGGACTAAGATGAAATGCTTCAAAAGGTTGCGAACGTCGAAAAAAAAAAGACATCCGACAGAGTTTCTTACAGGTTCTTCTCTGATCGGTCGCGATTTGAACCTGCAGTAAATTTAGGCTAAGTCGCTACTATGACGTTTCAAAAGAGTTTATTATTTGTAAACCTACTTGAATAAAGATTATTCTGATTCTGATTCTGATTCAAATAATACAAATAATAATACTTGTAGTTCACCTAAAAATAATTTCAAAGATTTTAAATAGGTAGCACTTCATATTGAATTACTTACTTGCAAAGTGTTACATGAGTACTATGACCTTTTATAATTCTGAAGTGGGCTCGCTCATCTCTTTTTGCACTGAGTTCCTTGTCGCCTTCCCCAATAGTTTCAGTATCCTTACGGAGGAGTGAGAACTGGCCGCATATAAAAATCATTATCCCAACAGCGGTACAATCAAACGCGATGTGGATTATTACGATGTAAATAGAGGCGATGGTTTCAAATACTATGCCAATCAAGTATCCTGCAAAACCAATCGCATCCAGAGGCACCCAACCAGGAAGAATGTGCGGGTAGGCATCCGGCTCAGACTGTAGCGCGTACTCGATAAAAGGAGTCAGAATAAATATAACGGCAGTTGTACTGTATAACTTTACCAAAAGCTTTGAAGTACGTAGATGACTTCTCGTGTATGTCTCAACGTGAGGTTTTACAACTTTTTCCACGTCTTCTGTGTATTCTACACAGTCTTTATCAATTTCTTCACGCAACTGTCTACTTTCTAACGAAGTGATCACTGAAAGGACAATGTTCCAGCGTTTCTTGTTTGAGTACAGGTTAAAAAGTTTCATGGCTCCCATTCCGCAGAACGAAAGGATACTAAAGCATTCAAACAGCTTGTCTGGGTCGTCTTTCTTTACTATCAAGGCCGCAATTTGTGATAAGTTCGTAAGCAAAATACAAATAATAGACATTTTTGCGAAAACGTGCAACCCTAAGCTATGGTCCGACCATAGCCCCGCATTCCAAATAAGGCGTTGCATAGTATATACCAAGCTCGGGGTATCAGACCTGAATATAGGCTGGTATTGCGTCAGGTCTAACCAGGACAAACATTTCATCTGAAACAAGATATAAGATAAGTAGGTGTCACAATATTCGTAACATAAGTAGGTGTCCCAGAACTTGAGGTAAATATTAACAGATAAGAAAACTCCTTCTATACCGGTCCAGAATATAGTTTCAATTTCCCAACATCTTAATTAGTTTAAGGGCCTGTTTCGCAATCGACAAGTAAATTCATCTGTCAATTAAAGATAGCCCTCTCTTTGTCTACTTTCAAGTGTAAGAAAGGGAAAGTGCTAAATTTATTTGACAGATTGCTTTACTTGTGATTGTAAAGCTTAATATTCAATAACGAAGCAATATATTGAATTACACCATAATATCAATGCATTCAAAATAAATCCATACTTTCTAAGCCTACAAAAATTCTCGTTTTTCATTCAACTAACTTGATTGAATCCTCGCCTCGTACAGGAAAAAAATGCTTAAGACCATGCAAGATCGCATATTGTCTTAATAATGGTGTAGTTAATCAAAATTTCGAAATCGTGCAACAAGTACCACTTAATATATGGTAAAATAAAGTTACAGCAGATTTTTTCCTAACGACCTAATTTCGGGTAATTTTCGAACCTAGTCCAAAATGCTCAGCGTTTGAATTAGACAGTTCTGGGCTGAGATTCTACACGGTAAAAACGATATCGTCTTTGACGTGTTTCCGTATTGTCAACGTTTTGATAACTCTTATGTCATTTACAATAATGGCGACTGTGGCATTAACGATTCGAAAACAGGTCAAACACGATATCGTTATAACCAGAGGGAGGAATTTCTCATGGCAAAAAAATAAATGTCATAGGGATAGAACATTTTGC
This sequence comes from Acleris holmiana, assembly GCA_949316455.1. Lineage (NCBI taxonomy): Eukaryota > Metazoa > Arthropoda > Insecta > Lepidoptera > Tortricidae > Acleris > Acleris holmiana. The sequence goes on along the minus strand of OX438765.1, from coordinate 4,829,924 downwards.
TTTATCGACTTTTCTAGTTATCGATGTTGTGAAATCACTAGGTAATCTCTTTGTTATTTTAGTTTTGCTTTTATATTAAAATGTAAATGTCATTATTGATTCGCATTTAGTTATTGTTTTCAACAATACGTGAAGTTTTAGGATTTAATTTGTAAATATTATGTTATTTTTGTCTAAAATACATGTCTTTATTAACGGTAAATAACAAATGAAAATAAAGCTAAATCTAAGACATAGAACTATACAATAATAATGAAAGCTACACCTACATTTACCAAAAACTAAATTAATCTAAAAGACCGCTACTAGAGGGCATTGTTAATATTGGAAAATTATTTTGCTAAGTGTAATGTATCGATAGGAGGTATAATTCTATTTGGTAAAAGGTCTTGTGCTACGTGAACCAGAACTACTTGTCGATAGTCGATAAAATACTTCGTTCTATCCCTATGACATATAATTTTTGCCATGAGAAATTCCGCCCTCTGGTTATAACGCAGTAGAATAGAGGCCCAGGTCGATGTAATACGTAATTTGATGAAATCTGACCAATACAGGTGAAACATGAAAAATATAGTCGGGTAGGTATTTTAAATCGTTCAATTTATAATAATTTCAATTATCTACATAGGTAAATCATGGAAATTAAAACATTGAAGTATTATAGTAATATCTGTTTAAGGATGCTTAAAAGAGTATAGATATACCTAAATCGTAATTTGCAAGCTGGCTTGTTGGACATGATGCAAGTTTCTGCGTCATCAAAATTAAATAATATTATTTGCATTTAGCACCCTTTGTCTCCATCATCATAATATTATTAGCTTGACCGTGAAATTATTATTGTAACTATTCTATTGTTATCGGAATTACATAATTATGCAAATGGTACGTAAATCCGTGTTATAAATTGGTTCTGATATAGGTAGCCTATTAATAAAATAATTTTCATAAAATTGTTATTCATTTTATCCTATTAGACAAGCCACCGACGTTAGGGTTTTTTTTAATAAGTACATGGAGATAATTCGCAAATAACAACCCGTAGTATCTACAAGGTGCTTGTTTTATGAAAAATATCGAGAATATCTCTTTGTTAAAAATTGTGAGGAAAATAAGACAGTGGGCGTAAAAGATGGAAGAGGAAGAGGGAAAGGACAATTGAAATGCAATAGTGATTACTATGTTTGCATCCACCTTGACTTTTCTTTGTTTGACCTAGTGGTGACTGGTAGAGAATTAAGTCCACTATTTGTATTTTTTTTTCAAATACTATTCAATAAAGTTAAAATGAGAGGACGATACTACCACGGTCCAGCCTCCAACCACGTCTATTACATGGGACCCAGTAATGTAGTACTGTTAGGCGATGGGCTTGCAACCTGTCACTAATACATAAGTAAACTTCTTGGCCTGATTGTGCAAGATGTGGTTTCAGTATTATAAATAGGGCTTGCAATTCGAATATTCGAATAGTTCGAATATTCGGTTCTTTCTGATATTCGAATAATGCGGTGAATTGTATTCGAATATTCGAATATTTATAGTTATTCGGACAGACGGATGTAACATTGCCTCGGCACTAATCGGAAATTATCGGGGATGGTCGGCTGTCTATGTCTCACTCCCCATCCAATTCACCCACCTCCAACCTTTTCTTATTCAAATTCTTCTTCACTACTGGAGGTGGGCAGTCACCTCATCATACAAGTTCAAAAAAAAACCAACCTTTTAATGTTACAATATTATAAACATGGTTGATTGTTTTTGTTTATTTGATTAGATTGTTTGATTGATTTCACTAACTTAGTTTTATTTTTTTTGTTGATTCTGTCTTTATTTAATTGTTATACCTAAATCGTTGCTATTTGTAACTTTAGATTTTTTTTGGAGATAATTATTTAAATTCAAGTTATTTTGTTGTGATGATTTATGATTTCACGATCTTTTTACTTATTTTAATCACTTTGTTGATTACTTTTGTTACTTTGTAAAATTGTATGTAATGGTTCATTTTAGTTTAAATGTAAGGTAGCCGAGAGAATTTTCAATCAGCAAACTTACATTGTATTGTATCACTGATATCATTATAGTTTTGTGTTGATTACATTAATAATTTAACACATACATATATTTTACCATTTTAATTATTTTCTTTTAGTTTTGTTGTTGATTATTTCGTTTTTCAATTGAAGTACCTGCATAATATTTGTGCAATTGATACTAAATCGTTGCTGTTGTTTTTAACCTAATAATACTTAAATTCTAGTTATTATTTATTCATTCTATACAACTAAGTACTTTTTATTTATTTAAAATATTCATGTTGATTTTTTGAGCTTTCAGACTGATAATAAGTGAAAATGAGCATCAAAGCCTGTATTTTTCTGTAATTTTCAGTATATTCGAATAGTATTCGAATTTTTCGAATACATTCAAAATAAAAGTCGAATATTCGAATATCTGAATCTATCGAATATTTGCAAGCCCTAATTATAAACAAGTCTTTTTAGAGTTGTTTGTATTTCTGTAGTTCTGCCTACCCCACTCTGGGAATGAAGGCGTGATGTTATGTATGTATGTATGACATTTCGTTTCGATAATCTGTGATCGGGAGCTTTATAGAAATTACTATTTTGGCTAAAAAAATATATTTGTAAGTATAGTAAAGCAAGTTTTAGTGGAATTGAATGCGTTTGTGTTCAATTATATTGTAAACTTAAATTGAGTGATTATTTTGGAATATCGTGAGTTGTGATTGTGATGTTTGTTTAGGGATCCTATCATTACATAACCAACCAATGTTTCACAAATGATTCGTTTCACAAACATATCATTTGACAACTCGCGAATTTTCCCGAAAATGTAAATAATTCTAGATTTATTTCAGGACCATCGTGTACAACTCTATAGGTTAGGTTAGATTAGTTTTATAAAAATCCGCAAATATTTGTAATTGAAGAAAAAAAGCGGGTTGGCAAATGAATAGGTGGCGGATCGATGCATTTGTCAAAGATTTGTCGGCGAAAAGGCAGAGAACCGTTTGGTTATGAGTGTTATGACTTAGCTCAAGTAAGAAAAAAATGTTATACTCTCAGACATACGCTTACAATCTGTGCCACCTAAAATGTATCTGTTTACAAAATAATAATTGGTCTGATAAGGTTTTCCACGAGGTTCAACATGCCGACGGCACGAAAATTTACAATGGAAACTCATGATTGGAAGTATGGGATCTCTTATCAATAAATTATGTGATGTGTTCAGCAATTTTACATGTAGTATAGGTTGATATAGTGTTTAAAATCGTTTACATGCGTTATAGGTTCATGCATTGCAAGAAAGGCAATGGCACGGCAACGTCGCTATTTAACGTAATTTTGTTATTTATTTGCATATCTAGAACACAAAAACCTTATTAAAAAATAATAGGAGCAGTATTTTTCATAAATACTTATTAATATAGTTAGTACAAAAATAGTTTATTTAACGTTTGCACAAAAAAAAACCAAGGTAAATCTTCACAAAGTCTAGAAATATAGATTTTTAGGTTTTTTGCTTATAACTCAACACTTTGATTTGTGGCTTAGTGGAGTTTTAGTCTACGCACTGCAGATAGTGTCTAGTGTTGTATAGATAATGGTACGGAACCCGTCGTGCGCGAGTCCGACACGCACTTGGCCGGTTTTCTAAATATCCTTTGAAGTCTTCTGCACAAAACTGGCCTTAAACAAAATAAGTCCAGTTTAATATCAGGGAATTGAATAGGTACCAGATTTTTTGTGACTTTCTATGTACAAATAAAACTAATTAATATTGTGCTTGTGTAGTTATAATAAGTTCCTATAAAAGGAACAATTTTAAGACAAGCCGACTTTATTAATTTTTTCACTCAACTATTCTAGCGAACCTAAATTTGACAAGGTTGCGACGAAGTTGCGATTTTTATTGCGTACATGATATTTTGGAGGCAATATTATATTGCCCACTTAACTTTTTTGTTCAGCCATCATTTAATCATCAAGACGAACAATCCTCAACATGGTCTATGATGTATTGAGGTTCTATAAAAATTTTAATGATTATTTTTCAAATGGGTCCCACAGATATCATTGTCGTCCCACTCAATGACCGTCAATGACTATAGTAAAAAAAAGTGTCAAAACGGGTTTCTGTTTGAAGATGAAAACAACTTTACTTCAATGCAAATACAAACTTAATTATATATAACACATAATTATCGACAAATAGCTGCGAATGATAATGACGAGAAAATTGTCAAAGTTGGAAGAAGTATTTGGGCCACTTATCTAGCCGTAACGCAGCACGTGGTGCTCCTGAGACGCTTGCGAGGCAACCGAGCGGCGTGAGAGGGCCGCAGGAGGCAATGTTTCGTATTGCTCATTGCGTTCCGTTTTTCCGAAATTCGACAATCAATGGCCGTGGCCCCTAATGACGATAGTGTTTGACGCGGTTTTCAATTTGAATTTTAACCAATTAACACAAATTCTCTTGTATTTTTTTTATATAAACGTAAAGAGTTTTTCGTTCTTAATATGATTGTGTAGGTTTTGTTTCGTAATTATTTTCAGTTGAAGTTTTATTCAAATAAAAAATTGCAAATTTTCGTAATTTTCCCCGAACAACTTTTTTGTAGTGAGTTTAAACCGTTGTATTTTGATGCGAGGGTTGATGTTGAATCCCGAGCAAGCGAAGGATTGTAGAATTGAATCACGAGCGTAGCGAGTGATTCTAGGTTAGAATCCTAAGAGCAGCGAGGAATTCTAGGTTAGAATCCTAAGAGCAGCGAGGGATTCAAAGACACGAGATGCAAATAGCTTTGGTCTTGTGTTGCACATTCAATTTTTCATCTTAGCAGCGAGAAAATATAACTTTTATTTACACACATAATATTATAAACCCTTTATGATGCGTTCAAAAACCGCAAATTAGGACTAGCATAAAGATAAACTGTTTTATTGGAACAAATTTCTTATTTGTGAAAATGTTATTATTGTTTAATAATAACATCAAATTCGATATCAAACTATTTTTGCGACAAGACCAATAGAACGTCAAAAATGGCGGCACCCGTAGTTTTTTTTTAATTCAGAGACAAACTAAGTCGGCTTCTACTATCATATCGTTCGATATCAAATAACAAGCGAGTTTTGTCAGAATTGTATGCAATTGACATTCCATTTCGAATAAAATGTCATCTCGAGTGATATTAGAATCGAGGTCAAATAAAATTGCTGTTTTTCAAAGATGTTCGTAATTTGAATGTAATATTGATATCGAATTTGATGTTTAAGCAATAACAACATTTTTACAAATAAGAAATGTGTTCTAACAAAACAGTTTATCTTTATGCTAGTCGTAATTTGCGGTTTTTGAGCGCATCATAGAGGGTTTATGATATGTGTGTAGATAAAGGTTATATTTTCTCGCTGCTAAGGTGAAAAATTGTATGTTCAACACAAGACCAAAGTTATTTGCATCTCGTGTCTTTGAATCCCTCGCTGCACTCAGGATTCAAAATCAACACTCGCAGCAAAAAACAACTTTGCTCTCTTGTTGCACAAATAAGGGTGAATATTTGAAGATGTACATATTACGCGGCGATTAGTAAAGAACTATTTAAAATTATATTAATCTAAACAATCATGGTTTTTATACAATTTATAACTTTGGCTTTATAGAATAATGTATATAAAATATATTAATTGTAAATAAAAATATGATTAATTTATACATAAAGTCGTCAAATCTCACTACCAGTCGTGTCCCAAATCCCAAATTTGAATAGTCTATGTTAAAAATAATACGGTTTTATGCTGAAGATTGTATGTTTATGCAATTATTTGTATAATATAATAGTGGTTTTAGTAAACGTTACAATTACACGGCTTAAAGAACACTTTCAAGTTATTTTTTATCGCTTAGAAAAATGTCCCAGAGCCTGAAACTCATTACCGTTCGTTACAATATACGCAGCTAAAAAAATACTTCGCGCCTTTTTTAAACTGTCAACGATCAAAAGCGCCGATCGATGGCGTTCCGTTGGCGACTGGAGTGAGCCGCACGCGTTTTTAGTGACTTCGCGCTGAAATTAATACCTAATCACAAGTCGGAAATCATTTTGGTCAGATATTTTTCTCCACACCATTCGAGGATCCAAAGATATGTTTATAGAGATTTTTATACAATTTTTATACTAAAATATGTACGATTGGGTTGCTTTTGTATTGATATATGTGTAATGTTTTTAAACTTTTTTTTATTATCTTTAACGGTGACATATTGCCTAATATCTCCTTACCATTTTCATAATTACCATTTTTTACCATTTCATTTTGACGAATGGTAGTGAGAATGTTGAAATGGTAATGAGAATCAGTAAAATATTTATACAGTTTAATGAAAAAAAAACATGTAAATAATTAATAAATCCATCAGCAATACTGGAAAAAATAAGTACATCATTTTTAGGGTTCCGTACCCAAAGGGTAAAACGGGACCCTACTACTATAAGACTTCGCTGTCCATCTGTCCGTCTGTCTGTCTGTCTGTCACCAGGCTGTATCTCATGACACCCGTGATAGCTAGACAGTTGAAATTTTCACAGAAGATGTATTTCTGTTGCCGCTATAACAACAAATACTAAAAACCGAATAAAGTTAATATTTAAGGGGGGCTCCCATACAAAAAACGTGTTTTAAGTTTCCCCTAGTAATTTCTAATGAGGAGTTTAAATATTTTAATTTTTAACAGCTACTGTTATGGTGGAAGGTTGTTATCGTGTTTTTATTTTTGAGTAAATCATGAAGACTTTTGAAAAGATGATTAATAATAAAAAAAAATTGTGTAATCATCGTCAACCTCATTACCATTTTCGAAATTCCCTTAACAAATTTGTTATTTCTCACTACCATTTCATAAATTATCCTTACCATTCATCCGTACTAATTACCATTCATAAAATTCTCATTACCGTACGTATTATTTCTCACTACCGTTTGCAGAAAAAAATAAATCTGAAATATACATATAGATATATATTGGTGTAATTACTGTCCCTTTTGCTTTTACGTATTATTAATACGTTGACTCGTAAGTAAAACCGATAAAAATCCACATCTGAGTCGATATTTAGTTTTTTTTCTTACACCTCCAATATGCTCATCTTCAAATATTCACCCATAACTATTGTCTCACGCTCGCAGCAAAATCGAATTTTGCTCACTGTCTTTAAACAGCAAAACTACCCTTTTTGAGGTGCTGAGGTGAAAATTATTATTTTAAAGTGTTTGAAAAGGCACCACATCCTTTGGTGAAGTTCTCACGTGCTAATAAAGCGTCGAAAGTTTAACAGGAATGATGGGTATCCACGTGATTAAGCCTCAATTAAAGCTGCGCGTCCACTGGGTCGGAATCGAAGCGTACGAGGCGAACGGATTTGCTGCTTTGTGCGCGTGCCGCAGGCCGGTATTTATGCCGATGACGTCATCCAAAATGAACGCGCCATTCGGATCCCGATCGTTTTGACCTTCCTCCTGCAAAACCTGCGCAGGCGAACTTAATACGCTATCGGCATTTTGCCGATGCAAAATCCGAATGCTGTGGACACACGCTATCGGCATTTTGTAAATACCGATTCCGATCCAGTGGACGCACAATTTGACAGTTTTGGTATGTGTGAAAATCGAGTTAGTAAAGAGTATAGAGGTACTCGTTGTGATCTTACATAATGAAAAAAAAACAAAATTTGAATATGTTTTCGAAGAACTTGAAGGGTAAAAGGTATGGTAAATGGATATTTAAAAAGTTTGAAAGAGTAATCTAACTACTGACAATACTGACTCATCAACTATTTTTAGGGTTCCGTACCAAAAACTAGTAGTTATAAGCTGTTTGCTGTACATCTATCGGTCTGCCCTTTTTCTTCGAAATGACTAAAGCTACCGGGAAAAAAAAAAAAGATTTAGCATTATGGTGCACAAAATGGTGGAGGTTTTGGTGGAATCATCATTAAAATTTTAAACTATTTATTTAGGCATCAAAACAAATTTACCCCCTTTTCTTTTCACCTATTAGGTATACATATATTATCATTTAAATTGTAATCACAACCATCTTACTTTTTTATTTAATGTCTTTTGGCATATTACACTGTTTCCCCACCCCTTTATTTCAGAAACTACTAAAATTGAAATCTTAGGAAATTGCATAACTAGACTAGACTTTTTAGGGTTCCGTAGTAAACAAGTAACCCTGATAGTTTCGCCATCTCCGTCTGTCCCTCTGCCCGCGGTTCAACTCAGAGACTCTTGGTACTAGTTAAAATGGTGTAATGTGGCAAAGGTTTACATTTAAATTACGCCCATTAAGTTGTAAAATAAAATCTTGATTTTTTACCATAAGTACAAGCAAAGGGAAGGATTTTTATACTATAATGCATTAACTGAGGTATTATCGGATAGCTCTTAAAAATAATTAGATCATGTTAACGTGAATAGTTTTAGATGTTGGGAACCGTTTAAAAAATATTGAACTCGAAAAGTGTAATTTTTGAGTAACGTGTCACGGCTAATAACCTACAGCCAAAACTAGAATGAATATAAATGTGAAAATATCTTGAATCTAAACATATATAACGAACTTTTCCGAATGGTTGCCGGGTCTTCCCGTGGATGTCGTAAGAGGCGACTAAGGGAAGGGACTTTTAGGCTTGTAGTACGTAGGCGATGGGCTTGCAACCTGTCACTAAATACACATCTCAGTAAACATCTTAGCCTGGTAGTTACAGAATTATCAACATGTTTTTTTATAGTTGTTGGTCTGTAGCTCTGCCTATCCCACTCTGGGAATGAAGGCGTGACTTTATATATGTATGTAAGGAAAACTATCACAATTAGGTACACTTGATTAGTTTCTGAGATACTGGCCGGTTTAAGAGCGGTAAGTAATTTTAAATAGAAATTTAGTATCATTCATAATACTCTTATATCCATGTTATTTTCAGTGATAGTTTTTTGTGTTTATGGTAACGCCTCACATGCTCATGCCTGGTTTATAAGTAATATCTAGGTCTACAAAAAAGCAAGAATTGTGCCAACACTTATGGTTTTTGGAACGGATAAAACAAAAGCAAAGAATAAAGTAATGCAAGTTCGGGCTTCTGTTTACTTAAAACAAGCGTAGATAATTCCCGTTTGTGCGGCTTCTAAAGGATATAGGTAATGACAACAAGCGCAGCTCCGGAACTTTAAATGTTAGGTTTCTTATAGGGTAAAAGTTGAATGGTTGCCCCATAAGGATACATACCCAAATTTTAAATCAGAAGTTATAAACATAATACGGCCACAGGGAATATTTTCAAGTAAAGGTCGCCCCCCCTCGCAGCCAATATGAAAGTGCAGCCGCGTGCGATGAATGTGTCGTGCGTAAAAAATAAAGTTCGATGTTTTCGCTCACGGACTTGGCGAATTACGAAGTTATCGGTTTTGGCTTCCCAAAACGTGTATCTTTTAATTTTTAGAAGTAAATGAATTAAATTTATTTTTATTTGCAAATGTAGGGTTCGAATATTACACTTATAAGTAGGTACAAGTTTTTAAATTTTACTGTAAACAATTATTTTTTCTATTTATCCCTATCAACTGATGATTACATGAGGATTATACTATCTACGGTAATAACTGCAACAAACCATATAAATTAAAGGAAATAAAAGAAGTGATTTTCTGTTTTTTTAAGAACAGTTGTGTACAAATCAAAGTGCTGTGTTATGTGCTATTATTATAGTTGAAACCGAAGTTTTTTATGCCTTTTAAAAAATTTAAAATAAAACATGTTCATTATATTTGTACCAAATTAATCCCAAAGAGCAACTATCCTCATAGTGATAAAAGCATCGGGGCATCTAACCCATGTTATATATTCGTTTTTAAAATAGATGTTACATTTTTAATCAATCACTCATTACAATGAAGTAACTACGAGTGATAATAGACATGATTTTCATCACAAAAACTTATCTGTTGATTTATTATTATATTTTCGGAAAAAAACTCTCCACACGTATCTTTCTCAGTAGGTACGTCATTTATAGATATGGCTCTTTGTGAGTTTATCGAATTTTTTCCTTACCTTTCCCAACTTTCTCCTGAGCGTTTATTTGTTTAAGTAATTAGTAAGAGATTTTAAGACGGCACTTTTAAAAGAGACTGAAGTGTTTAAATAAGCTACAAGAAATGAGAAATATTACGGGCACACATTACGTGTAGGTGCTATAACCGGATAATGACTCGCGCCGGCTAGAGTCACAAGGGGTGTCCTCAATATTCCAGTTCCAGGGTGTTGCGGCAATTTGACTTGTTTTACAATGTCAGTAATTACGGCACCTCTTGTCTCTCGAGCACACTAATTAGTCAGATATAGAGTAATTTCCAGAAAATTTATGGTTTGAAACAAAATTGGATTTTCTTTGTGCGGGCAAGGTTTGATAATTAACTTTTTAAGGTTCCTCAAACTAAGTATTAATTATTTTACAAATAACTAAGTATTATAACTAGTAACACGCGATTATAATTTTACTACGAGCAATAAATTAACCTATGCGTATTCCTTGTACCAATTGACGGAGTAAAAACTTTTACTAAATAACGTTAGTTTTATTATTGTTTGTACAAAAAATGGGGACTTTGGTATGCTATTTAGTTATCTTATCGTGTACGAGTACAGATGAGACTTGTCAGTAACGCTTCAACCGTGTTTGATCTTTGGTGCAGGTTTCCTCACTATGTTTTCCTTCACCGTAAGAGCATCAGGTAAAGTATAAAGTACAATGTACTTACTTAAGATAGAAAATATTATTGGTACATGACCACCGGTGGTACGGTTCGCGGTACCTTGATAAGTTGAACTCCGGGGAGGAAATGACATAGGGTAGATTTTACTCCGGGACCTTGAACAGTTTCCGAGGAAATAGCGATAACAGACATTATACGCGAAAAGAGTCGCAGACTACAGTAGAGTTAGTCCTAACAACAATACGCGATTTCATAGCATTGATATTTTCAACTGCAGTAAGTCTGTTTTTGTAAACTGTGTTCGTCAACTACTTACGGATCCCTAGTAATGTTGTTAATCTTGAGCCGCATCACACCCACACACACACCCACACACATACACAGACACACACATACACACACACAGACACACACACGCACACACACACACACACACACGCACACACACACACACACACGCACACACACACACACACACATTCATTTAAGTAAATATAATAACTTTCTCTTTTTTAGTTCTCATTAGTGTTATTGATAAGGATAATATTGTACTTGCTTCAGCAAATGTATACCCACTTAGTTATAACTCCACTTATATTTTTGTATTTCTTGTGGTCATCTGTTATTGGCTTACTCAAATGTATCCATTTCTTAAGTATATATTTCACTGTATCGCTGTTGATGTCCCAAATAAACTAAATAAATAAATAAATAAATAAATAAGTTTATTGTTGCCTGCACTGTAAACCTATTTTAGTTGTCGCCGTCTTTCAGATGCTAATGTTACAATGACAGATAAAGATAAAGCATAATTATTATTGTAAACATATTTGGCTATTGTATGTTTATGAATGAGAGCGATAGTGTTTTAAGCTTGGTAACATGCATCCTCCAAAACCGGTACAAAAGTTATTTAATTTACACTTGGACCATATTTACATATGCGCTGCTCCGTCGGCGGTTCCCCAATCCCTAAATGCTGTGTAAGTGTGCGTCTAAAATTGTAAAGTACTAACAACAGTTTGCTCTGAATACTTCGTGCGTAAATACTTAGCTAATTTTATTTAGTATCCACAAGTGTACAGTAGTTTTCCGTATTAACTCGTTTAAAAGCTCTTTATAGGTACTAGTGCTCGGATCAAACGTGAAATCTGCGACAGGTAAACTTTCAAACATATTTGGTGCCACTTGCATTTTTTACATTTAACTCACTATAAGTTAGTAATAATTTACAGGGTATTTTTTGTTACCAGTGCACTAACTTTTATATTTGGTTTGCCACGGTAAGTCATGAATTCGTGTATTGTAACTTCTTCTCTAGCTTAAAAAATATTAGAGATACAGACAATTAAATGTTTCCACAAATTTTCGATTTTCATGGCCTACTAAGTAATGAGAGCATCGATAAGTTCAACATAAAATTTAAAATTTTGAATGCCAGTTTAGTTGAATCTTGACCATAGTAACCAAATTAAAACGACTGTTCAGTATAAATAGCTGATTGGGCTTTGTATTACCAATAGTAGCTGTTGTTGATACGTGGCCATAGCAACCCTAATAAAACGACCAATAACTGACTGTTGATTAAACTTAGCCATAGCAACATTGTTTATGTGCAACAGCTTTAACAGATTGAGAGTACATGACATTATGATAACAGTTATCATAATAGTACCTATCGTAAACTGAAAGTGTATTTATGTATATGTACAAGCAAAAACGATATTTTATTGAATGTTTTTGTATATAATTTATCTTCATTGGTGCACACCTTGTAATTTATTAGGAAAATATTAGTAAATTGGTGTGGCAAAACATTCCGCCCTTTCTATGTCACACCTTTCCAACAGGTGTATGTTTCCCATGCGATTTTTGTTATTTGAATTTCGAACAAGAAATGAAATCTAGTTTAATATACGAGTGTGAAGTATGAGGGTGAGACTCACAGATAAAAATAATATAAACAATTGAATAATTCATTTAATTGTAACTTAATCTAAGCACGAGCAAGGAAAGATTCGGTATTACTTAATACCGGATTATAGTTTCGATCGCCATCCGGTGAGCTACCAACTGGAGGATTGCCAGCCGTTTGATCCTGCTGATCTGCCGAAGCCGGAATCCCAACCGTTTGAAGACCTTCCAAGCGAGGAGGAGTCCCAGCCGCTTCCTCCGCTGTAACTGTTCGAACCTGACCACCCAGAGCTGTATGCGTTGCTTCCGAGACCGCTGCTGCCCCAGCCTCCAGCGCTTCTTCCGCTGAAACCACTTGACGCGCTTAACCCACCAGAGCTGTACCCTCCGCCACCTCTTGCGCTAGGCCCTCCTGACCCGCCCCATCCACCAGAACTGTATACGCCGCTTCTTCCGCTGAAACCACCACCGCTCCTTCCGCTTGCCCCGCCCCAACCACCGGAGCCGTAGCCGCCGCTGGATCGGCCTAGACCTGCAACCATCATGCACTTCACTTGACTGTTTTCATAATTTATATCGATTTCCACCTTAAGTTTAAGACATAACAGTACATTTGAGTACATTGACCGTCCTCTCATGATCACTGCCATAGTATTTTAACACACAAAACAGTTAGAACATTGAGATAAGTACCTAAATATTAAAAAAACTCGATTACGTCCCGTTTTCGTAAGTATTATGTTAAGAGTAATTTATTTGGGAAGTCTACATTTTAAGAAGGTGAGTAGAGTCGCTGTCATTACAGGCCATAAATTTGCTTCCTCACGAGTTAGGAGACTAGTCTGATATTAGGGTGGGTTTCATTAAGGAACCGTAAGATCTAAAAACATTCTCAGGGATGCGATTAAATGGTACGTGGTCTTTTTATAGCTTGTGGGTGTACCGCGGTTTATGCTGGGGACCGTCGAGTGAACTGACGTCTGGATAAAAGGTATCTTGTTTCGGTGGTTTCGTGGCACCCTGCCAACAATAACCACGAAACCAACTTGGCAAAATGGTCTTTGGCCCTGACCACGCTGGTTTGTTACCTCGGTGTTAGTTTCGAGTTTTTATTGTTATGTAGGTATGTTAGTCTGTAAGGTTTTTGTAATTATGGGGCTTGTTGCCCGAAACAAAAGTAATAATTATTATTTTTAGTACTCCGGCAACTAAGGTAGTGTACACATCCACCCACGGGATCCTATCATTCCTTAAGCAACGTTTCATAAATGGTTCATTTCACAAACATATTATTTGACAACCCGCGGTTTTTTTTCCGAAACTGTAAATAATTGTGTATTTATTTAAGAACTAATGTGTAGAACCCTATATGTTACGTAAGGTTAGTTTTATAAAAATCCAGAAAAAAATTTAGTTATAGAAAAATAAGCGGGTTGGCAAATGAATAGGTTAAGAAACGATGCATTTATCAAAGATTTGTCAGCAAAAATGCTGAGAACCATCCACCCACAGCTTACCTCACCGCCAGCACGTGATCGGCACGCAAGATGATTAAGAGGGTTGTCGTTAGTTTAATAGAAAGGGTAGTCTTTGCCTGCCCCGGATATAGTCACCTACCCTTATCTGCACATTTTCCAATAATAAAAAGGAGGAACATGCTGGTTAAGGGTACCTCCAGAAGCTCCCCAGCTGCCACCGCCGCCCCCGCCGAAGGCCGAGCGCGCCACGCCAACCGAAGGCAAGCTTCCATCAAACCCGTTGCTTCCGCCTCCGTATCCTCCTCCGCTTCCGTAGCTTCCTCCACCGTTTTGCCAACCGCTCCCACCTTAAAATTATATCATTTTCTTGGTATACCTTTACTAGCCAGAATTTCATTTGCCCGAAACTTATCTGCATAATGTTTTTTCTTATAATTTCGTATGCCATACTCATTGTTTACCATATTAATCAAATATCAGAATCTTTGTTTCCCATAATATTAATTTCAATCATATCTTTTTTTATAAACATACGTTTGTTTATAAGAAAATCATAATTATCAAATGCCATCATGTCATTTTCCATCCATGTATATGGTGATTACCAACACTATAAGTACCTACGAGTATACTAAATACCATACGTCAAATAAGCCTTTGAATTAGGTAAATTCTACCCACATAGGTTAGGTTAGAGTTGTGACAAGGCGCGGAGCGCCTCACCTACGCGGAATAGGAGCTCCGTCGACATAAATTACGGTCGTTCAGGATCGTATCAGACTTCAAACGAAAAAAAAATTGAAACAAATAGGTTATGTTAGGTTTAACATACATCTTAGGTATTGAAAATAATTGGGTGCAGCGCAACGGTCGCTATAACAACTTTTGATATCATTGGGCTATTAAGGGATACATTCCTTAATGCACTTTTGGTATTACAATATTTGAAACTAAATTTTTCAAAGTTCTTTTAATGTTTAGATTATGTTTTTCGGCATCCGCATTTTATTTACGTATGCAAATTTCTTTATAAGGTCCTTATATTTTAAACATGAAAAAACAGCTCTGACGTCATTCCTGTCGTCGATTTTGTGTAGTGTCTAGCAGGGGGTCTGAACTACCTATGACTTTTTAAAGCTTCATAGCTTATGAAAAAATTACACGATGATTATTTAGCGCATACATATGTACCTCTCTTTGATAGCACTTACCAGAGAGCGGAAAAAAAATGCATGTTCCCTATTTCTACTTGGCTAAACAGATCACAAAAAGCCAAGCATTGAAATCACTTGGTTCTTTTTACAGAATCTAAAATAGTGCGCTCATTCATAAAATACACCATTACATGAACAAAATATAATCTCATTATTAAAAGATCACGTAACATACACATGTGTTTTTATCAAATATTATGCAGTCAATTCGTTATAATAGAAAGGTGGCGATCTGTTCAGATAGAGTCTCGTGAGACTGCCTTAATTTGTCGTGCGCGATATTGGAACAAAACATGGTAAAAATATGGTTTTATTACCTGGTGATCTCTTGTTCCGGTCGGCTGCGACAATCATGGCCGTGGCAAAGAGCACTACCGCGGTTTGAAGCTGTTTGAGGAAAAAGAGTGAAATCTTTTGGAACATAAGTGTTTATCAGCTTAATAAAGGTAACTTATAATTAACAGCATCATCAGTAGGAGCATTGGCTCCTACCGATGTTGCTGTATATGCTGTATAAGTTACCATTGGGTTATGACAGCAGTTGTTTTCAGCTGAGCAGAAGAAACTTGAAGAAATTATTTTGAAGAACTGTTTTATGATTTCATGTCATCGGATTTTTACCAGACAATCTATATGCGTGCGGGTGCTCTAATGCCTACTTGTACAAGTTGTTGTTGAAAAATGGTGGGACCATTTAGATCACCTCAGTACAAATATACCTACATACAAACACAAACAAAAGCAAAAAAAATAATCTTCCGCAACATATTTCCGCAAAGGATGATATGAAATAATATTGAAGATACGAGTTTGTAGGCACGAATTTCAGTACCAACTCTAAATAACGTGTAAAGTTAGAATATGTTGCAGTTAAACTATATGTATAAAGATAAATCCCTATTTCCCTTGAAAATAAGTAAATCCCATAAATTACTGTTCTCGTGAGACGGAGTCATCCTATGCGGAAGAAGTCGAGAATTACTGTGAAATAATGTAATGTGTTTAAATTATTAACATTTTTTAAGTTATTAGTTAATTATTAGTGTTTCTATAATCTCGATTTTTTTAAATTACTTATAAGTGATGGATAAAATTTTGAATATATTTTGAGCACATCTATGCATGTAATAAGTTGATAAAATTATTAATTTTGAAATATTTGTACACCTTTTTGTAGCCTTGTTTATGCAAATTAAAACATTTGAATTTGAAGTTAGTAAAAAATAAAGGTTTATTCCATGGATATCTCATTGGCTTTATACACTATTTAATTTTCGTTGATTGCATTGTGCCGTTGATGTAACAAAAAACCGGACAAGAGCATGTCCGACCATGCTCAGTATAGTGTAGGGTTCCGAAGCCGTTAAGTACTACAAAAATAAAAAAAAACATCAAAGTAATAACTAATTTTCTATTAATCATTTTAGATGACTTTAGTAGGTATAAACACTTATCGGTTATATCTCAAGAACCAATAATGTCTACTTAGCCGTGATAGTTTTCCTTTTAAATTCGTTATATGCGCTTTCACTTAAGATTTATTTCTGATTTTTAGTATTTGTAGTAATCAAAAAATTGTTTTCACAAACCCAAACCCAATAAAGATAAACTCATAAGTACTTACTAATAAATTAACAAAAACAATTTGCAACACATAGCGTAAGCGACTTACCTTCATTTTAAACCTCTGATCTGTGACATCGATACCATCAGTTCTTCCTATTTATATGAACTACATTCCCGTGCAGTTTTTGTGTAGCATTAACACTCGAGCTTAAGTATGAACAAAGGCGTTAAGTCGGCGTCACGTTATACTCATTAAACTGATTTAGTCCTATAGTCCTAAATGAACACGGAAGCGCTTGCTCACGCGTGAATAGGTTTTTGTTCTCTTCATACTCATTCTTAATATGGGATTATCCCTCTATAATAGGTACACTCACAGGTAAAAAAAAAACATATTTAAATTAACCAATATATTAACTTCTTACATCAGACAGTGACGTCATGAATCCTGACCCAATTTGAAAGCGGCTTCTGTTTTGTTTTCAGCTCATGAATCTTGGTCTATAATGGCGTTCACGTATTAATATTAAAAGCTGCATTATTTAGAACAGCATTAAAAAACCCGAGCAAGAGCATGTAGGACCCTTCTCAGTGTAGGTTTCAGAAGCCGTTACTACTAACACAGAAAACTATCTCAAAAAACAACAAATATGAATTATTTTATGGTATATACCTTAAGAATTTAAGAAATGTAACATGTCAATAACTTATAATGTAAACGTCGATAATCATTATATTTTGAAATGTTGTTGATATTGTTTTTTAAGTTATCTAATGAATAATACTAAATGTTTAAGATATTTCTTAAATAATCAGCTAAATTATGTGATTAGGTAAGGTACATGCACCAGTAGTCGACAAAGGACCAATGTTCGACACTGACTCTTATTCAAAGAAGATAAGAGTTATTCATTTGTTTTGCAACAATCAATTTATAACCCTATAATCTTTTAATTAAAAGCTTCCGTCGATGATTGCATGCATGTCAGCTAAAAGTGTCGAACACTGGTGCCCTTACCTTAAGTAGATATTGAGAAATGCATCATTATAGTACGTATGATTGATAGTTCTATTTAAGTCATTAGGAATAATTGATAACAAAATATTGTATAACATAAAAGGGTAAACATCACAATGCCTAACTCATTCGTTATACGAGCTTTGTCTATGAACCTACGTCGTAATGGAAGATTTTTGCAAAACCAAATTTACCAAGTTAACACGTGATGTTAACCAACAAGCTCGGCAGGTTATTCTAAACGTTTATAAATGGTTTCAAGAGTTGAAAGAAGACCCTGATGTCATAAGAAAAATTGATTTTGAACAAGCAAAAAAAAGTTATTGTAATACTTTATGTCAGTACTTCAATATACCTATTTATATTTCGATAGTAACTATACAATACTGTTATATAAAACACCACGTAATTTATATTATTTGCCCTATTGCTGCTCGGCCCGCTCCATAAGCCGTGCAGGTGTGAAAGAGGTAGCATAAATCCGATGATTTATGACCTGACCGGCCAGATAGTTTTGCGGATAGTATAGCCCATCGCCTAACAGTACTACAGTAGTGCCCGTGTGGCCTATTTACTGAATGAGCCACTATTATCTTTTTCATCGACTTAAAAAAAAGGAGGTTATACGTTCCACTGTATGTATTTTTTTTATGTATGTTCACCGATTACTCCGTAATTGTAAAACGATTTTGAAAATTCTATTTTGGTTTGATAGTTACAATGGGAACACCTCAGAAGTATACTTCTGAGAAGGTCCCATTGCCACCAAATCTGTATCTTATAAGGGGATCAGTGAGGAATTGAGGGAATTCCTCAAATATTGTAGGCAAATATAAAGCGATTTTAGTATTTTTATTAATAAGTCTAGCACTTGCATTTAGAAAGTATAACTTGGTGCAATGGAACTGATGATGAAGACCACAGATCCGGAGAGACCGGAACTCCTCAACGGTACCTATTTGAAGGGCGGCGATAAGATATCTCGGCTAAGATATTTGAGCGACTACAACGAAGAATATTTACTTGTTGAAATATGAGTGTGACTTTCACGCGGCGTTACTTGCGGCGGGCTTGAACAAAAATTAAATTTTCAAGAAGTGGGACTACGTACCAGCGTATTATGATCACTAAAAAGTATAAATAAAATAAATATTGTAAGAAACTAAAAACCGCCTTCAACAACGCAAAAAAATACTTCTTTTAAAATTGTAGGCACCTAATAGGTTAGTACAACTGAAGTCGGCGACCTCAATATTTTCAGCAAAAAGCAGACTTCAGTTAGACTAACCTATTAGGTGCCTACAATCTTAAAAGAAGTAGTTATTTTGTTTTTATAATTTCGTCATGCCCGTCTGTCCGTCTGTCCGTCTGTCCGTCCGTCCGTCTGTCCGTCCGTCCGTCCGTCCGTCCGTCTGTCCGTCTGTATGTCACAGCCATTTTACTCAGAGCCTATTGGCACTATATGCATGAAATTTGGAGGATGGATGTATTCTATGAACCGCTATACAATGTTATAGTAAAATTGAAAAAAAATATATTTAGGGGTGGCACTCCATACATGTAACTAGGGGACGAAAAAATTTTTTTTGAGTTACTTACATCAGCGTGTGGGTTATTTTTAGATAGGGCTTCCAAAATGATACGGAGGTTTTTAAGTGACTTTTTTACGTAAGTGAACAGTTGGCGAGATATACGCTTCTAAAGTCGTAAAAATTCTGTCCGGATGGGTAGCTTTTGATCTGTTAAATAGAACATTCTAATAAAAGTTACAGTAGTAGAACATACGAAATACTTCCAACCTAAATTGTTTTGAACACGATACGCTGTGTAGTTTATGAGATTTTAATAAAATAAAAAAAAAATGAATTTCAACCATGACCGTTCATCCCAGCTTCGGAACCCTTCACTGTGCGTGGTCCGATATGCACTTGGCCGGTTTTTTAAATAAATATTGCTCATGACAATGACAGAACTTAACTTAGCATTATACCGGGTGTTGCCTGTAATAGGAGCAATAAATTTAGGGATCGTTTCCACATCACAAACGTAACAACATTTATTCTACAACTTTTGAAAATAACTTGTTGTTTACTAAATATGAATGAATTTAGATTTTCCAAGCCAGCAATGTATTGCAAAAACTACGAAGTTTGTAGGCTGACAGTAGATGTCAACTAGACTATTGGATGGAGTACATTGAAAATGCTATTTAGTTTGCTCGAAAAAAACCCAAATAATAAATTTTTATTTTGTAAAAGTAGTAGAACAAATGTTGCTACGTTTATGCAGTAGAAACGATCCCTCAATTTATTCCTCCTATTACAGGCAACACCCAGTATATAACAATCAATCAAATATAAATATATATATACAACAATTAATCTAACATCAAAAATATTAAGCACCTTTTTTCAAGGGATGTAAAAAAGGGTACGTATCATATTATATAAGGTTAAATATACATAATGAGTTATTATAAATAATGGTCATACATAATATATAATGGCTTTAGTTCTGAAACGGTAAACTTCTCAGGGTTATTACAAACAAACCTAACCTAACCTAATGGGTTCTAAACAATGGCCTTTTAAAAAATCCTGAAAAGTTTACGGTTTCAGAAATAAAACCATTATAAATTATGACCATTTTGAATTATGACCCATTATGTATGTTGAACTCTATATATTGTGATATGATCCCTGTAAAAAAAAATACCTAACCTATCCGAGTCGGTTTTGCCCAGAGAGGTCTTGCTCGTTCGCTCACTCATAATTTTGTATCATACTATATTAAAATATCTTATAGCCCTTAACAAAAAGATAATATGTATTATGATCGCTATATGTCAAACTAACTGTAACTGTAATTAGTCAATGTGAGTGTTATATTAAAATAAAACTATGTGACTTGACTGTTATTCCTTATAATAATATTGATTTTTGTATTATATTTAACGTTCAATCTTGTGAACGTTAGTAACATGAAAATAGTTATTATGTAGTTATATCTCGTGGGACGCACCCGTCTGGGTAGAGTGCGAGTCGACAGCGGGTCAAGTCGACGATAAGTAGAGATACGGCCGCGACATTGAGGGACCTTGTGCACTTGCTCACGCGCACGTGATTGGGCACGTTAGCGAGGAACACGCGATTCGCGAAATACATTCGAGTGCAATGTTCGGTGTTCACAGGTCAGGCGCAGAGATAAGGAGGGGATGGAAATATTATAGGTGGAAGGTAATTACGTGACTAGAGAAGAAATTGCCTGGGCCCTTGCGGGCATCTAAAGTTAGCATCGACAAAAACACACAAAATGTCACACACAATCATTAACTATGAAATTACTTCGCCACCAGCCATATATTATAGGTACGTGCGCCAATTAATTATTTGTAAGTATTTTGACCAACATAGAGCACTTACATCCTCCATACATCCTACATCGTTACATCCTAACATTTTTCTTTTCTATCGCTCCAAATGTATGGAATGACAATTAACCACGTGGTTTATCGTCGATGAGAATGTCATGCCATGGGTTTTGAGTGATAAAACAGAAAAACGTTAGGAGCGTTTGCATCTTGGCTAGGCCCCCAGGGCACTCACTGCCATAACACCAAAGAACCCTTATGAGCAGCTCACCAAATTCTCAATTCACCACATTCTCAGTTCACCTAATTATCATCTCGCCATGCTCTTAGCTCACCAAATTCTCAATTCACCACATTCTCAGTTCACCTCATTATCATCTCGCCATGCTCTCAGGTAACCACATACTGATCTTGTCACGTGCTCAGCTCACCTAATTCTCATCTCACCATGTTCTCAGCTAGACACCTTATCATCTCGTCACGTGCTCTGTTCACCAAATTCTCATCTCACCATGTTCTCAGCTGGGCACATTCTCATCTCATCACGCTCTCAGTTTACAGCATTCTCATAAATGTACAGTCAATGTCATGAACATCTTTACACTTGAGTTGATTGGCGATGTGATGAAAATGTGTGATGTGTGGGATGTTGTGTGATTCGATTGTTAAATAGAAATGAGAGATCAAAACAGTGCGTTAAATTTGTTAAATTCAACTTACAAGATATATGCTGTAATAATTATTTAAAATTTTCTAACAACTAAGAAACGTTAACTATTATTAACTCTTGTGTTAAAAAAATAACAAGTCTTCTAGGTTAAATAATAACAATAACACTTGGTATAATTTAGTTCTTATTTACTTCAATAAAATAAGGGTTTAACTTTGCAGTAATCTGTAATTTAAAGAAGCTATCAAATAATCGCGCAAGCAATCAATCAAGCAATCGCGTACACTAATTTTCTCAAGTAAACAATCAAAAATTAGTTTATCAATCATTTCATTTTTTTTCTTTTTATTTTCGATTATATTTCTGACGAGACCTGTATAGAGTGTCCTTTTTCGATGAAAATGTAGGAATCTCATGTCGCTATTCCAAACTTAGACACATCATTATAAAAATGAATCTCAAAGATTTTTGGCACTGAGTCAAAGTTAGCACAGACCTCCTTTTTGCATTCGTCCCTCGTAGAGTCAATCAAATTTTGGACTGGGTCTGGAAAACAAGAATGTCGCCCTTCTCTTAGAATACATTTATTAGCGTGCAATGTAATTGATGTGTTACATTCCGTTTGAATTTGACACCTCCAGTTAGCCGTACCAGATTTATTTTCGTAATTAATATTATACTCATAACCTGCGTGTAGTAATATCAATTTACCTCTTTGGCTGGTGATAAACTCCATTTCACTGTTATTCATGTTCAAATCCACAATTACACTCACTGTTCAATAAATATTAATATTAAAATTCAATTCAATTGTTTTGCTTTATGAAATATTAATATTCCTTATAAAATATTTTCTATCCAGATTACAAAACTGATTAAGTCAGTGTCACTATCAATTATTATAGATGACGCACATCCAGATATTTATGGCCAGTAATGTTATCGATTTATCAAACCTCATGTGCATTTAACAATAATTCATCAATCAAAGATGCAATTCTAAGAAAAAAAATCAAATAAGTACGTATGTTTAAAAAATGTTAGTAACTTCGAAACAAATAAACTATTGTCAGTTTTAATGATTGGAAAATTT
This sequence comes from Acleris holmiana, assembly GCA_949316455.1. NCBI lineage: Eukaryota > Metazoa > Arthropoda > Insecta > Lepidoptera > Tortricidae > Acleris > Acleris holmiana. Next base: position 4,806,787 of record OX438765.1, on the reverse strand, counting down.
AGTCTTAGGTATAATATTGCAATGATGTATTATAATTTTAGAATAATATGTAGCCAATACTTGTTGTATATTTTTAGGGTTCCATACCTCGAGAGAAAAAATCGGAACCACTTTGTTGTCCGTCCGTCCATCCGTATGTCAAGAGTTCAAGACCCTTTATCTCGTGAACTCGTTGAGGTATCGAGTTGAAATTAAAACTATATACTCAGGTCTACAGTCCCTTGAAGCTGTCAAAAACAAACTTCTAAATTAAAGTAAAAAAAGATACGGCCGTTTATTTCTATTACAACTAACTTGTCCCCACACTGCGTACATTTTGCATAGGAGCAGGGCTCTGCTAATAGCGGATTTCCATAGTCACGGCCGTTTTTAGCGAATATTTTGTACAGAACCCCTTGGTACGCGAGTCCGACTCGCACTTGGTCGGTTTTTTATTTATACTAAAACCCGGATAAAATAGTTACGATATTAAATATTTTATAATTAAAAAACTAGTAAAATTTTGCGATTTGGAGTTTTAGTCGGTCAGAGTGTCTTGACTAACGGTTTTCGAGATCAGCAGAACATCTCAAAAATGAGGCTTCTTGTCACAGTGTGAAATGGAATAAAGGATGATGACTATACATTTACGATCTGGCAAGGTGCGAGTGTGGTGAGATGAGAATGTGCCCCTCTGAGAACATGGTGAGATAAGAATTGGGTGAATTGAGCACGTGACGAGATGATAAGGTGGCCAGCTGAGAACATGGTGAGATGAGAATTAGGTGAGCTGAGCACGTGACGAGATGAGTATGTGGTTAGCTGAGAACATTGTGAGATGAGAATTAGGTGACCTGAGAATGTGGTGAAATGAGAATTTGGTGAGCTGCTCATAAGGGCCAAAGAAGGTAGCTAACTGCAATGAAGTATTCTAAGCTTTATATACTCTATTGTCAGCCACATTAAATTTAAAATAATTACGATATTACTATGCAGTTAGCCGCTTTCTATGGTATAATATTACGGTAGTCAGGGAATTCTGGTGTTAATTGCAACGTTTGATCTGTATCAAACATTGCAATTAACACCAGAATTCCCTGACCCAGACTTAACAGTAAGTCTGAGACAGCCTTACATTCTCTTGGAGAAACCCATAGGGAAGCAAAACGGATAAACCGAGGTGAAGAGATCATTGTGTGACAAATTGCTGTGACTAGCAGTAGAGCTAATTTTAAATAAGTAGATACATACATAACATCACGCCTTCATTCCCAGAGTGAGGTAGGCAGAGCTACGGAAATACCAACAACGCTAAAAATACTTGGTGATAATTCTGTAACCACATTTTGCACAAGTAGGCTAAGTTGTTTACCAGTGTATTAGTGACAGGTTGCAAGCCCATCGCCTAACAGTACTACAAGCTCTAATTTCCTTACTCTCTTACGACATCCACGGGAAGACATGAAGTGGCACTATTCTAACCCGGCAACCACACGGGGATGGCAACCACATAGGGATAATAGGTTCGGAGATCACCGCGAATACGCCAGAGCCGCCACAGAGTAGCCGATGGAATAAGTTGCGTGCCTCTTTGAAGTTAAGTTTATATACATTATTTCAAGACTTTACCATTCAAACTATAAATTATATTATAAGAATGGTTAAAGTCTATATTTAGATTGGAAACGTATTTTTTGTGCAGTAGGTACAGTAATTCATGAATTAAAAAGTAATAGAAAAACCTTTCATATGCTTAGGAGCTGATCTGCTCACACAATTAGGATATCTTTTTGTATTTCTTTAAGCTCATTATTTTGGACTATATAAAATCCGAAGAGACTAGAACTTGGATATTTTTTCACCTCACAATCGCGAATATGATTTGGCCATTATTAACTCTCCTTCACGTTATTTATTTTTTATTCCTCAGTCATAACAGCGAATGTCACCCGGCATAATCCGCGAATACTCCGCTCTTGACCAAGACTGTTAGGTAAATACATACCACCAATTTGCATTATTACAAAATATATAAACGTAAATTTTAAATTTATGGTATTGGTGACAAGAAGTAATAATATCAAAGTATAATAACAATATTCTAACATGTAGTAAAGCATATATTATAATAAAATTTGTTTTTATCTCACATGTAAAATGACCCTATTCGACATTCGCGGTACTGAATGCCGAACGACGATTATTCATTGGGTCATCGAAACTCAACTCCAGTGCTTTTTGGACAGACCATTTTTATTGAAATGTAAGTATGGCACTTCATTCAAAAACTATTGAAGTTACACTCGAACAATTAGAGATAACCAAGAGAGATTTTATTTATAAGACAAAAACATAATAAAATAGTTATGATATTAGTTATATCAGCCAAAGCCGACAACTAGAGCCAACAGCAAGTTCTCTAGTGATTCAACTAGCATGTTAGTTCTAATACTCATCTAAAGTCTTGTTAGGCTCACATAGATTTAAGACCCCTATGCCCAATAATCACAATCTTGTAAGAAACGACCAATCCTTTTTTTCAGTTTATACGCCTACTTAATCACATCTCATCATCTCACACGACAGTAGGTACTCCTGCCAAGATCAAGCGTTATTATTTTATAATAAAGCGTGTTCCGACCTTAATTAAATCAACGAGAACAAAGAAAGGCGCCTTCTTCGTACTTGTCTACACTTAATATATTTATAATGAGGAAAGATTTTTTTTTAAAGTTTAACCCTGTATTACGAGGTACACGCTCTGTCTAATAATGTTGGTTGTTACAGTAATTATAAATGGGTAGGACCGGCAAGGCCGAACTGTCAAATTTCTTGGTCCTTACCCAAATAAATGATGCTATTACAAAGCTAGATAAGTCAAGCTAAGTCTTGGTAAGTTAAGACTTAATTATTTTTTTGACCGACTTCGACAAAAGGAGGAGGTTCTCAATTTGTCGGGATTTTTAGGGTTCCGTTGTCAAACCAGCTCCTCAAATATTATAGAAATAAATATTCGTGGACGACGTAACAGTATTGTTTTAGTGCTCATAGCGCTAAAATAAAAGGTATAGATAAATTAACGAGAGCATGGAATTGCATTTGTAGTAGTATTGTATGTTTACAGGCATTCTATATTTTAATTTTCTATTTTCTCGTAGGTACTATCAGCATAAAAAGAGGTTTATTATAATATTGAAGAAGTAAATACCAAAAAAATGTCAGTGTCAAATTGTGAATATTATTTACGTTGTGTGTATATTTTTACGTCTGACTTTATTCTATTCTCACAATTATCAGAATAACTTTGTGTCAGCCCGTACGACTAAGTGTTAATACATAATTTTCAAAAAAATATGGCAGTGAGTAATTTTGGTCCGATTGAGAGTCAAAGTAAGCAAATTATTTTTAACAGTTATAAATATTATGAGCTTGAACTGAAGAAAAATTTAACTTCCCCTTACACGGCTGCCCAGTTAGTTGAAAAAGCTACAGGTGCTTGTCTCTCTACTGTTTAAAACATTGTGTCTGAGAGCAATAGTGAGAAATTCGCATCAACAAAGAAATTCACCTCCCCGAGAAATAAAAAGTTACGAACTTGTCCGTCATCAGCAGTAGACGATTTTGATCAGGAAGTCATCCGGAGAACTATATATAATTTTCATATGTCCCATAAGCAATTTCGAAACTTAAAGGCACTCCACTCTGTGTTAAAATCCGATATAGATTACAAAATTGGCATTTCCACCTTACGAAAACAGATACAAAAATTAGGATTTAAATGGAAAAAGACCGAGGACAATCATAAAATATTAATGGAAAGATACAACATACGACTGCTAAGAATAAATTACCTTACCAAAATTGCGGAATATCGGTCTAAAGATAGATCACTAGTTTATACTGATGAAAACTACATCCACAGTTAACATGTGTCCGGAGAGGCTTGGACTGATGGAACAGAATTTGGTGTAAAAAACAAATCACTACAGGCCAGCGGTTAATACCTACTAGTGCACGCAGGAGGAAAACATGGTATATTCCCAACGCTTTGTTAATGTTTAAGGCAAACCAAAAATCAGGAGATTACCATGACCAGATGAACTTTGTTTGTTGATAGTTAAAAGAAAAATTAATACCGAACCTTAAACCGAATAGTGTACTTATCGTAGATAATGCGTCCTATCACAACAAACTTTTGAATCGTGCTCCAACGTCAAATTCTCATAAACAAGAAATGATGGATTGGTTGACAGAACACAACATTTCATATAGCCCGTTGATGTACAAAACCAGTTTGTATGATTTAGTTAAACAAAATAAAGAGCGTTTTCGTGAGTACCACATAGATGCAATTTTAAAAGAACATGGCCACTCCGTTTTACGATTGCCACCGTATCACTCGACATTCAATCCGATCGAAAATATTTGGTCCATGGAAAAAGGATATGTAGCGAAAAGAAACGTTTCTTTAAAAATGCAAGGCATTATGAGTTTAGCAACTGAACGAATGAATACTATTACTGCTGAGGACTGGGAAAATAATTGTCGCCATGTCGAAAGTGAAAAAAATAAATATCTATGTCAGGAAGGGGAAATGGATCGAATTTCAAACAATCTTACTATCAATACTTGTGACAGCTCAGATGAAGAACATGATAGCGACTAAAAGTAAAAAAAACAGAGGACTACTACTTATTCCATTTCTTAAAGGTATGTAATTTTATTAAATTAGAGAAAATTATTCTCCTTTTGTTGCAAACGGTACAACCACTACAAATGCAATTCCATGTTCTCGATAATTCATCTATATGATATAATATAAATGTTTCAAACAACTAAAAACTTTTTGAAGACGGCTACGCGGCTTTTAGTTTTTGGAATCATATATTTTATATAATATTTATTGATAAAAACTGCTTTGAAAATAAGCTTATGTAAGGCAACATTCAGCTGAAGGTACCGTTAATTAGGTAATTACTACGAGTTACTGTAAAAGTAATTCGGTTTCGCTATAGTCCTTTTTAACCCCCGACGCAAAAAGAGGGGTGTTATAAGTTTGACGTGTGTGTGTGTGTGTGTGTGTCTGTCTGTGGCACCGCAGCTCTTAAATGGGTGAACCGATTTCAATGCGGTTTTTTTAAATAAAAGCAGGTTTTTTGGCGGTGGTTCTTAGACATTTTTTATAAAAATCACTTCAGCCGTTTTTGAGATATTAAACTTTTAGAAGGTAAAAAGCCCCCAAAATAACGGCGACACCTACTTTCAGAGCAGATATCTCTTAACCGGCCCAACCAATTTTCATGAAATGCAATGTGGCTAAGAACCATTCTGATTAATGTAGCTTTATTTAAAAAAAACTTGCGTTCAAGTCCGTTCATCCGTTTGGGAGCTACGATGCCACAAACAGACACTCAGATGGAGAAGTTTAAAAAGCGTGTAATAAAAAATTGAATTAGAAATTTAAAAAACCCCCGTCTAAATAAATAGCCAGTAAAAAAACCTCTAAAAAGTAAAAAATAATAAGCAGTGGCCCTAAGGCTGATTGTTTGATAAGTAGATAGTTAACTGAACACTGACACTAACTAAAGTGACACGGCGGGGTACCGCTAAGTAAATGAAATAACATAAAATACCCCAGCTACTGTTTTATCTACTTTTCTGTATAGATTGTGCTTAAAATTGTCTTCTAGCAATCGATGTTCCGTCCGATTATAAAAGGTTGCGTAAATTATGGAGTAGGGGTTTCGTTTCCCAGCTAAGTTAAGATCAGGTTTGAAATTGTGTTGTTTTACAGTATAGTTCAAAATATGCAATTATCGCACAATGAGAATATTACATACACTATTGTAATAATTTGAAATCGAATTGACGCAATCATACAACGTCAATTTGACTATAACAGGGCGTGCCGTTGTGGATTGAAAACACTGTTGTTCCCCTTCCGCTCTCACTTGAAAAGGAGTACGTAATGTCCAATGGCGTTCTCTACCAGGCGACCTTAAAAATGTCTAGTGATAAAATCATCACTCGTACTTTATTTTTCGTTGCAATATAATTTAAAATATCAAAATAATGTAGAAATTTCTGATGTCTGTACTTGAGTAAGTATGATATGTGACTAAAGATGTTATTTTCAGGTTCCATGACAAAAGGGTGTTTAAACTTAAAGAGGTGTGATGTATCTTTTGAACAGGATTCGCCGATATAAATATATATTCCACTTTAATTTATGTAACAGAACTCAACTTATCTATATGAATCCCCGCGAGTTAATTTAGAATTATTTTGCTGGATCTTTTATTAGTTTTGAGCTTAGATAAGACCAGGCAACATCGAATCGTTACCAGTCTAAATTACCCATCTACAAGTTTACTTTGATTTACCTATATCGGATAGTAGGTATATGTCTCTCAAAATATTTGATATTATGATGGTGATAATAAACATTATATGCATTGATATATTTATTCGATATATACCGGGTATGTACCAAATATCAAAAAAGCAGATATTTTAATAAATATTGCATTTTTTCGAACCCTGCTTTTGAACCGTAATAGGTAGCTGGTTATTTTACTGCAGAAGAAGTGTGTTATATCATAACGAAGAATTTGATTAGAAACTAGATATATAAATACATCTTCCTAGCGATTGCAAGTAAAAAAAATCATCTTTAAGTGATTTTCGACCTTATGGACATTTCACAAAACCCTATTTTTATATTTAAAAGCATGATCTAATCAAGGAAGTGCGAAAAATCATTATAGTTAAAAATGCCAATAAACAAAAAGTTAACTTTATCTTATATATCCAGTACAGTTTGAGGTTTTATAATTTTGACATTTCCACAAGCAATTGTTGTTCTTATACCGCACGTGGCAATAATATTTGGTTGCGGTTGTAGAGAAACACTTTTCGGCGTCCACGAGCTACTATTTTTTTTTTTATATAATTTTGGTCACTACTCACACTTGGTTTATCATTATTATTATCCATTTTACTGTATCCCTCAGGTATATACTTGTAATTCTATACTTTTTTTCTATTAAAAACACAGAACCATCCCCGAAATGAATACATTTACTTGTAATGTCAATGTAATCATTTGTTTACGACATAAGATAAGATGCTTTCCAATGAGTTAATTAAAAGAAGGTTGTAATTTTTGAAGTGGCCAGGATTTAATCTAGCACTTGTTGAAACGTAACTTAAATCAGTGAATTGTTCGAATTATTTATTAGTATTTAACGCCTGTTACTTATATGTATATATTCTTTGTATGTTTTCCATGCAATGGTTATAGCGACCCGTGCTAGTATCGGTAGTAGGTACTTATCACTTGTACCATTGATGGTACAAATCAATGGTACTATAGATACTGGGGGTAGTAAAAAACGATAGCAACAGTGTAGTGGTGTGTAAGTAGGTAGTGTGGGCAGTTCAAAACCTTTTCGCGAGTCCCACCCGCACTTGAACAAATTTATCGTACCCCATACTATACTTGTCGTGATTTAGCGCGATTGGTCTTGTAACCTTTCATGATGTAATAGATCTAGATAATCATATCACTCACCAAACAACGTAGCTGCTTGCCACATAAATTCTCCACTGTACCTTACAGCGAGCAGTTACTATTTGCAATTGCTCCTTGACCACTTCTAATCCTGTTACTTTACTACCTATAGCGACCCGCCAGCGGCTTCGCCCGCTGCAATTTTTTTAGACGTGCACGCCCCACTCCTGTATTTCAGTGCCCCCTCCACCCCGCCCGCCGCGATGCCCGGCGCGCTTTTCAGACTGCATCGCAAACAACGGCCACGGCGCTATGGCGGTTTTGTTTACTGTTTGAATTTTTTAATTCGTAATATCTTTTGAATGGAAAGTCCAATTTAAATAATTTAAAAACTATTTTATAGGTAGTTAAATGGTCTTGACCATAAAATAATTTATTTGGATAAGGATTAATATAAACACATAAATAGCATGGTTTGAATTTGGTTAGCATTTTCATTAATGTTTAAAATGAAAAAAGTTGTTGTAGTGACATAACTACAATAGTTGGACATATGCTACCGCGGAGTTTTTTGTAGACATTATGATGTTCTTCAATATTGTTGTACATTATTTTGTTCTATCGCTAATAGTTTCGGCAGCGCATTCGACGAAAGACATTTGAAGACTCATTTTTCTACACCTTCGGTTACATTGTTCAAATTTTACCAAGGATCCCTATTTTTTTTCAAAATGAAATGTAGCCTATGTCAAATTGGAAGAATGTAGCATTCTATTGGTGAAAGAATTTTTTAAATCGGCCCAGTACTTTTTGAGCCTATTCATTACAAACATACAAACATACAAAAATAGGTACAAATCTTTCCTCTTTATAATATTAGTGTAGATATATAAAGGTAATACACACACCTACCAAGTCTAATATTCAATCGCGCTAAATTGTGACAATAGTATTAAACAAGAATATATGAAGTTTTTTTTATATTTCTTTTTTACTTATGCTTCCTGTGTCTGGGTTGTCCCAATCGCCTCACTGACCAATGTGAGATTTCGCTAATTCTTTTTTTGTTGTGTTCGTTATCGTCAGGAAAAGGTTCTTATGAAGAAAAAAATGTAAAATCCACCGGGAAAGTCAAAAATATATACCGTGACGAAGCCGCTAACGGGTAGCTAGTACACAATAAAAACCCTGCAATTCTTCTTCCACGCCGCTGTTGGCAAGGTCCGGCAGGTTCTGCCTTCCGTGCCTGCGCATTCGACTGCGACTCCCGCCGAGCCTTATTTCACCTCTAAGCTAACTAAACCCATTCTAGGTAAGTATACATAGAATCGACTTTACTGAAATCTGTTTATATCGTAGTTTGTAAGCTGCGGCTGTGACCAAGACAAACAAATAATTACCTAACCCTCAGCAGGCAGCCGGTATGAGTATCAATAATTTGTGTATATATCTCTGATTTCTAACATTCTTTACTGGTCGGGAGGTCTAAGTTTGCTGGTTCTTGACTTGGTTTTGAAGTTGTATTTTTTAATTATTGCGTAGCTGTTCTTCTTGAAATAGCCTGAAAACAATTGATATGTTGGAAACAAAATGCTATAATGTGACTGTTAGTGAGTTACTTTCGAGTTGGTAGGTATAATGACTTTAACCTATATGATTAAATTGTATTGCCGCAGAATTGTTAGTAATATGTACTTGAGTTCCAGTTAAAGCCTAATTATTCCTGCTATATTTTCGTCTATTTTATAATGGTTATCTCTTTTGTTTGTATAATAAAGTGTTTATATACATACATAAATACCTCAACTTTAACCAATACCACAATCATTAGTATGGTATTACTGCTCTATATTACTTAACTTCTCCGCGTTAAAGTAAAAAAACATGCTGCATATTCCGCTGGTTACGAGTCGTTTTCCGTGGCTAACCGCGCGTGTGGCCAGCGCAGCGCGTACGCAACAACGCGCTTCGCAAAATTGCGCGCCGCGGCATTGTCGCCGCTGCGCGCGCGACCAGCGGCTAGCTACAACCTACACTATAAATAATCAGTGTAAGTAAATTTCTCAGACCAGTCATTCGGAACATCCGCAAACGAAAAGTGCGGATTAACTACCGGGCGGAATCTTGCGTGCTTACTTTAGAGGATTTCAGAACCCTTTTAAATGTAAGTATTTATTTCCTTATTCAACGAATTTATTAAGAGTTATAATACATTTAAAGTTTCTGCGACAGTGTATATATTTAATACATTTAATTTATTTGCTCCTAGGCGCAATTAGGTTTAGTGCCGGTTTCACAATCGACAAGTAAATTCATCTATCAAATAAAGATAGCCAGCTCTCTCTTTGTCTTCTTTCAGGTGTATTGGAAATATTTTAGGAAAAGGGCTATAATTTTTTGACAGATATGCTATTATTGACGAATGTGAAACAGGCGGTTAGTGTTATATTTAGTTATTGACTGATGTGAAACTAACGTATAGTAATTTAACGCGCTTGCAACAGGTTTTTAAAGAGAACTTTGGTAATTGATTTGCTTAGAAGTTACTGCGTTTATGTAGGAAACCGATAATCGAAAAAAAAATTAGGGGATTGTGAAGCGATGCTAAAATCACATAGCTGTCAAAAATAATCTATACAAATAGAGCTCCGGGCGATAAAGTTTCTCACCCCCTAAATCTAATCCGATTTCGATTTTGACATTTTTAAATATGTTGCAGATTAATTTTGAAAAACCAAGGTTTTTATTCTTCCCATTAAATATTTCCTTGAGAAAGAAAACGTTCGGACCTAGTTTTTCATAATATCTACAACATATTCGAAAATCGTAAAAATCAGACTACGTTTAAGGGGAGATAAACGTTATCGCATTTTGTTTGAAAATGTTTTCCATCACAGTGCTCTTAAGGTTCTACTCGGAAATGCAAAAACTTACTGTTTGGCTCGCATTGATTTAGTTTATTACCGATACAAGAGTTTATAAGGCCTAGTCAGTATTAGCCTAGCTAGTCAGTATTATTCTAAGACGTAGCCCCGCTACGGGAGCATGAGGTTTGCTAAAATTAACACAAAATAACACCGAAAGTAAAAATAATAAATGTTGTATTTGCCTGTTGTAGATATTGTGTATGTCTAAAAAATAACCGCCTACTTATAAACGTGGAATAAGCGTGGGATAGCTTATGCCTTGCTTTGTCACTTTCTGTCAAATGCAAATGTCACAATTAAAGATAAGGACAAAGCATGGCATAAGCTACCTCACGGTTATTCCACGTTTATAAGTAAGGGGTAAGAGTATAAGTGCCGTTATCCCTGTGTTTCCACATTATGGTTCTTATTCAGAGTAAAAGATCGAACTGAATTTATGTTTGTTAGTTTCATTGTTCGTTCGCGCATAATTAGTCTGTCATACGAAGAAACGTTTTGTCCAGATGTTATGCATACAATGATTTTCAGGAATCCATCAATATTTTTAGTAATAGGTGAGAAACAGGTTGCACCTTCACGGCAATTCATAGCTGACGAACTTTAAAACTAAACCAACTTTAGGAGAAATTTGTAAATAAATACTGTCTTAGTAGTATTTTTTTAAAGATTTTTGAAAATCAATTGTAAAGCGAAGTTGGCTAACCACCTTTTACCGGGTTAGCTTAGAACTAAAATAAGAACTGTTTAGGTTTTTACAACAGTAACTAAAAACAGTCTACTAAATAACCAACTGGTTATTTAGTAAAACCATTTTTATTACATATAGTACGAGTATGTGTATGTTAACTCTTTATTGCACAAAAAAAACAATTTCAAGCAATTTCGTTCATAAATTAATATGTATAACGGCAAACTTATCCCTTTAAGTGATCTCTTCCAGTTAACCTGACCATTATTAAATAGTCTAACATGGGTCTAGCAAACATTTTACGGTTTTCGATTTCCATTATGCTACCAATTCAACATTCAAGTTCCCGAAATTTAGATTTATCGCAATATGTTTCAAGTATTTTCAGGGCTCTACATTATTTGAATTTTTAACTTGATACAATTATGAACAAACATGATTGATTAGTTGCGCTATGATAAGAAGTTTTCTTTTTTTGATAAAGTTAAGTAGTTTTAGAACTAATTTCACTATACGATGTTAAATTTAATCAATGTTAATCGACTGTTAGTTCATACATTTGGACAACTGTTAACGCTCTAATCGTCTGTTAAGTGGTTAACATCGTATGGTGAAATTGGTACTTAGAATATTAAAGTTGCAATCTTGGGCTTGACCAGAAACTTGACAAAATTTTGAAGCACTGGTGAAAAAGAAAGTATAATTACTTCGAGGCCCATAAAAACAACCACATATAAACTTAATACAAAGTTTAATACGGACCGACTTGAATCAAAATCACTGAAAACAATAATAAGGTAAAGGTTGTATTGTAAAAAGTAACTACAAAATCTCAACAAATAATTATAATGAATTCATCTTCAACTACAAATTATATTAATAAGTCGGAGTTTTATTTTTATTATTTAAAAATAAAACTCTAACTCGCCGTGCTTATTAAATACTCGTAACAGAATAATTTGGTGCTAACAGGGTCCAAGACAAAGGGCTAACAAAAGCCTATTATTTACTGTTCACTTCCTACAGCAAGTTCTAGCTTGGCGACTAACGGAACCATCGAGAGCTCTGGGGTCTGGCTGGGGTGAACTGGTAACCTCCCACGCGGTGTTAATTTCTTTCCTACATATATATTATCGCTTTACAATTTCACTGACACTCATTTTATAGAACGTATACCTTCGCAAAATTGTCATAGGTTAGACCTGTGTTCACCAAAAATATAATCTGAAAACAATAAGGTTTCAGCAGAAATTAGCTTTCTACGAAATGAAAATTCTACAAAGTTCTAGCGTTCTATGAAATGAGTGTCAGTGAAATAATGTACAACCACATTTTATATCACCAAATATTGCAATAGATACCGAATAAAAACCGGCCTAATGCGAGTCCGACTCATTAACATTATCACAACAAAACATTATCAAAAAATTACGAAAACCAACTAAACAAGACAAAGAAAAACATTACAATACTTGTGTGTTGGATGAATAACGTTTTCATCTATCTATCTTTCTAATACCGTAGTCAGAAATAATGATATTAAGATTATTAATGATATTAAGAAGTTTGCTTTCACGTGTTATTTTTCGTGTTTAATGATATACTTATAGGTAGATTTTGATCTTCATTAGTTATCAAATATCATTTTATTTCATATTTTTCTATTTATTTCCTTTACCTAATGCAGGACCTTATCCCATTCTCAAATATGTAAAACACACTCACGAGAGCTCAACATAATTTACTTTACAAAATAGTCCGCGGGGACCTCGTAAACCGATACCGATAAAGGTAACAAAGCCCATACAGATCCAATATACGCCCGATTAGATAAAATTAAAACCCCGACAAAACATAGAAGAACTCTAGATCGTGCGAGCGTTCAGATATTATGCAGCAACCGTTTTCTGCCGTGTAGCATGGCGCGATGTATCATCCAATTTATTGTTACTGTCAGAGGTCGCTCCATCTCGAGTTCACGTTCTCGCCTCAAGCCACACACGCACACATTCACTCAAATCACGCGGTTTATTTAGTTAAACGCTTATAAAAACGTCTCGATATTCTTTCCGTATGGGAATTTGGACTGTAATGTTGATCACACTCTGTTTTTCTACACCTTTTGTGAAAACATACCTATCAAAATGTATTCGTCCGCATTGGCGATCCTACGGAAAACAGTATTTTTTTGGTATAAAAGGTGTGTAATCTGTCAATTCGGAACACAAGATATAAAATTATCCATTTCAAATTTCACCTAGATTAGTGTAGGTGTTTCAGCGTGAAGCAGTAGCTAACATACTAACTTACACATTAACAAACATTCGCATTTATAATAATATATCTACGAGTAGATAAGTGTGACGACTCGTTGGACTATCTGAACAATACATGTTATCAAGATTGAGTAAAATCGTCATCACATCACTGTTTATGATTTGACATGCGCAGTTGTTTGGTGATTTGGTGATATTGGTTATCACAAGGTTAATTTCAATGATGATTTGAAGTCATGTCTCTCTGACGTAAAATAAATAATAATTAGGTACAAAATATTAAGTTGGTAATACAGGGTGAAAAGATCGAATGCTACATGGATGGCAACTACCTTAAATACCTATTGGAAATAGCGCATTCTGTGTAAAGGAGACTTTCCTTTATTTATAAGAATAAGAATAAGAATAATTTATTTCTCACTTTCAATTGACACAAAACAATAAAATTGACAAAAACAAAAATCTTAACTAAGCAAGGGCACCAAGTGCAACTTGAAAGAGAATTGTACAATTTGCTCAGATTTTTTTTTTATAAAAACAATAAGTTCTGCATTGATGGATTTATGAAATCGCTTGTCTTAGTCGGGACTCGAACCGATCATATGCGACTATGTTTTGTCGCATTTGATCTCTCTAAAGTAAAAGTAAGTCTCCATTTTGCGGTGCATCACTAGGGTTTGAGGGTTGGTTAAATAAAAGGTCCTAACGAATTATTTCCAAAATTTGGCGTACGTGACTTACTAAGCATATAACAATTAGTTATGACTTAATAAGACCACTTTGCCTGTTCGTTAAACTTATCGTCGGTTTTACTAGTAGACTGATTAAGGATCATTCGTCGTCAGTGCCTACTTGGCACAGGGTTATGACTGGAATCGAAATTAAGTTATGGTAACTTTTACATGTGAGTACCGAAAATTAACTAGATAAATGGACGACTAATTTACGTTATCCACATGTAAAAGTTACCGTAACTTAATTTCAGTCCTTAATCAGGTAGAATTTCTTTGAAATACACCCATCTACACGTAACATTTTCTTACGTAATTGACTTTTTAGTTTAGATCAAAAATTCAATATGATTGACCAAGGAAAATAAGTTTATAAGTTTTGGACTGCGCCATAGCAAAAATGGATCATTAATTACATAAAACCATGCATATAATAAAAAAATAGGGACTGAGAGCTGTAACAAGAGTATAATATTTAACGATTTAGTTTAACTATGGATTAAGGACAATAGGACCTTTAATCACTTAGGTAAGCACCAACTTTTGGCTTGCGCCGTATTGATGGACGAGTAATGGCGCATTCCGCGCATGTTAATGTGGCGCTACAAATTGCGAACTCGAAAAGTGGTCTTATTAAGTCATAACTAATTATATATATATTTTTTTTCATTAAAATTACCAGAATACTGCATACAAATGGATCGAAAAGCGTTTCATAAACTTTGATTACCTGCACGAGTACCTGTGCCGACTTGAAGGTTAACTGCTATAAAATTTCCTTATCCTTTGAGTAATCCGAGTATACGGCGTGTCTCAAAGGTGAAGACTCACGGCATGGGATTATAGGGTAAGTGAAAGAAAATGAACAAGACTGAGACTTCTTATTTAGGGTTCCGTACCAATACTGTAAAACGGAACCCTTATAAACACGACTGTGTTCTCCCTCGGTCCGTTTGTCCGTCAGTCCGTATGTCCGTCTGTCAGCCAAGACTCTTTTAATCTGAAACGGCTTTTTGTGAAACCAATAAACGTGGAGGTATCCCATGGTTTATATTTTTTGAAATAAGTTAAAAAGAAATAAATTGCCTTTGGCTGACTTAGGTCATTTTCTTTTTAAGTCATTTTCTGAGTAGGTCATGTTCTAGGTAAGTCATTTTCTGAGTAGGTCATGTTCTAGGTAAGTAATTTTCTGAGTAGGTCATTGTTTCAACGCACGGTGTTTTTAGAAAAAAGATAAAACTGTCACAGGGTAAATATTGTATTGAGGTTAGTAAAATAGTCTGTCGACAAAAATCTAGAAGTACTAGACCAGTAAATATTTTCCTTAGTGGTGCTTCTAAAGAACAGCCGCATCAGATTCGGTTGGTAACAGTATTAAAAAAGTGGCGACTTAAGAAGTTTTAAAAAATTAAAATTATAAAGCCGCTTGTTTAATGATGCGTGTTGATGATTTAAAATTTAGGTACGGACCAGCCTGGATACTGTACGAGGTCCATGGTGCACTTCCTTTTCGCCGAACAACGTTTTCCAAACAGATTCATTTCACAAACATATCATTTAGCAAACCGTTTATTTTCCGAAACTAAATATTTTGGGTTTAATTCAAGACCATCGCATTCAGTAGTTTTGTAAAAATCTTCAAATATTTACAGTTTTGGAAAAAAGTGGTATGCCAAATGATATTTCAAGTTTCTAGTTCCACCAGGTTAAGGGCTGTGAACTCTCTGTCCGTCTCTCTCAGTCATTCAGTCTCGATAGCTTTTCGTAGCGTGTATACAATGATTGCAAGGACCATAATAATATTGTTTTCGATCGTTTTCTATTCTGGCATTTTCTCACATTCTTTATTTCTCTTTTTTTGCTTTGTTTAGTAAAAGTATGACAAGTGGTGGCGACTACATGGACAATGATATAAAATAATTTCGTTTAAACAATGTCGGACATAGGCCGTGACCCTTGACTTGTTATGGTCACAAGTACGTCAGAAGGATTACCAACAGGGGAAGGTAGTTAGTTGCTTCATTGCTCGACCGGAATTACAGTGTTGGTATCTACAAATATATCTATTGGAAGAACATTTTGCGTTGTATCGGTGGCAAAATCTGTGAGCAAAATTGCTTAAAGATGTAAACAACTTTTTGACGTCACGAAAGTAAAGACATAATCTGTCACGCAAATCTAAGCAATCATATCGTGGATTTAAAAAAAAATGTAATTCTATTGTTTGTTTGGTAATCAGGGATGTTATCTTCCATGTGAATACTGCAATTTACATTACTGTATTATACTGTATTTTATCGTAGGTAATTGAAATCGTTAATAATTCTCAACTAGATGCTTCCGCTGAATCAACGGTGAATTGATCTTTCGCGAACACTAACAACCGGCCGAGTGCGAGTCGGACTCGCACTTGAAGGGCTCCGTACCACCGTAAAACATTAAGATCGAGGTAAAAAATAATATATTTGTTTTATTTTTATTATTTGTTTGTAACAGTGGCCACTGAACTATGAAATTCAAGTGGACAAAACTAAATGGTATCATGATTCAAAAAATGCAGCCCGTGACAGACGAACGGACAATACAGCTTATGGGTACGGAATCCTTAAAAAACTATTGCTAGTTGGTTAGGCACTGAGGCATGTGCAAAAACGTAACACGTAAATGTAATGTATATCATTGTATATTATTTTCAATAAAATAAGTAACACTTGAGTATACATATACAAAAAGACTGATCTACGTTTAAAGTAGGTTAACATGAATAAGATCAAAATATATAAATAGTTATCTCAACAAAACACATTTAAAAATAATTATACAATTACATATTAATTAAAACTAACTTATAAAATAAAACCCTCCATTGTACCCACTTGCGGCATCGTGCCGAGGACGCTCGCAGCATTACCCCGTTGCACTGCAATGCTCAGTCGTTGAGCAAAAAAGGATCCTTGCCGGTGGTCGCCAGAGACGCCGATTAACTTGACTGACACTTCTTTTATAAATGTTTTCGTGTCAGACGACCACGGCCCAAAAGTTTCCAGTGCAAGTGCAACAAATATGTAATTTGGCTTTAAAAAAGCGTCTTTGCGGCACTTGATGGTTTGGGCGTGGTCTGCGGCGGTCTCTGGGTTGCGAGCAAAACCTTGGACGTGAGACGGCGCAAGCGTATCAACGCAAGTGACGTCCCACGCCAAGGGGCGACCAAGATGCCACGGATCTAACGTGCATCCATCGGGTCTCTTTCCGTCTGAGGCAGACCGGCCAGTGGGCTCCAGCGAAGCCGGGAAATCAACTGTGATCGTTGATCGATGCGTGTCTGTACACTCGACCAGCACTGGAATGGCAACACAGACCGTGACGTCCTAGGTCGTCAACTGCTTTCCCACAACGAGAACAAGGATGCGGCTCGCAGACTTTAAAACCGAGGCGGAGGCACACTGCAACCCTTAAAGCACTACTATCTAAAAGAGACCCAAGGGAGAGAGTGCAGCCAGTGGCCCGACTCTGGCTCGAAAACTGCCAATAAACGGGCCTTCTCGGATGAATTTTGACTATTTAACTAATTTTGACTATAATAGTTATCTCATACATATCGCTTAAGTACTGTCCTTTATGTAACGTACCTTAACTTACTTGAGTATTGGCAATTATTATTTAAGGGCATATCTCAATCCATTACCTTGGAGGAAACCAAACGCATATGATATGAGTAGTAAATTTTTCAACGTGCACTAAAAGATGTTTTTAGTCCAATTCTAGCTACAAAGTTGATAAACAATCCCTTTTGAGTAGATACACAAATAATTATGAAAGATATAGGAAATAATCTTGATACCACATTCAGGCTTAGTGTATAGGTACGAAATTTCTGGCACATATTTCTTATTAAAAATAAGAAAGTAAATCACGTTTTTGATAAAGCAAATTGATCGTATCTCTAAAATAATGCTCAAAGTTTCGGGTGTGAGTTATTACAATTTTATCTTGAAAGACGATTAACGCGACAGGATTAAAATTAGGTATCGGTTATCACTTTCAATTAGACGTTAATTTGAATGATATGACAGCCATTAGGAAAGTTTAAAAATAACACAGATAAATAAAAGATCAATATCTACGATTAATACTTAACTTATATAGGTGCCATGCATTACTTTCTAGGAGCAGTTTGCTCTTTGGTCTGTTAGTGCGAACTTCAAATTTGTCTTTACATGAAGGAAACTGTCGACAAAGAAGGGTGGGTGATTTAGTGTTTTTAATGATTTTTCAATTAACTAACAACCGTAAATTCGGAATTTAGTTGCGGTACACGCTGCGCACGCACACGCTACACACGTGAGCCACATTGATCAATGGCTTTAGGCATGTGTCACTGACGTCATTTCGTGCGTGTGCCGCTGCTGTAGGAGTCTCTTCAAACATTTTGAGATGGAGAATATATATCGTCGTGTGTATGCGTTGCGTGCACCGCAATGAAATTTAGGTTAAAATAATATGCTATTAGAAATAGTGTATTGTAACGTCATCGTTTAATATTTAATATAAATCTTTTTATACAAGCTATCGTTTTGACACTTTAAAGTAAGTAGCTGATTTGACCTTTTAGTTAACATCCCTATTCACACAACGCAACAGCACCGGGCACACCGTTTTAGGGCTACTGAGGCCCTAGCCAAGATGCGTTCGCTATCTAGCGTTTCTATTCGTTTTGCTCTTAAACCAATCGCATCACTGGTAGATCACGTAACTCTTCGTATCACGTGATCTACCAGTGACGCGATTAGTTTAATAACAAAACGAATAGAAATGCTTTTTATCGTACGCATCTTGGCTAGGGCCTCTGGCCTGCCAAACTGCTCTGTGCTCCCTCGGCACACATCAGCCACCTTCCGTAGCAGTTTGAGGTCAAGAAGCGTTGAAATCACTTGACTCCTCCGATAAGGCATTGCTGTTCGAAATTTTTCCTCCAACTGAATTAGAAAAAATATAGGCTTTAGTTCCAAACCGCAGTACCTGGTGAGGGTCGTGTATTGTCCCACAAATTTGTTTAAATTATGATTATGTACCTTCTATTACATGTATTGTGATTTATGTACAAACTTTCTGTCTACTTGCCGACGGCCTTTTAACTATGTATTCGTATTCATTATCAACAAGGATCGTTAACTGCGAGCGAAATCCATTGAAGTACTAGGGTTGCTACCCAGTCAAGTCAAGTCAAAGGCAAAAATTAATTATTTTGTTTGGATGAAGTTATGGCGGTGTTTACAAAATTTCAATGCAACCTTGATCATCGAGGTACCTTTGTTCTCCGCCTACCTAAAACGAATTGTGCCTATGTGGCTACAAAGTCTAAGTCGTACATAGTATAAAACGCTAACTTCCTAATTAGCAATATGCGTTCATCTCTGTTGAACTAATCCGTAATAAGACTAAATTGCTGTCAAGCTATATCGCGTTATGACTAACACGCATTTGGACTATAGTGGGATTAAGACTGAAATGCATTTAGACTGCATCAGGATTGAGACTAAAACGCATTATGCCTAAAACGAATAATCCCTAAAACGAAGTACTTAGTAGAAAGGGTGTAGAAAGCTACTCCCTTATCTTTTATTTATCAAGTGAAAAGTCCTGACTCACTCACTTACTGACTCATCCAGCAATTTTATACGTTTAGTGTCATTATTGAGCGATCATGGTGGCTTGATCAAGATGGCTTGAGTGACAAACAGGCGATCAGACCTCTTACTTACTCTCCATTGGTAATATTCAAGCAAAAAGTTGGAAAAAAGTTAAAAAAATATATGAAATGAAAAGCAACGTCAAATTAAAAACTATATTAACAATTTTGAGACACTTATTTTAAACAAAAAAATAACATTCTTCATAATAATGAAGTTTAGGGCAAAATGCGACTTAGTCAAATGGCGGAGTAGGTACATTACCGAAATAGACATTATACTCAATAGATCAACAGCGAAATAGACGAATTAACCATATAGCCTAAATCCTACCAAAGAATGAAGTTTAGGCAAAACGCGACAAAGGTATAATGCGTTTTAGGCCGACGTAGAACAAAGGGCTAATCAGAAACTACTGCACATAAAAGGACTGTATTATTTAATTTAATTATTTTGTTTGTCAGAAACGAAGTAATATTTTTCGATCTCCATAAAAACTTTAGTTTTGTGGGATTACAAGCAATTAAGTCTTTTTTTTTCAGGTAACTGCAAGGCTGGTTGTATTATTTGTGTTGTTTCGCCATCGTATTTGCGAAAATTATTACTCACTGTTCCAAGTGAAAAATTTGGAGTTTAGGATAAAAATTGTAAATACAATACAAAAATTTACCATTTAACTGTAATAATAACATTACACTGAGATTCAGATTCTGTTCACTTATATTTATTTGTATTATTTTAGTACATAATATTTTAGTTCATCAATTTAGAACCATCGCCATCCCTAACTGGTTGTCATACGTCATTTCAATGGATTTCGCTCGCAGTTAACGATCCTTGATTATCAATTATACTGTAATTCTATGGAACTTGCTAACTATGTAAACAAACAATATATTGAAATTGACATCTAATGTCAATTTTAGTATGGCGGCTTGTTTACATAGTTAGCAAGTTCCATAGAATGACACTTTAAATATTTTTCTCCAATACTTGTCAACATGTAAGAATATGTTTTTTTTTTAAGATTATCATTAATAACTAAAACTCCGATGCTCTTTTTTCAACGCAGTCGTTGATTTTAAGATTCTGCCAGTAGTGCCAGTCCAACAGCGTTGTTATTGCTCTGCACTCTCGACACAAGCTAATTCATACCCTTTTCTTCAGGGAGGGGGGCTCACACACATTGCTGGAGCCAGCCTACGCATTAACTGTGAATTACCTACAATTAAACTGTCTTTAGCTGTTCTCGGAAGGTCATTTTCGCAGTTACTAGCTCTTGAATTTGTAAAGTTTAATTAAGATTAGGGTAATTTAAAAAACCTAACGGTCATAAAAAATCTACATTTGATAAGTTCGATTTACAATTTGAATTAGGTAAGCATCTTTGACATTTAAGTTACATATATACTTAAATATACTTAATATATTACAAGCGAGTAATATAAAAGCAAAGTCAGTAAATCCTTGTTTTAAAACTGTACAATATTCACTATGTATGTATGCATATAAATTTTGTTGTATATACTTTATTCGTTTTGTATGTAACATACTTATTTTTCTTTAATTAAATATTTTATTTGAAAATATCCAAAGGAATTCGAATTCTATTATAAAGGAATTCGAATTCTATTATAAAGGAATTCGAATTCTATTACAAAAAACGTTTTTTATTACAGCAGAATGCCTCCCCAAGGCCAGTCCCCTTCATGGGTGCTGGAGGAGTCAGACGCCGCCACCGACGACAAGGACGTGGCGACCCCCGTCCCCCCGTCGGCTGAGAAGAGGAAGCTCCAGATAGTGTGGAGGAATGTAACCCTCTTCGCCTTCCTGCACATCGGCGCCGTATACGGTGGTTACCTGTTCTTTACACGGGCTATGTGGACCACCAAACTCTTCAGTAAGTGCGACACTTAAATCCGATGCCAATATTCGTACCACAAATATATTCCCCCATATTTTCCCGCGTGGTTGCCGGGTTAGAATAGTGCCACTCCATGTCTTTCCGGGGATGTCGTAAAAGGAGAATAAGGGAATGAGGGCTTGTAGTACTGTTAGGCGATGGGCTTGCAACCTGTCACTAATACACTGGTAAACATCTTAGCGTGTTTGTGCAAAATGTGGTGACATAATTACCAACAATTCTTTTTGTATTTGTTGGTATTTCTGTAGCTCTGCCTACCCTACTCTGGGAATAAAGGCGTGGTAGTATGTATGTATGTAAATATATTTGTTACGTCGAGTTAAAATTTAACAAATTTAGGCATGTCAAATTTAATCAATCCGCGGTTTAAATATTGGGGACGGATATCTGAGATCATTAAAACAATAGGGTTGCAGGGGGTTGCTACGAGCGACGCGAGTAAGTCGCCTGACGTCCCTCGACTTAACACATCTAGGTAGGTACTTGATACCAAAACGTATAAAAAAATACGCTAAGACCACTTTTGATATTGTTATGACTTAAAACACGCATTACATAACTATATTTTACATATTCCTTTACTAGAGCGTTTGAGTTAATTGGCTATCGTTTAATAAAAAGCCGGATAAGAGGACCACTAATATTGTAAAGCCACATTACGACAGCATATGCACAAATAAAACTTAACACCAAAGCAACCCTTAGCGAGTTAGCGCATTCAAAAACAGATTTAAATGTCAGTTAAATGTTTGATGAAGTACATTTATTTATAACTGTAGGCTATCCTTAAATAGCCCCTCGACACCTAAGTAGTAGTTTTTACACGACTGGCAAAAAAAGGAATGTAATTACGTCTCCCGTTGTAAAACTTGGTATTTGTTATTCCTACTCTGGTGTTGATAGATTTTTAAGGTAACGTTATATTTTCTTGTTTTTTTTTTTTTTAGTTTTTTTTTCGAACATGGTACATGCGTTATTAAATAATTACAAGCTCACCAAACTTTTACCCGTTTTGTTGTCGAGTAAAGCGCTCAAACTTATAGCTAATCAAGCACCCGGGCTTAGTTACTGGGTACAACAACTCTTATCAACTAACTAATGAAAGTAATGAAATAAGTACTATTTATAAAAGATCTATATATTTTCTAAAAGGTACTTTTTCAACCTATTTTTGAGTGCCGGCGTACTTGGTTGTATTTTTTCTCTCGACGATTCCGTTTCATTAAAAAATAAAAAAAAAAGTTTAAAAGTTTTCATTGAAAAGGGGGTTACATAAATGACTAGGCAATGAATTCAAAGTTAAAAGTCACAGGGATAATATATTTACACGGCAACAGTGAAGCAAATGGAGGGCGAAATATATTTTCTTTGGTGCAAATTTAACGAGCTTAGTTTCAAATAGGCCTAGAAAATGTATGATTAATAAAGATGACATGAATTATTACTTTGTAGCATGCGTAAGTAGGTATACAAAAAGCAAAAGGGGCGACAATTTACAATAGCTGATTTCGTAGGAGGGTTTTTTGGTTTAACTAAAGAATATAATACTCTTTTAGATTATAACTTTACTATATATAAGTGTCGTAAGAAAGTATTAAGTGTAAGTATTAAGTAATTTAAGCCCTCGGGCCTTACAAGCAACGAATTTCGTAAAGGCCCGTACTACTATCGTGAAGAATATCACATTGCTTTTAACTCAAAAACACCATGAATGGAGTTTTCGTGAGATCAGACCCAGTTTTATTATTATCTACGTGCTCCGACTTATTCGTAGACTCAGAACAATGAAGGCGAGTCATGGTGTAATAAAATTATTACACGTCTCCATTTCCCTCGAGTGATTTCTCTAGAAGCTATTTGACGTAATTTCTCGTTAGATGTTAGTTGATGTAGCTTAATGGTAAAAAATGTAGATTGTATAACAAGGGCATAAAACAAACCATATTATCCAAGACTTATGGTACCATCCGAGCCGGTAGGCGAGGGTGGATAATCAAGTCGAGGATAAAATGGGTTTTAAGACGGAGTTATACTTTCTGCTTTTCACTTCGATTACGAGAAAATGAAACATTAATAATATTTAAAAAATAAACTTGGATTCAGGCGGCAATGTCTGTTCAATAAGTTCTTTTGCATTTTTAACCATTACTTTGTCAGGTTTGAGAATTATTTCATCTTCACTTGACAACATTTTAACAAAATTGCGTAACACATCAAGTATTGCGAAGAAAACAACTGATCAATAGACCAAAACGAGATAAAACCTCTTTCCCGCCATTGTATTACTTTTGAAACTTTTTAAAAAAAATCTGCTTGATACTTTTAACTTAGGTCGAACGGGATACTGCCAAGTAATACGTTGATTATGTTAGTTTTTTTTGTTAATAATGCTTGTTTTTAATAGTTTAAAATTTCACTAGCGTTAGATGCACCATTGAAGGTAAATAAATTAAAGTGAATGACATTCAAATAACAAGTTTATTTAGTGCAGTCACCTCGTCTGTCTGGCTGTAACGCTTAATTTCAGTCTTGATGACAACAGTTTATGAACTAGTGCATAAAATGCGATTATATGCAGCCTATACCCAGCATAAAAAAAATACTTTACGAGCATGAGAAGTGAAAACACTATTTTTTATATTCTAGCTGTTCTTCTGTACATCATGTCAGGCCTGGGCATCACGGCGGGCGCGCACCGGCTCTGGGCCCACAAGTCGTATAAGGCTCGCCTGCCTTTGAGAATACTTCTAACAATATTCAACACGCTAGCGTTTCAGGTAAGATTTACTCGATATGATAAATACTCATAAATTAAGTATACAAGTCGGCTACACAGGACACGGAAGTCTCTAATATCTGAAGTATTAGGGTCGCTCTAAAATTATCCCTTTGGTCTACATCTTTCCTACAGTATCATTGCTTCTTGTGGGGTACGGACTGTTCTTAGCTAAAGTGGCAGGATCAATTCGTTAGATATGGCCTGTGTTATTTAAAACGCCGTAAAAGAGAGCTCGTTCCTTCCAACTTGCTTAACTTGCGCCTGCACACACGAAACAATTGCCTGGGCTTTGGGGAAACCCAGGCAATACACACCTGCACGATCGCCGTTTATTTTGAAACAAAATTACAGTATTTACACAATCACAGTACCTACCTATTTATAACTTGCAAAAAAGTTACTGCAGCAGAAGGAGCAGACCCAGCGGTGTTGCGGGTTTTCAGTTCTTCTCGTAGACCGTTCAGTTTTGTTCTAAAATGTTGCCGTCATTGAGTTATTGCACATCTTGTTGACATTTCTTAATTGCTTATTTTGCATCTATTTAAGTAGAAACAGTTGTACAGAATGCAGTATAATGAAAATATTACAAGTATATGGACTCAATTATAAAACTTGCAAGTATAATTATTATTATTTTACCCTTCAAAATATGATATAACAATTTCGTGAGTGTAGGACCGCATTAAATTAATTAATTGCTGAAATTAATTACTCCCACACACACTCGTACCTATTGCACGCTGAACGCATCTCATCATGAAGTTATATAATTATATGTTATCAGCGCTCTAAAGTTGAATTGCATGAAATATCGAAGGTGATTGAATGCATCACTTTCCGCAGCTTATATTCTTATCACGACATGTGCTTGCCATGCGGTGTCGCGCGACCTTCTTCCTATCAGCAATTACCCCTGCCCCATGACGTGGGACAGATCACATTGAAAATAACATGTTACCGACAATCTAGTTGCATAAAGGTCGAATCAACTATTAGTTGCGATTTCATAAAATGTTCACTATAAAGAAACCCAAGTCATGCTTTGGTTTTACTCAAGTTACATCCTGACTAGATGTGACCTTATTGCGTATGTAGGTCACTTTAAACCCTGGTACAATTAGGCTTTAGCCACGAGGGTTTTAATAGTGCGGTCATAATAATATAAAGTTATGGACCATTTTATAACTTTTTATATCAAAAAATATTTTTTTAAGAATGTTGTAGTGTCATTCAATAATTTCACAACGTTATTTATTTATGAAACATTTTATGACCGCTGCATACAGCGGCCAAAGGTAGCGCTGCTTGCTTTGGCAACATGCTTGTTAGTTGCTATTTTACCTTGCACTTAGATAGGGGAAAATAAGGGAACAAATAGGCGATGTAGTAGCTGGAAAGTATGCGCACCACGTCGCGGGCGTCCCCTAGTCAGGCACAGTGTCTAATAACCGTGTCACATATCAAACGCCGCCCGGTCATTCTAAACAGAAGTCTTTTTAGTCAAACTAGGAACCCTTATAATTTCGCCATGTCCGTCCGTCCGTCTGCAGCCTAGTTCAGAGACTCATAGTACTAGAAAGCTGCATTTTGGCATGAATATGCATATAAGTCACGCCAACAAAGAGGTAAAAAAAATCTAGCGTACCGCCCCTGCACGTAACGTGGGGATGTATTTTTTTCTCGTTTACCCCATAGTGAGGGGTGTCGTTGGATAGGCCTTTCAAAAATATTGCGGGTTTGAAAACCATTTTTTGATTAAGGTATCCGTTTACGAAATATTAAGCTTTATAGCGCCAATTTTTGTTGGACACAAGTGTCTCCCCACCCCCCTACAGCCAAAACTAAAAATAGGTACTTAAAATCTGAAAAATAGTCTTAAGTTAAAGCGCATCATAACGAATTTAAAAGCAAAACTATCACGACAAAGTAGACATCATTGGTTCTTGAGATACAGGCGATTAAAGTGTTTATACATACCTACTAAAATCATCTAATACCTACGGCACCAAATGACTTTTAATAAATAAATAGTTAGTTATTACTTGTTGTTTTTTACGTTTGTAGTACTTAACGGCTTCGGAACCCTACACTGAGCATGGTCCGAAATGCTGTTGCCCGGTTTTTTAAATTGAACTAAGCATTGTATAAAAGTCTATAATTGCTTGTAGTGTGTAAGTACTTATAGATGATGCAAAAGGAGGCGGAAATAAGGTCTTGAACAATGAGCTGTCTAATTATTCTTCCTTTACACTGTGACCTTAGCCGCCGATTTACATAAATAGCTAATGACCGTTCAACTACTACGTTGAACTAACATCTAGTAATACCAATATTTAGTAGTTGGGTTGGGTCGTCGCTGTTTCCTTGCTAAATATTGTTTTTTTTTTTACAGTGATGTGTATTGCAGTCTGACAATTTATTGATGATGCGTAATTAATGTTATTTTATTATTTATTGTTAGATACAGCCGTCATTACAAATATTACCTACTCAGGTAAATAATAGGATAGTCGTATAGGACTTCGTTTTAGGGTTCCGTAGTCAAACTAGGAACCCTTATAGTTTCGCCATGTCCGTCCGGCCGTCCGCAGCCTAGCGCAAAGACTGTTAGTACTAGAAAGCTGCAATTTGGCATGAATATGCATATTAGTTACGTTAACAAAGTGGTACAATAAAAAGTAAAAAAAAAAAATTTTTAAGGTACCTACACGTAACGTGATGCATTTTTTTTTTCGTCTACGCTATAGTGTGGGGTATCGTTGGTCAAAAATATTATGGGTTTGTGAAAACAGTTTTTCGATTAAGTAACCCGTTTATGAAATATTAAGCTTTAAAGCGCTAAATTTTGTTACACTCGAGTGTCCCTCCCACCCTACAGCCAAAACTACAAATACTAAAAATCAGAAAAAAATCTTAAATGAAAGAGCATGTAACCAATTTTAAAGGAAAACTATTACGACTAAGTAGACATCATTGGTTCTTGAGATACAGGCGATTAAAGTGTTTATACCTACTAAAATCATCTAAGACTGCACCAATTGACTTTAAATAGAACATTAGTTTATACTTGTTCATTTTTATGTTGGTAGTACTTAACGGCTTCGGAACCCTACACTGAGCATGGTCCGACATGGTCTTGCCCGGTTTTTTTCCATCAAAATGAATTATTTTACTACCATTTAGACCTTGACAAAGTTAAAATTGGAAAATAAATACAATAGTTCCCATTCTTATATTATAAATGTGAAAGTAACTCTGTCTGTGTGTAGGTTTGTTTGTTACGCTTTCACGGATTAACCGCTGAATCGAATCAGATGAAATTTGGTATGCTGATAGTAGAGTCCCGGGAAAGGACTAGGGTATTTTTTATCCTGAAACATGGGACGGTTCCTGAGGGAATAGCGATAAACGACTTCTACGCGGACGGAGTCGCAGGAAACAGCCAGTCTTCTATAAGTAAATAAACAACAAAAATTAAAACATTAAGGGCCTGTTTCACAATCGACAAGTAAATTTATCAGTCAAATAAGGATAGCCCTCTCTTTGTCTATTTTCAAGTGTAGTGTAATGCGGCGGTTAGACAAATATGTTTAAGTATTTTCTACGTTATTAACTTATTAAAGAAAACTTGTACGAATTGAACGTTATTACTCTAATGTGTAAGAAAACGAAGTAAAAGCACTGAAATATAATACCTACCTAACGTTTGAAGTTTTTCATGTCGTTCATGGCAAGATTAGTAACGCTTGTGATCACCAACTTTCTTACCACTTCACGAATTGGTAAACCAAAGTAAGGGGAGGTAGCTACGAGCATTCAGGATTCTCATAAGAGATGGTTAAAACGAGCGTAGACCTAAGATTTCATAAGTAGGTATTTACTCTTAAGTGTATTTTTTACTGATTTCACAAAAGGAATTTATCAATTCGACTGTATGTTTTTCATATTTTTTTTGTGTTTGTTACGCGATTGCTCCGTCAATTGTAGAAAGAAGTTATTTCTTGCTTTTTGAAGTCGGTTTTTAGTTTTTTAAAAGATTTATAAATAATACTTTTGAACACATAGATATACACAATAACCAAATTAAGTTATTAAACAAAATCTACCGAGTTAAACACAAAATAACGTTATTACTACCTATCTTATGATGTCATATCGATTAACAAATATTTTTTTCTTTTAGAGACATCTTAATTACTTCAATAGCTGAACCTGGTGCTCTTCAGAATAAACCCGGTTCTTTACGATAAAGAATACACTTAGGATAGGATTTGGAACTGGAGAATAAGTACCTACCTATAATGACTAGATAATTAGTAACAAATAGCACTTAATTGTAGCATTGCGACAAGTGTTGCAACTCGATGTTGTCGGTTGAAAGTTAGGCGAGGACGAGCGGACGGACGGCTGCGGTTGCGTGCCGGCGCGTGCGTTTATTAGCACACGTCAGAACCCGGTGGCGTGCAAGTCGCTCTGCACGGGTTCCTTAACAATATTATTTAAATCTAGAGGAAACTCGCGATTTCATACGCGTACTATTTCTACCTTGATTTCTTTCAATTAACCAAAAACCTTTTCTAAATGCACTGCCAAGATACCCAAGGAATATTTCCTTCAAATTTCAAGTCCCTAAGTTCAGCGGCTTAAACTCTCTTTTATCGAATTCACCACGAAAAATATACCACAGATATGTTACTTACAAAGTAACTTACGTATTTCATTGTCGGGTTAATATTTCAGTCCAGATTTAGCCAACTTTTTACATTAATAATTAAAATGATGTTATATTCCTAGATGTCGCAAATTAGAGCCTAGGCAGCAGGCAGGTGAGTCGAGTTCAGTGTCGTATAAAGCTACGCGCACGCGCTAAAATGTGTTTTGTATGCTCCGACGCGACTTCTTAAACTTGCAGGATAAAACTTCACCTTTGAGATCGACGCAGTGCTGTGTTGAGAGAATCACCCTCCTGGGAATATGTTATTCTAGAATGGCTCATTTTAAGTTAAACGTCTGCCGTTTCTGACAAAATCATTCACAGCATATTTGTATCCTATGGATAGGTAGGTACTCCCCGTTAGTCAAAGGGGTGATGTGACAGTTGACTTCGATTTATGGAGCCCTAAAAGAAAAACTACATTTGCTTCAGTTCAGCGGTTCAAGTTTGAACAATAACAAACCAACGAGGTGATAGGATCACCCAGCTATGCTTGTCATTGCATTAATTAAGAGATATTGCACAAACGCAAATAACTATAACTTACTAGGTACTTAATTATCATTTATTTTATGTAAGAGACTTACAATATTTATACAGTTGATGAAATCGAGTAATTTTGAATCTCTACAATCTAATATTAGAAATGCGAAACTTTACTAATATTCAAATGTCCGTTTCATAGAGACGAGAACATACTTTTAATTCCAATATGAGACATATTAAAAAATACTGGATATTCGCACCTTCGGTAGAACAAGGACACAATGTACAATGTTAATACTAAAGGGGAATTTGTGCCCTTTTCCTACCGAAGCTGCGATAAGAGGAATCATATTCTACGGCAGATGACTCTACATTATATAGTCGCTATTCAAACTAAAAACGTATAGCGTATTTTTTTCGGAGGTATAGGTGAAAAACTTAAGTAAAGGACCTGTTGTATAGGGATGTAGTTGAAACAGGGTCCGTACTTTTGACCTGAATAGTCAGGTGCGTTAAAACGATATCGTGTTTGACACGTTTAAACAAGTATCGTTTATGTCACAGTCGCCATTATTTTAAATGACATAAGAGTTATCAAAACGTTGACAATACGGAAACAGGTCAAAAACGATATCGTTATTACCTTCTAGAATTCCAGCCCTGATCATTATTTAGCAAACTATATTATTTTACAAACTTTCATTTCGTAAAACTTATTTGTGCTTAAAGCATTACATGTTATTGTTATATGGCCTCATTAAATATGTTCGGTTAGGTAAGACTTTTGACCACAAAAAAATAATTAATGAGGCGGGAAGTACCTCTTCGCCAAATGTAAGTTTGTTAAATGATATAGTGTGTAAAATGATGTGATTTGGTACAACATTAGGGAACCATGGAATTGACATAAGCCACCGAGATAGTAACACGTGACTATCTATCTATCGAAACATAATCGTAACGATTGTCGAATGCAACTTGTCTCGCTCCACTGCATAGACAATTTGACATTCCTAATTTGAAATGTGACGTAAGTTTCATATTACCTTAGTACACAACTACATTCAGCAGGTCAAGTTTTTCATTTTAGTCTTTCACCTATATTATGTATACATATACATATTTTAATAAACTTAGCTAAACATAAAAACCGGGCAAGTGCATGTCTGACCACGCACAGTGAAGGGTTCCGTAGCTGGGATGAACGTTCGTGGTTGTTTTTTTTTTTAATTCTCAAAAACTACACAGCGTATCGTGTTCAAAATAATTTTGGTTTGAAGTATTTCGTATGTTCTACTACTGTATATTTTTATTAGAATATTTTATTTAACAGTTCAATCAAAAGCTACCCACCCGGACAGAATTTTTACGACTTTAAAAGCGTATATCTCGCCAACTATTCACTTACGTAAAAAAGTCACTTAAAAACCTCCGTATCATTTTGAAAGCCCTATCTTTAGTTTAGTTTAGCAATGTTCGGTTATTTTTAGGTCATTACAAGTACGTAAGACATGATATATCTGTTACTCTTTCAGGATTCCGTGCTAGACTGGGCTCGAGACCACAGAATGCATCACAAGTATTCTGAGACCGACGCAGACCCACACAATGCAACTCGTGGCTTCTTTTTCTCTCACGTTGGCTGGCTGCTAGTGCGAAAGCATCCGCAGATCAAGGCTAAAGGACACACCATCGACATGAGCGACCTCTGTGCGGATCCTGTTCTGAGGTTCCAGAAAAAGTAAGCTCCTACCATCGAAACGTAGAATTTATCCCTTTTAGCCCGGATTTTATGAGATGATCGTATCTGTCGTGAGTTCGGAAGCCTTATGTCGCCTTTACACAAGCCCATTGAAACAGTATGTTTCAGTCGCATACGGCGACCGGAAAAAATGAAAAATTATCAATTCATATAATCAATGATCAAAAATTAAAACTTAATACCACCTGGTAACCAGAATGCGACCATTGCATGACGCACCGTTATTATTATTAAGCTACATACATAGTTATATACATGGTTAAACTGAACAATCCGATTTTAAGCTTCAGATCCTTATTTTAATTATTATTTCAATGAATAAAACATAATCCCTTTGCCCAATTGCCCATCCTGGATGTGAAAGTTGTTTTTCTCTTAAACATTCATGAAGGTTTAAAACAATCAGCATACTTACCAAGATGCTGTATGTGCATAAGTAAAAATATATTGACTAAATAAACCTGTACTGTGTTTCAGATATTACTTGACTTTGATGCCTCTCGTTTGCTTCATTCTGCCAACCTACATCCCAACGCTGTGGGGGGAGTCACTATGGAATGCCTACTTCGTCTCTGCAATCTTCCGCTACTGCTACGTCCTAAATGTCACCTGGCTTGTTAACTCAGCCGCCCATAAGTGGGGAGACCGGCCCTATGACAAGAACATTAATCCCGTAGAGACGAAACCGGTCTCCTTGGTCGTGTTTGGGGAAGGTTTCCACAACTACCACCACACGTTCCCGTGGGACTACAAGACAGCTGAACTTGGAGGCTATTCTTTGAACCTTTCCAAGCTCTTTATAGATACAATGGCGAAGATAGGATGGGCCTATGATCTGAAATCGGTGTCCACGGACATTGTAGAGAAGCGAGTAAAGAGAACGGGGGATGGTAGCCACGCTGTGTGGGGATGGGACGACAAAGACGTTCCCGTCGAACAGAAGACGGCAGCGGTTATAACCAACCCCGAAAAGACTGAATGAGCTGAATAAAACATCAGTGGATATAATAGGAAATAAAATAATGTAGTAAAGTTAAACTTTGTAGAACTATTTATCATGTACGTCGGAAATTAGTCACTATAAGCAACAAATACCTCTGACGTGTGTGTATGGTCAATTGTGATAACAAGTTTTAGTATTTAGTTTATTTATTTAAGATTTAACGATGCCAAATAATTGTAAAAATATAAAACCTTTCAGTTTTTAAATTAAGTTCACCTATCGTATGGATTTTAAAATCAAATCAAACACAAGTAGTTTGTAAAAGCAGCAACACTGCTGAGTAGGTATTCATTAACTAGCTAGAGCATCTTTAACTACTTGTGTAAACTTAGAATCGATGCGTATCAAAAATGTAAAATAAAAACCATTTAAAGAGTCAACTGTTTAATTTTAAGCAAGTCAAATAAAGTAAAATGTTACCTGCTAGGTGAGAGCAGCAGCGAACCGAATATAACAATTAATACACGTGTCCCCGCCTTTGACCCGTTTAGTGCAGTGTCGTGTATCCGCCCACGTCGTTTCACCTTTGACCTATTTGTAGCTATAGAAAATAATAGTGCTACCATGAAACCTAGTGCTATTGCTTTCGCCCCAGGCATTTTAATTAAGCCAGTTACTGGTTGCAATGTTATGCCTGAATAATTCAACTTGCATCAAATAACCTCTATTAACATCCATCAGACCGTCTATTTTAAACTTTGAGCATTTTGGGATGGCTACAGATATAATCCCTATTTATATTTTATCGTCCAATTTTCTCACTATGATTAATTAGCTACGTTCTTAGTAGTCTTAACAAGTCTTAAATAAAAATAAGTACCTAGGAGACTGAGAGTACCGGAGGTGACAGCTTAACAGATCCATTTTTTGCCCGCGTAAACCCCTATATGATTTTGAAATCGTGATTACAAATGTAATGTATAATATATACCAGTATAATTAATTTAATAAATAAATAAACCTTTCTCGTTATACTTTGTATCGGAATAAGCAAATTACTTATGTTTTAAATAAATTCAACGCATTCAAGCACAGATTAACGTAATGACACTAAAAATACTGATTCTGAGGCGGTAACTGATAGAAATGCACAATTACAACAACAATTGAAACCTAGACTTTATTAACATACTCACTAAACCGTTACAAACAATTGTCGCTCAATAAACTTCGAATATGGCTCCCATCAGGAGTCCGCCCTCTCTCCGGCGAAGTAGTCAAAGCCATCAGAGGCTAACAACGTAGGTCCATAAAAAAAAACTTCGAATTCATAAATGATCGCTCGGTTTGCTCTTGTTTGCACTGTTCGCTGCCCAAGTCAAGACGATCGTAGCCGCAATCGTTCCGCCTTGTATAGATGTACTTTGACCCGCCGAGGATAATCTAGAGAATTTGTTGCTGGAAGGTTCTGCACATTGCCTTCATTGCATTTTACACAGGGCTCGGATATCGGTTAAATTTTGAAACCGTTATCACGTACTTGCCGCTAAACCTTTTCATTTCGGTTCCGTTCGCATAAACCGGTTTTTGGAGAAACCTTTATTTAAAATTATTTTCGAATTAACCGGTATAGAGCTAAAAAACCGGTTTAACCAGACGCACGTCACGCACCATAGACAAGCGCTGCTTGGTGTTTTTATTCAGTGCAAAACTCTTGGTGTCTCGACTCGCCGCTCGTGGATTAAACCAGTTAATTAAGGTTGAAATAATGTCCACAAAACGTTCGCGTTCCCTGGAAAAGTTCGGAGCAAAACCGAAATAAACCGGTACTTCCGGCTTCAAGTTGATTTACTATTTAAATGCAGCAGGCGCTTTGCACGGAGATAAAGCGAAGTCATAGCCTACATCAGTGGTAGGTCTCTCTCGCTTGACGATGGGGTACAAGAACTCGTTAACTTTACCGGAGCAGCATCACGCGAACACACCATCATTTAATTTCTGTGGGTCGCATTCTACTTACGTTCCTAAACTTGTTTATATTTTATACTGAAGATAATTTAGTCAACTGATATTTTGAAAGTGATTTGTGTTTATCCCGACTGGGGTCCTTGCTACTTGCTGTGGACGGAGCATGTTACCACGGGACTTAGTGTCAAATGACGTCATACGGGAACTATTGTCAAATATTATTATGAAATTATTAAAATGACAGCCACCCGGGGATTAAGTTGCTTCGTAATAAAAGGACTCAAATCACACAAAACGCACTTTTATTTTAAACCTTAGTCCATTATACTTACGTTGGAATATGGAATAGACGAATTATACTCCCAACCCTATGTCAAAAATTGTCCCGTGGCAGCGGGCTCGCGCTACCGAACACCCTAGGTCGTGACAACCCTTCCTGCTAGCCAGACTAATCCTGCTTCTAGCAGTGACGTCACCGGGCGCTCGCAGCTACACGCCGCGCGCCGCACTACAGGGAAGTGGCTGTCCAGTTCAAATTAAACAGGGACAGCCACAAAAAAAAGTGTATTCTACTCGTAGTAGAATACACTTCTCTCGTCTCCTCCCCTACGACTCTACTCGTAATTGTGATATTCAGTTAATGTTTGGTAAGTTTCTACGATAAATTACTCCCGAAATACCTACCTTTTTCAGACGAGTTCCTAGATATTATAATCCCACCAAAAACATAAATGTAAAAAAGGAGAGCCAAGTTCAATACAAAAATTATTCTCTGCTGTGGGCTTCGCCGCAAAAAGAATGGAGATCTGAGATTGAGTGCCAAGTTCTATGCAAAATCCAAATATGTAGTCTAAGGGCTGACTTGGCTGGTTTTCCCATACGAATTATATATATATATAATTAAAGTTTGTAAAATTGATCGTTTTCTCTTATCTATGCTTCTATCTAGAGGCGACTAAGGGAATTAAGGCTTGTAGTACTGTTAGGCGATGGGCTTGCAACATATCTCTAATACACTAGTAAACATCTCAGACTACTTGTGCAAAATGTGGTAACAAATAATTAACAAGTCTTTTTAGAGTTGTTGGTATTTCTGTAGCTCTGCCTACCCCACTCTGGAAATGAAGGCGCGATGTTATGTATGTATGTATGCTTCTATATAGTAAAGCGTTACATGTAAATCATATCGTGAATCATCTTGTGTACTTAACACTAGAAGTCCGGGTGTTTTCCGGATGTTTTAAAGAAAGCGCTCATAAAACCGCTGTTTGGTTTTAAAAACTGTTATTTGAAATTTTAAACCAATAGTCTGTGATAATAAATGTTATTATTGCTAGGTCTTTGGCTAATTTGTCTTTCGATAACCATAAGCCTATTTCGTCTTAACTGACCTTAACTGTCTCAACGGTGCAGGGGATTGACGGCGTGACTGCAGAGCCTGAGGTTTAGGGTTCGATTACGCGCCGTAGCGCACATATCTTTTTCTATTTATTTTCATTTATTTAACCAACTAATTTTATTTAAGTAAGCTAAAATTCGGTAAAGTGATTCATTCCAACTCATGTTACTAAGGAGATCGGACCCGTGTGATGTTTAAATAACACACGCAAAATACCCACAAGTTGAAATGTGACAATATAATAAGGAAATATTCATGTAATTAAGTAATAAACTGTTTGTGCTTGTGATACAGCGAAGGGGTGAGTTTAATATTTTAGATGGCATAGGTCTTACCTAGCTTTTTATATAGTTAGGATTTATTCATAGGATATAGGATATTTGTTCT
Organism: Acleris holmiana; assembly: GCA_949316455.1. Classification (NCBI taxonomy): domain Eukaryota; kingdom Metazoa; phylum Arthropoda; class Insecta; order Lepidoptera; family Tortricidae; genus Acleris; species Acleris holmiana. The sequence goes on along the minus strand of OX438765.1, from coordinate 4,770,621 downwards.
AGCTTGTGGATACGCCCTTCGAAATCTAGGAATAATTTAGTTATTATAAACGGGCGAGTTCGCCGCTAGCCGGTGGCACTTGGGATTGGCAGGGATCCCTAAGCAATTAAAACCCTCCTGGCGCTCAACATTACTTTGAGGACTAGATAAGTAGATTTAACTCACTAACACTAAATAGGTTTATAATTATAGTTTTCTTTGTTCGTGAATATTTGTGTTATTTATGCTCTGCCATTAAGTTAACCCATAAAAAGTCTCCCGCTTATGAACATTTAGCTAAATAGTTGAAAACATAATTCGACGACCGTAATCTAAATTGACGTAACGGACAAATGGCTACTTTTCAGGACACCCAAAAAACAGTATTTTTTTTCTTTTTATAATACACGATTTTTATTGAAAAATATATTATAAGTCCCGCACAATTTGGTTTCCAAAAAGGTAAACCTTTTTTTTATATTTGGAAATAATACATTCTCAAAAACGTTGTTCCGCTTATAGGCACTTGATATGGTGAAAGCATTCGATTGTGTTGTTGTGTATGACATAATCTTATGACAAGTAGAGCATTGGAGTAAGGGTTTAGAGGATTGTGAAGCGATGATGCTAACATCGCGTATAGCTGTCAAATATAATCCATACAAATTTAGCTCCTTGCGATAACGTTTCTCACCCCCTAAATCTAATCGGATATCCGCAGCTTTTTATATGTATATATTATAAAAATCTAGGTCTCTACGTTTCCACTTTCGTTTTATTCTTTTTTCTTTCCATTCAATATTTTCTTGTAGGTAAAGAAAAACGTACAGACCTAGATTTTCATAATATCTACAACATATACAGAAATCGTAAAAATCGGACAACGTTAAAAAAACCCTATTGCATTTTGTATGGTTTTTTTTTGCTTCACAGTCCTCTTAATGCTCTAAAATTGTTTGAAACTTATTTATGCGATAGGCAACAGGTGGTGCAAAGGGGTGCGCCAAAGTTCATCTACAATTGCAAATTAGATTATTGGAACTCCGAAAATGTATCTCACACCATTTTACATCATACGATAGTGATCACTCTTCATAAAAATATTAAGCATACACCTGAAATTTTCAGGATTTTAAAAATATCCAACTGGTAAATAAGGTTAGGTTAGGTTAGATTTGTTTTATAAACGTCCTAAAATCAGAACGGTTTGTGATGATTATGAAAAACTATTTATAAAAAAAAACATAATAGGCAAAAAAATTCGGAGATATGATGAGTATAGGCACAAATCGTTATTTGTATAAAAAATCGAAAGACCAATTTCATATGAGCCAAAATGGACCCGTTGGAAATACTAGGCTAGTGCAGTCGTGCTTTGAGAAAGTTTCATTTGGGGTGGCCCTACGTAGTGTGCTTGGCCTTATTTTATTCCTCAAAATATTGAAACTAGTTTTCCCATATCATAAATGAACGGATGTGTGTTACTTGCTGACGATGCCACAATATTTTTTTTCAATTCAATCAATTTGGAAAGACAGAAACTGGACTGCAAATCAGTGGCGAATACCTTTCAACAAGATGGTGTCTCATGCCACACGGCAAAGAGAAAAAAGCTCTATCATGCCATGGCCGTCCAACAGCATGGACTTGACTCCCTTATAAATTATGTGGAGGAAAATAAAGAAAAAGATGCTACAGGAACTTTTTAGATCAAAAGCTGACCTTAAGGAGAAACTTACCTGTGTCTGGAATGAAATAACCCCTGAAGAGTGGAGATTTGGTAGATACAATGCCACTCAGGATCCAAGCCGTTTTGGATACAAAAGGTGACACTACCAAGTGGTAGACGTTCTATTCGTCGGCTAAACAGAAGACGAACTTTTTTGTGAGTATTACATTTGGCGTTTTTTTATATCACTGTGGAATAAAATATTATTTATAAATTTATAATATTTATTGTCTTTATGTTAGATGTCGTTTTACTAAACATCTGTGTTAACGCAAAATGGAACGTCGTTACTACGACACTTTTTGATAGGTAGGCCACTGACTGGGCTTCCATCACCATGCCTGTTAGACTGCAACACGAATCGCTTGGACAGATTCCAGCGTTTAGAACATATACGACAGCACTTTTGGAAACGCTGGAGCTCCGAATACATCTCCGAATTACAGCAACGGACCAAGTGGAAGCTCAAATGCAAGGACCTCAAACTTAACGATCTTGTATTGCTGAAGGAAGATCTCGCACCTCCACTCAACTGGCGTTATGGCAGAATAGAGAAGATTTTTCCAGGATCCGACGGCATCCCCCGAGTAGCAGACATATCCACCGCTCGAGGCATTGTTCGTCGAGCAATCTATCGCATCTGCTTACTACCGTCTCCAGATGACACAGAGTCTTGAAATCTTCAGGAGCTTTCAAGGGCCGGGAGTATGTTAACGCAAAATGGAACGTCGTTACGATGACACCAGACGAGTACGACGACGTCATAAGACAACTGTCAAGTGACAAGAACTTACTTCATCATCGTCCGCTAGAGCTTGCGTTTCAAGTTAACCTAAAAACTTTGGTAACGGCCACTTGCGTTAAGGCGAATTATACTTATAATTTGTTATATAATAAATAAAAAATTGGAAACAATCCAGCACGATTTTATTATTACGTCCAATACTGGACAATCTGGGTCATCCTGAATTTTTAGGTTGAAATTAGGTTAATATATTTTTTTCTGCCAAACGAATTTGTTTGCATTGGGGCTCTTAATAGGCAAATGTGTTACAAAATATACAAACATTGGTTTATTTTCTTATAGAAAGGATAAGGCGAACGAACATACAAGCCACCTAATGATAAGCGGGATTCGTACCCATAGATATTGACATTTTTAAAACTACAATTGCAAAACTACAATCTTAAGACTGCAAATGCGTTACGGAACCTGAGTCTTATCTCTACATCGGAACACAACAATGCGAACAGTGTGTTTGGTGGTAGGTTAGTTAAGGGGATAAGATGGTGTTAGCGACCCGTACGGACTCTGCACAAAGTCTTCCACTGGCTCCCTCGCCAACAAAAACCACTACGAGTAAATACGTGGTAATATGTAAGTACATATACACGAGGCAAACACAAAACTTATTTTTTAAGTTGATTATTAAGGTTATTTATATTAAGTTGTAAACTTGAAAGCTTTAATCTCTACGAAGAGCAAAATTAAATTTAAAAGCGAACGTTTTGTTTGCTTCCTTTATTAATTAATACAACGTGTTGCAAATAATTTTGGCACCGAGAAATAATTACAATTCCGTTCCTTTTAACCTTTGACAATATACACAAACAAAATACCCCGTAAATTCGAACCCATAAGTAGATATACATTTTACTACCACGTCGCAGTAACGTATATATATGCATGAAATTCTTATTAGCTTCGAAACAGCGAAAACCGTATGATATTGTTTTGGAAAGGGTTAGGCAAAAGGTTAGATTCCCGGTCGGTACTTATACCTAGCTATGTTTTTGCTTTCTTCTTTAAATGCATTTTTTCTTTTTAGTCGAGGCCTTGGTTCCTAAGAACAAATTACTTTAATAAGGGTTAAAGTGTCCGAATTCCTCATAACTACTGACCTATTTAGATTGATCAACTTGTATATTGGTACTTCGGTCACTAACTGGCTAGTAACTAGAAAATATTTCTTAGTGCATTACATTATTATTGACATTGGTTCAGACGTCAGAAGCTCATAATACCCAAATTGCACGATCGGTTACGACTCCACAAGACTTGGCTATTAAACACTCGCTAGGTATCTTAGTAATCGGATGAGAATCCATCCATAATCCATAATCTGAAGCGAAAACATTCACAAGTCCTTGACCGTGCTGCTGCAAACACGAGCCTGACTTATGCACTTCAATTTCCAACTAACGCAAAGCCCTCCTTTGAGTTTATGATGAAACGACTACTTGAGCGCAGTTGAAAGTCTGGTCTGACAAGAAACTGACACGGAATAAAAAACTAGTGGAAAGGTCCATTGTCGCCCCAAGTAAACATTATACGGCATAGGCGAGCCGCCACGTGATGTAGTCGTATGGCGTACATGAAACTGACAAGGCATGATCAATTCACAAAAAACTCACTTTATAAATTAAATATGCCGTCCTGCACAGTTTGGCCGAGTAGAAACAAAAGCACTAACCAAACTTTATCCAAAGGAGGCAATTACTGCTTTTTAGTCTTAATATTACTTAATAAAATTTATATTTCCTCTTTTCCTTGTAAATTTATTCCTATGAGGTCAGGTAAAATGAGCGTTAAGTGTATAACGAAATTATTTATATTACTTGCATGCCATTGAAACAAAAGTTCTAGAGTTTTCTATGCTACTCAAGCTCCGTCACTGGGGCACATAGAGGTGTAACCAAACTGTTATCGATATATACATGATTTTCATATATGCTGACACCTACTATTTAACGGGATTTAATCACGGAGTAAATAAGACCTCGACACGTTTCAACTATGTTACAACAGTTATAGTCACGAGTAGACTGAAAAGGAAGGTTTTTGAAAAAATGGCTAGTAAACGATTTTATTAATTAACTATGGTAACACTTTTGTTTTGTTTTCTCGCAATAGTCGGGAAAAGCCAGCGACGGACCATCCGAACGATATCACTTAGCTCATCCTGGCTTAGCCTTTGCCGACACAAATATATTGATAGCGAATTTAAGGAACGCAATGGCCCCCTCTATCAGTTCTCGTGTGGACCGTATGTCAAGGGAATAAATACTTTGTAAAAGATTCATCTCTTGACAAGTAGCAATATGAGAAGTGCCATCTCTTGCCGAGAAGCAGAACTTGAATAACATTAACATAGCTTTGTCTTGAAAATAGAATGCTCATAATAGGGAAAATGCATAAAAAAAATCTTATGCTCTCTGGAAAGTGCTATGAAATAGAGGAATATCTGTATACGCGAAATAATTGTCGTGTAAATTTTTCATAACATATGAAGCTTCAAAAGTCATACTTCAGAATGCAAAAACACTCTATACAAAATCGACAATAGGACTGTCGTCACAGCTGTTGTTCCATGTTTAAAATATGAGGACCTTACAAAGAAAGTTGCATTTATTTCGTAAATAAGTATGTTTCAGCCAATACAACGTGTGACAAAATAATCCGTAAAAAAGAAATTACCAAAGTATTGTCAACCCTTATTAAATAACGTCACTTCATTATCTTAGGTATACAGTATACTAGGGTTGACACTACTTTCGTAATTTATTTTTTTCGGATTATTTTGTCACACGTTGTATAATTTAATTTAAAAAATACGTAAGTAAAATGAGGATGCCGAAAAAAACAAACTAAACATTAAAAGAAGTTTTAAATTTTAACAAGTTTTGATTTTTTTTATAAAATCTTAATAAATTGGTCAAAACTTAGTGTATTGCGTTTTATATTCTTTTATTACGTTTTCTCCTAAGTCGTATCAATGAAACTCAGTTCTGAGTTTCATGCGTGTTCTCCATATAATTATTGTGTCATCCTAGCTGGAACCACATTCTCAAAAGTAAATGTGAATTATGCATGACATAGAATTTACCAATAGGCTTTTTTAAAATGAAATGTATAAACCATTGAGAAAGGTGTGTTTGGCGACACTGGTTCTGCTTTAAACGCGGCCCAAGGGCCCTTCCACTAGTTTGTTATTCCGTGGACAAGACGATCTCCTTCTTGAAAATTTATCAAAGTCATCGAGTTAATATCTAGTGCTATGTAGTTAGTAAAAAAATAAAAACAGGAATCGTAGAGAATGTAAAAACTAATCTAAGACAGACAACTTTAAATTAGGTAAGTTTGCATTGACTGCGCTCTGGATGTACTCCCCACTTTATAAAAACCGGCCAAGTGCGAGTCGGACTCGCGTACGAAGGGTTCCGTGCCATTATCTATACAACATTAGACATTATATTTATAAGTTTGTCTGTCTGTAACCACGGTGTCTCGATTAAGATCGAGAAAATAATGGTAAAAAATACGTTTGCTGTATGCACCCTTTATTTTATTTTATTTTAATTATTAATAACTAAATTTTCTGTGATTATTTCAAGCGTCTATCAGTCGCTGTTATTAATATCGAGCAGAAACGGCAAAAAATCACTTTTGTTGTATGCGAGCCCCTCTTATATATTTATTTTATTCAATTTTTAGTACTTGCAGTTATGGCGGCAACAGAAATACATCATCTGTGAAAATTTCGACTGTCTAGCTATCACGGTTCATGAGATACAGCTTGATGATAGACAGACAGACAGACAGGCGGACAGTGGGTAATAGGGTCCCGTTTTAACCCTTTGGGTACAGAACACTAAAAAATTATAGGTACCTAGTTTGTAGTTTGATTTCGTTTGAAAACCATGTACCTACCTATACTGTAATTCTATGGAACTTGCTAACTATGTAAACAAACAATATATTGAAATTGACATCTAATGTCAATTTTATTATGGCGGCTTGTTTACATAGTTAGCAAGTTCCATAGAATGACACTTTATAGATCTGGACTTGATGTTTATTAACTTATTTGTCAAATGATAGACAAGTTATAAATATCTTGTCTTTAATTGTCCCAATGTCCCTGCTTCCCTGTACGATTTTGTCCCTAACTATATCCCCTTAGACCTTAATTCTCTCTTAACTCTTGTAAACACTCCCTTTGTTTATGTTCTGTCTAAATTTATTATTGATTTTAACATCAAACTTAAAAAAAAAAAAAAAAACTGATGTCTGTCTTGTCTTGTTCTCTTGTATCAGTCGGTCAAATAAAGTTGACCATTGTATTGTTGTATTTAGTCTAATATATTGTGTATTCTATTTTTTTCTCAGATCTATCAACTGGTCATTTACCTACACTGTTTGGACGATTTTTTACAACCGATTTCTTGTAGCTTCCAACCTTGACGCTGGCAGAATTGTCCTTATGGACAGTAGCCATTAAAAACAAATTTAATAATAATTATCTTTCCTTGCTAGGCTTATGAAACAAGTCAAATGGCTATTTTTAGAAAACAGGATTATATGTTTATATAAGAATCTAAAACATACGGCCATGAAGAGTTTAAAAAAAGATATTGCTCGAAGCCGCCGGTCTGGTAACTTTTTGACACTTAGCCAATACTCCCTTTATGTGAAGCGATCAAGCGAATAACGTAAATATTGAATCGTAAAACTATCTTTGTATTGAAGGATAAATCGTGCGATAAACATATGATTTATTGAATGTGTAAGAGACGATAGTGCGATATATGAATAGATGACGCAAACATACTATGTCTAAACCCATGATGTCAGTGTTGATACTTCAGTTTCGTAAAAGGTTTAATTATAAAACAATGAATATTAAGTTAAAATAATGTCTGAGTTAGGAGTTTTAGACACCTATTTTAATGGAATTACTCGTCGTGGAGGCGTGACGTTTAAATCAGATTGTAACACTCATTCCCTGGCCATGGAGCATTACATCTAACGCGCTATTCCCTATAAAGCTTTCTAAATAATCTATATTTTAGTGAATAGGGAATTAAGTTGTCCAAGTGATCAGCAGTGATCGGAATAGGTAGTGCAATTTCGCGAGACTTCGGTGCGTAAGTTTAGTATGGATATAGCTTGTAACCCCGGGATTACATTTGTAAAGTGTTAAAGTTTGTGTTTAATTCCGAAATGTTATTAAATTATGATGTAAACGATTATTTTGCTTGCATAGAATATCGCATTGAGGAAATATGTAGACACTTGCAATGACAAAAAGTAAAAAAGTATTTACAATAACTTTTTTTTTTTGAATTTTCATATGTTCCCATTTAACTTCAATTAAGATCATGTCAAGAAAATATTCTGTGAAATAATACGAGTCCCGGAATCTGGGGTCTTATCCATATTACATTAGTACGTATAATGTTTAAGGTCATTCACCCGAAATTGCACTACCTATTCCGATCACCGGTGATCAGTCTAGGGAATCTAAAACCTAGTTTAATATTAGCTCCTTTATAATCGGCGTCAAAAAAATCGCACCTTTTGAATTTTTGACATGAAGCAGCTATATGTGTATACCATACTCGTATTTTCATCTAAGGTAAGGTATGACTAAACACTCTACTTTTCATTTCGACTGAGAGGAAAGTAAACCAAAAAGGTTGTACGTTGTTACGAACTTTGTCTTTAAGTATTGACTTTGAGTGTTTTGACACAATTACAAAACAAATAAAAAAAATCGACTTATTTCGTAATCAATGTATAAGATTCTGCTGTGGTCTAGAAAAGATTCAAAAATGGCTGAGTGTTAGACCAATTCATTATTCCAAGTAATTTTTCGCTTTAGGGATTGCCTGATGAGATGACCTTATTGAGAGCTATGCAGATAACATTAGGGTAATTTGTTTGATGGCTCCCTTTCTTATATCGACATTAGGGTCGTCAGTATGAGCTCTGCGATTTGTATTTTATTCATCAGACGCCGCGAAATTGGCCCTACAGACGGCATCGTATATTTACATGTACACAGTCATAATAGTACAACCCCTACTGAGCACATTTAGGCAGCTTTTGTTAAAATTAAATTAAATAAAAATAACCATACAAAATAATTTAACACGCAATGTATAACGAAAAATGCAATGAATTATAAACGAAAATAACACCTGACAGATGGACTTCGATGTACATTGCGGGTCGATAGTACGTTCAAAAATTAATAACGGTGTATACGTTAGCGTAATCAAAATAATTCTTTCTGTTAATGATTAGTAGAGTCTTAATCTATGTCCAGTTTTAATAAACGCCCTTATACCATTTACACACTGTATACAGAATCTATGAGCCAAGTTCTTCTCGATGGATAAATGTCATGAAGTGAATTATTGGGATTTAGTAAAAAGTATGTGTAAATGTAGTGATAAAACAAAATATAGGGTTAACACATGCTTACGTGTATATATTATCTTATGCAGGTAAGGTAACTATTACACAACCTTAAAAGTATTTATTTAGAACGCTAAAATAATGATGGCATTGATGGCGCTATCTTAAGTTTTTATGGGTTTTCACTAGAACTCGACCTCAAGGCTTTGTTCATGTTTTTACATCAAATTGATCACTATTATTCAGTTAAGAAATTAGTATAGCATTGGCAATTATCTACACAAACACATTAACAAGTTTAAAAATCTTGATGTATATACTTTGAACAAAAAAATATGCAGAGACAAATACGAAAACGAACTATACAGAGGCATTCCGTAAAAAGTTCTTTACCTCCCATGCTAGTCGGTAGTCGAGATACTGGCGAGGAACGATTCTCACTACAAAATGTCTTAGCTTTATACCGTCTACAACTCCGTCTTTCAGCTGTTTCCCTTTTTGGTACGACGTGATCTTAATTAACCCTTTCTTTTTTATTCACTCGGGATTATTTTATTCTTACAATTTTTTTAAATGATGATTTAAAAAAACAGACCGAGAAATTGTCCATCATAATCCCTTCATCTCTTGTGAGTCAAATGGCTCCTTAAGTTGAAGAAGTTAACCTTTTTCTTATATCTTCATTTAATTGTTTATTTTATTCGTTCAATAGAGTTTGCATACATAATCCCGTTTCCTACTAAAACAGAGATTCTCCTAAAAAGTATCTACCAAAGATAGTTGTGATATCTGGAAGAGAAAGTCGTTAATTATAACCACAACCGCTGGCGACAAGTAGTAATTTCAATTAGGCCAACTGTGTGAACTGTATGGTTGCCTACAATTTCATCTCGCTACCAATAAATTACTTTTATATTGAGGGTGTACCAAAACGTCTCATAAAATAACCGGAAAAGAGCATGTGCGACAATGCTCAGTGTAGGGTTCCGAAGCTGTTAAGTCCTACAAACACAAAAATAACAAGTATGAATTAATTTTCTTTGGTATTTTTTGTAGATATAAACAGGTTAATAGCCTGTACCTTAAGCACCAATAATATCTATTTAGTCATAATAGTTTTCCTTTTAAATTCGTTATATGCGATTTTATTTAGCATACCTATTAATTTAAGGTACGATTATTTTTTTATTAAAGTGATGGGGCACAATTATAGAGGTAACAAGTAGAAGTTAAATTTATACGGTAAAATAATGTTTTTAATAAAATCACACGCTCATTTATACCTATGAATTACAATAATTATTTAGTGACGACAGATTTTTTGTGTTTTTCAAATATTTTAGCCAAATAAACTTTTACTAAAGACTCTACGAGGTACCTACGCAAATATTTGTAGACAAAGATTGCAATAATCAAAACATTTGGCAGTGACGCACAAAAATCATCCTGTGAATTCGTTTGAAGTTATTCCGGGGTTACTCGTGGATCAAACAGTCTCAACCACGCAGCGCTGAGTGAAAGATGTGAGTGAAGTTTTCCCCTATAAAATATTCCAAGATACTAGACACATCCATAATGGAAGATTTTGATTTTGATAAAGAGAACCTTACTTTAACTTGGTACGGTCCGATGGGAATGAGCGAGATGGGCAGTTTATTGGAAGCAACTGCTCGAGATTCAAGCGCCGTAAAGGTGCCAGTTAGTATAATTATGCTAGTGTGCTTTATAGTGAGTGTTGTAGGTAATGTGTGCACGTGTGCGGTGATCGTGCGGGACCGCTCCATGAGAACACCGACTAACTGTTACCTCTTCAACCTCGCCGTTACCGACCTCACCACCGCCATGTTTATTCCTATCGAGGTTTATCTCGTCTGGGTCCCAGACGCATACCCATTTGGCAAGATCGGATGCATTATTCATATCTTAATCTGGGACTGTCTCTCCAATTGTAGCCTGCTGACGATAGCGGCATTCACCGTGGAGCGCTACCTTGCAGTCTCAAGACCGTTTCTCCGCCACAAGCTTGTAATCAAGTCCAGGGTTTATAAGATTGTCGCTCTTAACTGGATTATCTCCGGCTGTTTTGGAGTACCTGACTTCTTCCTCATAGGCGTGCTACAAAAAACAGAACGCACTTATTGTTACCTGATAATGCCTGTGGATTTTAAAATCCTAATAGCAACAGAAATGGTCGTGTTCTTTATTATTCCAATGATGATAATATTCGTTCTTTACATTTTGATTGCATTAAAAATGAGATTGGTTCAAAAGTTGCACAAAAATAGTCCGGTGATCGGAAACCAGTACCGGGACAGAACAATAAAAATGTTAGGTAAGTTTTTCAAATTCACTTTTAATGTTTTACCAAATCATCATTTGACAAACTTTAGTTCTCAATTTTTTGTGGTCACGTATTGGGGTCTACCATATTTGCTATAAAATCAAGTGACATAAAATAAGATGCTATAAATTCAAATGCTATAAAAGTTAATTTGTATAATGTTCAGTTACTTTATAAGTTTAAATGCTCTTAACTTATTTACTGTATTTTCAAATTATATGACATTCATTTACTATAATAAGTTTTAAATGACATAAGATATATTTCCAATAACCTTCAAAAACTCTAATCATCACTAGCTTTAACCGAACCAACATAGCCTTTGAATGTGAAAGATAGAGCAGTGTTGGTAGGAAAGCGCCATTCAGACAAAGTGTAATAATTGCCATTAATTTTATACGAAATAAGAGGATATACTCACATATTGCGAACTTAACCTTACCCCTGTAATAAACCTATGCCTGACAAGAAAAAACCCGGACCCTGGAAATAGTCGGTACCTACACTGACAAAATGGCAACGTTATAAAAAAAAAATATTTTGTGACTATTTATCGTAAAGCCGTTTCCTTCGTACAATTAATTAGTTTTTTTTTTTTTAGCGGCCGTAGCAGCAACGTTTTTTTTTTGCTGGTTCCCGTACTTTATTCTGCGACTGATCTTCGTACTGCCCAGGATTAGTTGGATAGACTATCACAACGTAAGTAAGAATATACGTAATATTTTACGTTATAGTTAAAAAAAAATAGTTCATCGAATTTCATTTCATCGTATGCGACTTTCTGCTGAAACCATGATGTATTCAGGATTTAAAGAAGATAAGACTTGTTTATTTTTTTTGCAAAAATCTATTTGTAACCCTATGATCTTTGATTTAAAAGCTTGTGTCCATGATTGGTGCATGTCAGCTAAAAGTGTACTGCACTGCAACTGTAAAAGTGTGCTGCTGTGTGGTGTGAGCACTGGTGTTGTTACCTAACTGTCATACAAATGAAGCAAAATAAAGCTTGTAAAAATACGACTGGAGACAAAACGTCACCGCATAAAATTAAAGATGCTGCTGATTTCCTTGCAGCGTTGGAAAATGGTGCTTGAGGGATATTTTTTGTACTTAAAAATATTTTCTTTTACCGCTTGTAACTTTTTAAACATTTCCTCAACGGTTGCCTCTATTTTGTCTTGTTTATACATTATAGTAAGTTTTTGTAGTAGTAGCTATAGTTGATGAAATATTTAAAAACCGGGCAAGAGCATGTCGGTCCATGCTCCTCAGTGTAAGGTTCCGAAGCCGTTAAGTACTACAAACACAAAAAAACTATATCAAAATCGGGCAAGAGCATGTCGGACCATGCTCAATGTAGGGTTCCGAAGCCGTAAACAAACATAAAAAACAACAAAAATATCTAATTTTCAATTTAAAGTCATTTGGTGCCGTCTTAGATGATTTTAGTAAACACTTTAATCGTCTGTATCTCAAGAATCAATGATGTCTACTTAGTCGTGATAGTTTTCCTAAAAAAAAAACAACAAGTATGAACATTTTTTCTTTTTAAAGTTATTTGGTGCTGTCTTAGAGATGATATTAAGTAGTTAGATACAAACACTTTATTTGCCTGTTTCTCAAGAAACAATCGAGTCATGATAGTTTTCCTTTTATAAATTCGTTGTAATATGCGTTTTCAATTAGGATATTTTTCAGATTTTTAGCATATGTAGTTTTGGCTGTAGGGAGGTGGGACACTTGATTCTGACAAAAAATTGCATGGATCAATTAATCGATAAATTGATCCGGCAAACTCGCAATATTTTTGAAAGACTTATCCAACGATACCACACCTCATGGGGTAAACGAAAAAAAAAACAGGCCTCTGAATCTGAGTCTCTGAGCTAAGCTGCAGACGGACGGACAGACAGACGTTTATTGCGAAACTATAAAAAACCGGCCAAAAGCATGTCGGCCCATGCTCAGTGTAGGGCTCCAAAACCGATACTACAAAACAAACACAAAAAAATAACTCAAAAAGCAACAAGTTGACTCTCAATTCGAGTAAAGTCGTGACTTAATTTAATTGCTTAATAGACTTTTAATTCTCCCTGAGTTTAGTGAAAATATATCTACAAAACGTGTATTTTAACTATGTTATATATTATGAACATACATCGCAATTTTCGGTGCAGGAATGATTGACATTACCCAAAGAGTAGGTATTGACTTATAAAAACTATATCATACAGTGTATACAATTCGCAGAGAGGTGCTTATTCATTAGGTATGATATATTTTTTCTCAGACTGACCTATCTGTTTATCTCTATTCTTTCTCAAACCATTCCCGCACTGAAAATTGCGATGTATGATTATGAAGTATTTTTAAACGCCGACCATACCGAGGATTGTTAATATTAAAGGAAAACTAAAACAGAGGTAGATGATAATGACTAATACACTAAAGTTTACAATTTAATTTATTTCAATAGCATTAAAAAGACCTTGACAAATAAATTATCTCGCAACATGATCCTAACTCAAAAATCATTCGATGTTACCCCAACGCACCTAACACAAAGTAGGTTCAATTGGTGACGGATCCAGAAACCAGATAACGGATTGTTTTTTGAATATCTGTTATTACGGCAAATTTCCTAAAAAAAAGTCCCAGTAGGTACTACAATTTTTTATTCAACGTGTTTTTATTTTTGTTGCATCATAAAAGCCGTAAAACATACAAGCGTCAATTTGGTTTGATTAAGGTACTTACGAACCTAAAGAAAAATAACAAATACTACAAAGGCGGCAAGCCGATTATTCATATCTAAATATTATAATACCTACTGTGCGGCGGCTCGTGTAATGAATCTACGGGGTACTAGGGGTATTGCCTTGTGAATCCTGGTCACGGCACCAATTGTAACCAGGACTACACCAACCATTTTAATGATCCTGGTCACGGCATCAATTGTAATGAATCTACGGGGTACTAGGGGTATTGCCTTGTGAATCCTGGTCCACGGCAACAAATGTTAGGGGTCCCCCTCTATAGTTCTACCGACCTACATAATTTTACTACCTAACCTAATGAAACTAACTCCGACAGTTAGTGTACTCCCAAAGCTAATACTACATAGCCTGATTTAATTAACTATATTCTTACTTGAAACAACCTTAGATTAAATGAAGATTAAATATGGCTTGTGATCGTGTAACAGATAAAAGGGACCCAATCGTTGTGAATTACAGTAAATCTAAAATTCTTTAAGTCTTTGTTTTAATACCTAACATTACCTACCTAATACAACCTGCACTCTATCTAATAGTTTAAATTACCTACAAATTTAACTACACATAATTTTAAATAATCCTATATAACTCAGAACTTCTAACCACCTCTATAAGTAGTTAACCTACTATGAAGAAAAAAGTTATCGTAGAATAGTTATAATGTATGGAAAGTACAATCTAGGTAAACCGAAGCATAAAACAATCTCATGTCCATCAAATTATAAGTGTTATGGCCCCTTTCTAGGGGGAATCGGCTCCACCTACGCCGTGTGATTGCTATCACGCAGACCTTAGTCTGTTCCAATAGTCATCCTCCAGAGACAGGGCAGACTCCTTGCCATTTATATTTAATTGATTTTATTTACTGTATAATAAGTCAGTTAGTAGTAAAGTACCAAATTGAGAGGGTTCAAAGTTATTATATTTCAGTATCCAATATAAATGATTCTATTGATCTTTGAATAAAATGTATTTATGCTAATTGTAAATTTATTATTACAAAAGTGTCTTCAGCTTGATATTGCTTAATTCACTGTATGGGCCATGATCTAGACTCTAGTATCTTTCTAGTCTATAATGAGATATTCAATTTTCACCATGTATACATGTTTATCTTTTATAGTAAAACAGAGGTAATACAGAAGTCATTTTGTCTTCTAGCTAGATTGAATCCTCATAATAGCTTTCTGTGCTATGTAAGAGTAAGTATACAGCTCAATTATAAAGCCACTTTAGTATATTGATATAATAGTTTTATTTATATTATTGCAATTTATGAAATCTATTCAAAGATGTCATTTTTATATTTCAAAGTTATTTCAATCCAAACTATTTATTAGGTATAGTTTTTTATCTAGAATGAAACTTAATTTTGTTAGACATGAAGTTATTTATTGCTTCAAATTTCAAATAGATAGATATTTATCAAATAAATACTGAGTCTTATTTATATTGTCTCTAATAAAACATGTTTACTGAGAAGTATTTTATTTGTTACTGAACTTACTTAATTCATTTATTTCATAGAATTAAAGGTTCATATGATTTGATTTAAGTCAATATGAAGAGAGAATTTAAAAGTATAGTTTTATCTCTATCATAAAATATTTACCTATTATGGACGGACTACTAACTTATCCCCATAAGTGATTGTAAGAAAGTTTTTAAATATGAACTTTATTTCATTTCTGATTGCTATCAGTTTTATATTGTACCTAAATTTTAGTGAATAAAAATAAACATTACCTATTTCCCTATTTGAATAAAATCTTAATTCCCTACTTTCCCTAGTCAAGTGATTCTTACCCTAACTCTACTTATAAGGCCTATTCTACAAAGAACTACATCCTAGATAAGGTAAGCACCTTATCCTCATAATTAGCTAGTTCCCTAGGTAAACTGTAAAGTTCCGCCGGGTCTGCTGAGAAAGCAACCTAACACCCGTGTGATTGCCACCCCCCTCACACAGACCGAAGTCCAAGACGGTGAGAGTATGACGCCCTATTGTGTGGTTTACTGTATAGAAATATATAGAGTTTTAAGGAACCAATCCTCAAACTTCCCAAAGCTCTCACGGGTGCAATTGCATGCCCAACCTGTGGACCCCGATCCCACTCCAGGCTGGCCAATGAGAGTGGTGGGCACTTATATAGATGACTATGTTGGTAAAAAGTAACATCTAGGGACGCCCAGTCCTCCTTTTAGACTCTACAAAGTTCCAAACCAAGCCTATTTGTCACCGTTAGGGTCAGCGTGATTCTTCAAGCAAACTGTTAGCCTGGACACCGCTCTGGCATGAAAATATGGTAATCTAGCTTAACTCAAAGACTTTAACAATTACAAATCTTTCCCCCCAAAATCCCCCAAACTGAATTTACTAAGTAAACAACATGCCAGACACAAATGTCAACTAAAAATCTTCTTAACTTGCTAATTCTTTCTTCTAATAATCTGTAACAGAAATTATTAACAAATCCACACACAAATAATTAAATATAATAATTTAACCAATAATTCACGAACAAAAGTATTCTAAACCCAAATTATTATTTAACTTTAATTTAATGTCTAATTTTCGCGTATAAAACCCATTTAATTAACCCCAACAAAAAATTTGATACATACATAACGTCACGCATTTATTCCCAGAGTGGGGTAGGCAAAGCAACAGACTACCAACAACTCTAAACTGGTTGATAATTCTGTAACCACATTTTGCACAGTCAGGTTTTGGTATGTTTACCAGTGTAGGTACTAGTGACAGGTTGCAAGCCCATCGCCTAACAGTACTACAATCCCTTATTCCCTTAGTCGCCTCTCACGACATCCACGGGAAGACATGGAGTGGCACTATTCTAACCCGGGGCAAAAAACAAAACAAAAAAATAAATATTTATTTTTCAAATTCGGAACGTAAGTATGAGCCCAGAACAACAACCGTCCGCACGTGACGAGCGTCAAAGTGCAAAAGCCTCGATTATCTAAATCCCACTACTAAAATATAAAACTTTAATTGGATGTCTAATTTTTCGTAATTTGAATTTCGAACGTAAATACGACCCCAGAGCCACAACCGTCCCCGCACGTGACGAGCGTCAAAGTGCAAAAGCCTCCTCCCCAAAATGGCGACCTGCTTTTATAGTTTTTGAACAAAATCATCGCCATCATCGCGATCAACACTCTTCGGTTACAACGCATTCATTTCGACATGCGCAGTAGCGAGTTGATATTTTTAAGGTTGAATTTAGCGTAAGTACATTATTTTGTCATACTTTTCATAACTTTAACTTGATTATTTACGTTATTCTTTTTAAATGTTTCATTATGTTAGTATTATATTAAAATTGTAAAATTATAAATTATAATTTGTTTGACTATTTTTTTATAATGAATTTCAAATGGAATGAATTCTTTAACTATGTTATCTTGTCAAATATATTGTAGGTTATGTTTTCTTTTGTCATTACTTATACTCTTACATAACATACTTTCTATTCCGTTAATTTTAATGCTGTTCTTTGTTGAATAATTAAATCTTTCTGTAATTAACTAGACAGGTGACCTTTTGGATCGTTACACACGGAACCCTCGGTGCGCGAGTGATGTGTTTACGAGAAGGTAACGATGATTACTTTGCTCTTACGACTTGCCATGAGTTTGTAAGACCAATAAAAATCGTAAAACTAAAGTGTGTACAATTCTCACGTGACGCACTACTTTATGTGACGATGCACGATTATACGAAGTAGTGGGGCGCGTCTTCTCGTGAAGTTCGTAATAAAAATTACCTACTACGAATAAGGAAGTATTCTTAATATTCTTGCGAGATTTTCGCTCGGCATATACACATTTAAAAATTATATATATTCTAGAAGCTTCTGCTGCCTTTTGTTAGCCCTTTTATTAAAGCGTACTGGAAAATAGTTTCAAAAGCAATATAATAATAACAGCGTCGTATTTCTGGTGAATTGGAGAACCCTGGGGAAGACGTCGACTTTACCGAAACAAACAACGAACAGAAAACAAAAACAACCTACCGATCGATATACAGCGTGTACATTTCATACCGGCATAATTATGTTTTATCCTCCCGACGTAATTAACGGTCATACAAATCATGTGAGAGCAATTTTGTTAGTAACTTTTATCATTGAAGCGTAGTTATTTTATTAAAGTTTGTCTTAGGAGCGATGTAACGCATGCACCTTCCTGTTACAAAACGAATTTACGAAGTGGAAAGCATCATCAGTCGTTAATGTATTGACTGTATCCAAGTGCAAGGACGACATGTGGAAAATAAATACCTATCTCAGGCGAGTGAACGCCACGATTAATAAGTGATTTAATCTAAAACGGAAAAAATAATGAACTTCATTTTTGACTTTTATTTGCGGAGAAAACAAATGGTCGTATACTTTAGATGCTTTAATTTGATTGGCGCAGTGTGTGATACATTGCTCGGTGAAATATTTAGTAAGAAAAGATAAAGTACACTTAATGTTACTGTTACACAAGTTTTCCCGTTAATCGGTGTGTTTACACGCTGTATAAGCAGTAAGCACACCGTGATCAACACCGTTCGATGATAATACCTTAGCAATGATGTAAAGCACGATTGTACCTAACATAATACTAACAATCTTACATGTGGCGAACTCTGAAATAAATGGATAACTGGGTGTAAGTTGTGAAGAATGTCAGTACATTTCTCCTATTAGGCAATTTATTTTGGTGCGTATTCCTGCACTACTACATGGTTTTCACTGTGCAATAATTAAACAAAAATAAAATCACACCAGAAATCACGGAAAGTTAAGGTGAAGTTCAGTTCAATTTTCGGAAAAAAAATGTCAAATTGATTAGCAACGTCATGGTCAGATTGCAAATATCCAAGGACTTGGAGCACTTAAAAAAAAGGACCGTGCTTTTACTTTTCCCTTTATTACCCTGTGCATTAAGATAAACCATAAAAAGCCGTATTCAAATTTAGTATCCTAATTGGTTCGGTTCCAGGCGTGGCGTGTGTTCCGGTACCTGTGCACGGTCAACGCGTACGTCTACACGGCGGTCAACCCGCTGCTCTACAGCCTCATGTCCCGGAAGTTCTCGCGAGCGTTCAAGGTGCACTCTAGATTTATTAATCAGAACCATGCAACCGCAACTGCCTATGAAATCTCATCCAAACACCATGACAAGGTTGCATTTCGTTAGAAATAAGTATGTCTATATTCAAATAGCAGTTTTCTAAATAAGTGGACAATATAATTTAAGGAATATAATATTATAATTATGTTATCAAAAATTAAAGGATTTTTCTTTTAGATACTTAAAAGAAAACATTGACAGAAATAATCTTACTCCTTTTAAATACTATAAGCGATTAGAGTTATACTTTCACGACAGTATATTATATAATATTTCAAGAACCGCGTTGCCGAAAGGTGGTACTTAAGAAAACCAAAGCAAACGCAAAGCATTTTTTACCATTAGTTAGGAAGTCACACGTTGTACATGTTCCATGGGAGACGCTGTTATTAAGTTTGGCAGGGCAGAACTATATCACCTTTATTCACAAAAAAATAGTATTAAAATGAAGACCTCTAAACAAAAAACACGAGTTCCGCATAGGACTTACCTTAATTAATTACATGTTTCAGCGTTTACTACAGGGCCGGAATTCTCGGAGCCTCAGCTACAACGCTTCAAGAGAACTTCCACTTGATATAAGGTTGCGTAACACCTACTATTAAAGGACCGTCGAACGCGAGCAATGGACAAACTATACAGTGCGTGAATGAAGACGCCCGTAGATTATACAAAACTGTTCGTACCTGTAATAATAAACCAGTACTTTAATTTTATTCTAAAAAAGAAAAGCGAATAATGTTGATTTGTATATTAAATATAATTATGTACCTACACGGCGAATTTTATGACTCAATCGTGCTCAGGACCCAATTTTACAGCAAATTTTACCTTCACGGACATTACCTTTTATACCTAGATACTTACTGCATTTTTAATTCGATATTTCACTTTTGTAAAAAAAAACTGTCTAGCTCTAAGATAAGAAATTAGAAGATTACTTACTCTATAAATAGCAGTTTTTTTATAATACTAAGTAAAATAGAATATAAAAAATATTCTACGTTGTTTGATTAACTGAATTGTTCATAAATTAAGACTTGCGACCGTCTAGTTATAATTATAATTAAAATATAATTATAATTAAAATATAATTATAATTAAAATATAATTATAATTAAAATATAATTATAATAATATCTAAATAATCAAAATCTAAGTCAATCAATAAACAAGCGAAAAATACAAATGAATAAACACAAAATAACACGCACCGAAAACCCATTCAACTATGGATCAAGTCTGCAACAATAGTCCAATTTTCACCCTCACATTATCCTTAAAATATGATAGCTTACGGGTATTATTGCTGGATATACAGTTAGGCCTAACATCATTAGCTTTAAAGTATAGCCATATAGCTATCATATTTTAAGAATAATGTAAGAATGAAAATTGTACTATTGTTGTAGGCTAGGACCATAGTTAAATGGGTTTAAATGGCAGTTGAAATAAAAAATTCACTCGCCTTGTTTTTCTTTTAGGCTCAGTTGCAGTGGTCGTTAACCCGCATGCTAGTTGCAATACATTAACGAGTTGGTATTCTTGTTGGTAGTCGGGAGCTATTGCAACGACGCGATGCAACGCTACAAGCATGCGGGCTAAATCCTAATGAAACTGAGCCTTTATACTAATTTGAGCGGTCAGTGCTAATGTAACAAATTAAGAAGGAAGAATAATTATTAGTTTTAGTAATAAAAACAAGCAAAGACATCTTCTTAAACAACTTTCTTTTTAATTTACCATTGTGCGTTTAATATTAGTTTAGTTGCAGGTTTTATCGACGAAGTAGTTTAGCATTAGGTACCTACCCAGTGGTGCTAGACAACTTGCATTCGACAATCGTTAGCGATTATGTTTCGATTGATAAATGTATGGATTTGACGTAAGCCACCGAGATAGTAACGTGACACTTACGTCAATTCCATATATTTTTCAATCGAAACATAATCGCTAACGATTGTCGAATGCAACTTGTCTAGCACCACAGTTTTGCCTTTAGTACCTATAAGCGTACACGGTGCAACTTTACTTTGCCGTATAATACTTCGCCGACGAAGTAAAAAGAAGTAAATTTAATAAAAGCTTTTAATGCGTGTTTTTTTTAACTTTTAATGCTAATATTTTTCTAGATATACGTTTAAACACGTACTGAATGAGTTCTTCCACTTGGTAATATAACTAAAAAAACCAGCAGACTGCTAGAAATTGGTACATTACGTTACTCTCTACCATGAAATTGGCCTTTGGCAGATGGTTAACATTTATCACTGAAGTTACTGTCCAACTGAAATTAGAACAGACCGGCCATTTTGGTATAGGTAGTTTAGTCAAGAGATGAGATTCAAAAATCGACCCCCTCATGAAAGTTTTACTCTTACTCATCAAATGTCAAGTTATTATAATAAACATCAAGTAGGCCTTCTATCGAAAGATCCTAAGGACACCAAAACAAACGATCAATCGTTACGACCGGCTAAATCACTCACGGCATCAAAGATAACTACTTTAGTTCAGAGACATTCCGTTTCTGTTCTTGTGATTTATTTTATCCAGTAAACCTTGTTAATGAGTTAAGTTAATTTATTAAAGAAGTAATAAAGGTAAGATATGAAAAAAGTCAAAGTAAACAAATTAGATAGTAGAAAACCCTAAGTAGAACGAGATTGTTAAAATTTAATGTTTTTTTGCTCGGAAGTGTTGCTAATGCTGCGCCTCTATTCTACTGCGTTCTAACGATATCGCTTTTGACGTGTTTTAAAATCGTTTATGTCACAGTCGCCATTATTGTAAATGACATAAGAGTTATCAAAACGTTGACAATACGGAAACACGTCAAAGACGATATCGTTGATACCGTGTAGAATCCCAGCCCTGGTCAGGTTTGGCGTCACGAAATATCACTTATACAAGCCAAGAATGATTTTGCCGCCCTATTTGCTGATTGGTCAGCCAAATTGTTGTGCAACCTTGAGAACAAACGAAAATCAATCTATCAATCTATCAACATGCTAAAAGATACACAGACTAAAAATAAACTTGGTCCCAATCCTCAAACTACACGAGATAAAACTAGAGATATATCAAACGTACAATTTTATTGTCACTTTCGAATAAAAAATGCATGAGAATAGGTACCTACAATTTAAAGGTTCTATTACAATAATCAAATGTCATTCATTCCATGCCGGGTGGATAAACTTGGGCTAAGAATACGCCTTTGTAAAATCATCGAAAAATTTGTTCTACGTTATTTTAAACATTAAATCGGGAAGTGGATTGCAAACATTATATTATTATTTATATATAAAGACGCTTGTTTTGACTGATTCATCATCGCCCAGCCGAAACTGCTAAAGGTAAACTTTTGGAATTTGGAGGGGAAGTTGATTTTGTAATGGAAGCATCGTTACAGAAGGAATTTTTCGCAATTCAACACCTAAGGATAAAAGGGGGTTGCAAAGTTTGTATGGGAAAATGTATTTTTGTGGTCCAATTTACTTGAAACTTAGTAGAAATACTCTTCAATGCAAATTATGAGACAGGTATTTCAGCGATTAATAAAATTCAAACCCTAGATGGATAAAAAAGGGTTGCAAAGTTTGTATGGGAAAAAATACTTATACAGGGTGACCCACGATAAATGACTTTTGAGTTAAGGGGTAATAGAGTAAGTCAAACTGAACCTAACTACAAGTTTTTTTTTTTTTTTTTTTAATTTTAGGCTTCCTCATAATTTAATTTAAGCATCAATATTTCCTAGTGTGGTTATGCCCTTATAACCGATACACTCAATGACGGACATGTGGGTTCCATTCATAGCTCAAAAGTTCATTAAACTTTAACCTTGACACCAACGGAATTTTGACATCGTCAAAAAGGCTACATCTTCATTGCAATACCTGAAGGATATTAAACTCTGTACAATTATAAATAGGGTTGAATATGCAATATTTTTTATAACAGATGCACCATTTTTAATAAGGAATTAATTGAAGTTTGTCTTCTGTCACAACAATTCAATTAATAGGCACCTCTACTCAGTGAAAAGCAATTGAAAGATAATTTATTGGAAATGTTACGTTTATTTCTTGCACAGATAAAGTTATTATTGTGTTAATGTACCTAGGAAGTAAAAATACAAGTAAAAAACACTTACTGCGCCTGAAATTGTACCTAATTTCTCAACTAATCTTGAAAGTTATTTGATGAATAACTACTATTTCTTATGTCCTGTGTTTATATTAACAGTTTAAAACTCAAATTACATGAGACACAGTTAAGTAAACACTGAATGTTAAGATTGACTAAGTCTCCACAAACTAAGCACATTAAACCTACGTCACTGTAAAAATCGCACACATAGAGGTGTCCAACGCACCTCCTAAAGTTATCAAAACAAGAATCATACTACTAAACCGTTTTTATACAGCAATTAATAAAAAAACGCCGAATCATTTTTAGCAGATGAACAGTTAACGTCATAACTCATTCATCAATCGACCATAGACCAAGGCGAGTCGTGACAGATTTTTAGATCCTCTAAAGAGGTATTACGCTAACAAACCTTCACCGCCTGCCGAGCAACATAAACCAAGTGATCACTTAATACGGTAATTAAGGCTTTTAAAACCATTATTTCAAGAGTGGTTCATTTAAGTATAAGAGTATAATTATTACTTCAACGGCAATTTAATGAAAGTCTGGCGGAAAAGTCGGCCTTACTGCTAAAATCGAAGTTTAACGCTACAATAGCACTTTCCCTTTCTTTCGATTGCGTTATAACTGTTGAGTGTAAAGGATATACCTAGCTTTCGAAGTTTCATATTTAGGAACAACCCTACCAGACTGCGATTTAAAACCGAGTACCGATTACAGAAATCCTCATAGTCCTCAGTATCTTGGCAAAATAGGCGTAGAATGCTTACTCTAAGTACGTAAAGGGAGATGTTTTAAACTTAAGTATGTAGTGAAAGAGGAACAGAGAAGTTTCTCAACATTAATAACGAGTACACTACTGACCTTCATTTGCAAATTAATTAAGGCTGTGCACGCAGCCATGCACTCAGTCGCCCTCTAGAGTCTTAAAATTGAAGACAGACAGAAGACAAATAATTATGATCGTCCCAAGCCCGTAGGTTGGCTAAAGTTGACGGTAATGAGGAAATTAAGCGCTACCGGAGCTTACCATTATTTTCAAAGATGTTTCTTGTTTTTTTAAGATTTACAACTAAAATGATATTCTTATGATGAACCTCTTTTCGTGTGATATTGATTAACGATGGATGACATGTCATACTTAAATGACACACATCGACTAACTTTTTATGTGGCACAAGCCCCGTGGCTGCCATTAAAAGAGAAGAAGAAGAACTTTTTATGTGACAAATGTCACAGGAATTTTACATTGTTGTTCTCTGTTTTTGAAAAAGTATACATAAATATGAATACAGTAAGTATTACGATGAGTATTTAATTCGCATAAAATTATTCAAGGTGATCCTTACGTAGAAAACTTAAGTTCAGTAGTGGATAGCCAATTTTATACAAGGATCTTAAACAAATATTTGTTAATGTTACAGCACAAAGGTATGAAATTAAAAAAAGTAATTGAAGAGGACTGTATTCCAATGCAAGCTTTTAACGAAGAGAGTGCAAGTCGGGACTCCAAGGAACTATCTCGGAATCCGTATCAGCCAGTTGCTCAAGAACACCGGAACGATTTAGTTAAGTACCTACTCACTCAGCTTGGCACAGATTTGCTGTTTACTCCTCTATTGTAATAATATCTTGTCTTCTCTGTCTTTTATTATAAAATGAATGCCAAATTTAGTTTGCTGGGTAGTCTGGGTGGATGTATATTAAGTTTACACGCTTAAACCATTTTTGATGAAATGTGGAAATAGTGGAAATAGTCTCTTTTTCTTGGAGTACGAACTGATTGATACTTCCATGCTAGTATTAAGAATGCGAAAGTAATCCTATTAGTCTGTTTGTATGTTTGTTTGTTGCGGTTTCACAGATCAACCGGTAAACCAAATTTAATAAAATCTGTTGAGGATATAGCTTGAAGCCCGGAGACCCGAAGAGGGTCATAGGGTACACATTATGTTGGAAAATTGCATAATTCCCGAGGGAAGAGCGACAAACGGCTTTTACGTGAACGGAGTTAAATTTTAGCTAGTTTCTAGTATATTATTGTTGTTTCAATGTCTATAAAACCTTATGTATGTCTTGTTATGTGGCCTTCATCGCTACACGACTGAACCGATTTTCATATAAATTGTAAGAAAATAGTTTAACCCCAGTTTTGGTCCTGGGGTATTTTTTATCCCAGATAGTTAAACACTGCACAAACTACTTTACCATTGGAAGACGGAAATCGTAGTTCCTGATGAAATAGCGATTAACAACTTCTGCGCCGACCTGCGCGGGCTTTAGCGTATAATAGTATCCGAAGACAATGCAACATTTTGATGACTTAGAGCTAATCTGAAAATACAATCGGAAAGTGGCAATAGGATCTCCGCTGAATTTTATAAATGCGAATTTGGGTCTGTCTGTCTCACAAAGTATTACATTGATCCCCGAAAATGCCTTAGGCTCTGTGGGATAGTTTTTAACCATTCCTACTTATTTCGCTACCCCTACTGCCCTAGTACCTACTTAGTGTTTGTTTGTTAAATTTTCAGAGTATAAGGCTTCAACCAATCGATGGAATATTTTATAGCCCGGATACGAACACGGGTAATTTTTTTCCCGAATAGAACAGTTCCCGAGGATTAACGAAAACCTATTTCTGCGCTGTTGAAGTCACGAGCGAAATGTAATGGTATGCGTAGTAAGTGGTATAAATACCAAGCTAGGTTTTCTGTTTACTAAAAATCAGAAAAAAAACTTAAATGAAAGAGCATATTATTTTAACGAACTTCACAGGAAAACTATCACGGCTAAGTAGACATCATTGGTATCTTGAGATCAGGCCATTAAAGATTTTATACCTACTAAAATCATCTAAGACGGCACCAATTAACTTTAAATAGAAAATTCGTTATTATTTGTTGATTTTTATGTGCCTCTACACTGAGCATGGTCCGGCATGCTCTTGCCCAGTTTGTTTGTTTGTAGTACTTAACGGCTTAGGAACCCTACACTGAGCATGGTCCGACATGCTCTTGCCCGGTTTTTATGTTTGTAGTAGGTACTTAACGGCTTCGGAACCCTACACTGAGCATGGTCCGACATGCTCTTGCCCGGTTTTTAATGTTTGTAGTACTTAAAGGCTTAGGAACCCTACACTGAGCATGGTCCGACATGCTCTTGCCCGGTTTTTATGTTTGTAGTACTTAGCGGCTTCGCCAGTTTTTAATGTTTGTAGTACTTAACGGCTTCGGAACCCTACACTGAGCATGGTCCGACATGCTTTTGCCCGGTTTTTATGTTTGTAGTGCTTAACGGCTTCAGAACCCTACACTGAGCATGGTCCGACATGCTCTTGCCCGGTTTTTATGTTTGAAGTACTTAGCGGCTTCGGAACCCTACACCGAGCATGGTCCGACATGCTCTTGCCCGGTTTTTATGTTTGTAGTAGGTACTTAATGGCTTCGGAAACCAACACTGAGCATGGTACGACATGCTCTTGCCCCGTTTTTATGTTTGAAGTACTTAACGGCTTCGGAACCCTACACTGAGCATGGTCCGACATGCTCTTGCGCGGTTTTTATGTTTGTAGTACTTAACGGCTTCGGAACCCTACACTGAGCATGGTCCGACATGCCTTTGCCCCGTTTTTATGTTTGTAGTACTTAACGGCTTCGGAACCCTACACTGAGCATGGTCCGACATGCTCTTGCCCCGTTTTTATGTTTGTAGTACTTAACGGCTTCGGAACCCTACACTGAGCATGGTCCGACATGCTCTGGCGCGGTTTTTATGTTTGTAGTACTTAACGGCTTGGGAACCCTACACTGAGCATGGTCCGACATGCTCTTGCCCGGTTTTTATGTTTGTAGTACTTAGCGGCTTCGGAACCCTACACTGAGTATGGTCCGACATGCTCTTGCCCAGTTTTTAATGTTTGTAGTACTTAACGGCTTCGAAACCCTACACTGAGCATGGTACGACATGCTCTTGCCCGGTTTTTATGTTTGTAGTGCTTAACGGCTTCAGAACCCTACACTGAGCATGGTCCGACATGCTCTTGCCCGGTTTTTATGTTTGTAGTACTTAGCGGCTTCGGAACCCTACACCGAGCATGGTCCGACATGCTCTTGCCCGGTTTTTATGTTTGTAGTACTTAATGGTTTTGAAAACCAACACTGAGCATGGTCTGACATGCTCTTGCCCCGTTTTTATGTTTGTAGTACTTAACGGCTTCGGAACCCTACACTGAGCATGGTCCGACATGCTCTTGCGCGGTTTTTATGTTTGTAGTACTTAACGGCTTCGGAACCCTACACTGAGCATGGTCCGACATGCCTTTGCCCCGTTTTGATGTTTGTAGTACTTAACGGCTTCGGAACCCTACACTGAGCATGGTCCGACATGCTCTTGCCCCGTTTTTATGTTTGTAGTACTTAACGGCTTCGGAACCCTACACTGAGCATGGTCCGACATGCTTTTGCTCGGTTTTTAGCTTTACATAATGTTTGTGCGCCAGTATTTTCATTTATTTCAAATGTTACAAGTCAATTTGAAAACATTTAGTTCAAATGTTACAAGTCAATTTGAAAACATTTAGTTCAAATGTTACAAGTCCTGTTATTGAAATGGGCCTTCCTTACTATTCATGTCCATATTCCATATTAACTCGTCTTTATCTTTTCTTTATTATTGCTATTTTATTACATAGTGCAAAACAAAGTTGCTTCATCTGTCTGTCTGTCTGCATATCCGCTGACTCCTCCTAAACCACGCATCGGATTCTTATGCGGTTTTCACTATCAGATTTCTTTTTTCACGGGAGGCTTTTAATGTATAATAATTTCCTTTTTCTGTAAGGGTATTACAGAAACACACGTAAACCGAAGCGAAGCGAACCGAGGGCGGGTCACTAGTACTAAATGCGAAAGTAACTCTGTTAGCCTGTTTGATTATTTGTTATGGTTTCACAGCTAAGGAGGAGGCAGGCACACAAGCACTCAGGCCATCTGATGGTAACTGGAATCTGAGAACCATAGATATTTGAATTCTCAAGACTATAATCTTAAGACTGCAATCCTATTACCTCAAATGCGTTGCCAAACCTGAGGATTAAGATGGAATGCGTCTATGCTAGTAATTTCACCGTTTGTCGTATCCCCACACCGGAACACAACAATGCTAACACTGTTGCTTACTTTTTTACCTTTCAATTGCGAGGGAATAAGGGCTTGTAGTACTGTTAGGCGATGGGCTTGCAACCTGTCACTAATACACTAGTAAACTTCTTGGCCCGATTGTGCATAATGTCATTAAGGAATTATAAACGAGTATTCTTAGAGTTGTTGGTGTTTCTGTATTTCTGCCTACCCCAATCTAGGAATGAAGGCGTGATATTATGTATACGAAATTTGAAAGAGTAAAATTTGATAATGCTATTTTATGGTATCTAAGACCTGATCTGATGATGGAGTCGGTTTGTGGCGGAATTTTGAATGTGGTCAAGTGAAACATGGGAAATGTATCACTTTTTTACATATTCTCGATCCTTACGTACATTGTCAAATTGTTGTTGTACCTATGCTTAGACTAATTGATTTTAATTTTAGGTTAACTGAAGAAGAAGGAGACAGTACGTATGACTATTAATTTTGATAAGGAATCATAAATAAGGGAAGAAAGAAGGAAACAATGATTTGAGGAAAATAAAGCTATAAGTGTAATATGAACTTCAAGACTATCAGAAGAAATGTTAATATCATAGTTATAGTTCATAAATACTGCTGAAAATAGAGTAGTTAGGTGCGGTCTGTTAATTGCGCATATAAAGCAAAGCAATTTAATACCCATGTAGCCATAGGTTGTCAAAGGAACTAAGTCCGACGAATAATCCAAATGCGAGCCATATCGATCCTGCATAGCTACAGAACCGGTAAAACCATATTGCTTTTAACACCGTATCGTATTGTTTTTCCTCGTCCGCCATTACTTTCAAGTAAATAAGAGTCATTCTAACATTGGCAATACGATAATATGTCAAAATCAATATTGTTTTACCAAGTATATCAGAGGCTATTTATGTAATGCATAATCATACGCATCGTACACTGTCGGTTAAGTTCGTATTCGTCCTGCTGTCTCAATTAGTTTATCGATGGGTAAGTACTGAAGCCACCCTGTAAAGCTAACTGTTTTGACCGAAAAAAGGTGTAGTTATGACTCTTCAATACATCTGTCTGTCATACTACTTCGGGCGTCATCGACCCCACGGCAGAAATCTGCAGAGATGCAGTCGCGATACAGCATCGCTAAGCCATTGCTACAACCGCGATGCAGCATCGATACAGTCATAATGCAAAATTCTTTAATTTTTTCACTTTTCCTATACTTGTCTATCCAAAACAGTGTCGCGCGTAAGTTTAGTAGCGATGCTGAATCAATACAGTCGCGCGTTTGCAACGATGCAAAAGCTATACTATTCAATTGCACTGTATTACTTCAGAAAAGAATTCAGATAAAAAACTAGAGTTAGAGGACTTATTATAGGTCACTAGTAGAATGACTCGGTCGCAAAATTACCGACTCGCAAAATGACCCCATCGCTTGTAGCCCACATCTCAAAATGTCTGAGTCGTAAAATGACTACATCGCTTGTAGCCTACTTCTCAAAACGTCCGAGTCGCAAAATGACCACATCGCTTGTAGCCTACTTCTCAAAATGTCTGAGTCGCAAAATGACCACTTCGTTTGCGTTACTAGGTAGGTTAGGTTCGTTAGGTAACTTTAAATGCCCGAAGGGCAAATTTCCCAAGAATAGCAGCCCCGCCATGCGGGGCTGCGTCGACTTTGCTAAGACAGGCATAAAATGAAAAAAGCAAAGTGGTCATTTTGCGGCTTAGTCATTTTGAGATGTGGGCTACAAGCGATGTGGTCATTTTGCGACTCGGACGTTTTGAGAAGTAGGCTACAAGCGATGTGGTCATTTTACGACTCAGTCATTTTGAGATGTTGGCTACAAGCGATGTGGTCATTTTGCGATGTGGTAATGTTTCGATCTAGTCACTCTACTAGTGACCCCTTATTATACGTGTAAAACAAATCGTAAATATACTGCACCTGTGGCACCCATAGTGAAGTTTCACCGGTGTGTCAGAACAATGATTGGTCGCCTGTTGTAAGTGCCAAAGAATAAGAACTAAAGGCATAGAAGGAGCGATAAAATAAAAGGTAACATACAGATAGCTGTTATACACAGTCTTTTTGGGATTCAGTGTGCCGAAAAGAGACGGCTCTGTAAGCTAAAATATCATGGTCGTACAATGTTGCTGTCGCACACTGTTGCATGTATAATCTGCGACCATGATGCCCAGTTGGTGTCGTTGGAGTCCAGTTTACGCAAGTTGACAACTGTGTACGGCTAGTAATTAGCAAGAACTGGGCCTCTATTCAGGTGCGTTAAAACGATATCGTGTTTGACACGTTTAAGAATCGTTTATGTCACAGTCGCCATTATTGTAAATGACATAAGAGTTATCAAAACGTTGACAATACGGAAACAGGTCAAAAACAATATTGTTATAACGCAGTTGAATAGAGGCCCTGTACTCTTTCCTTTTTTTTAACTTAACGTATTGAAATTTTCGGATGGGTATAGATTTACGCGTTCGCTTTAACACGTTCCCTGTCCGGGTGCCCGCAATGTGGGGTCATGAACATGGGTTTTTGTTTGGGGACAGTGAACGTGTCTATGCCTTTAAATCTTATTCTATGGTAAGTGCACCTTAACGCTTTTCGGTTATAAATATTATTATTTAAACTTCTTTCGCTATTGTCCACTCAAATAATGATTCGTTACTTTTAGGTTTTATATCAATGTTCGAAAGTCCGAAAGTGACAAATCACTGACTATGCAATATGTGTTTTTTGTACTTGATATTATTTACGTCAACATAATAAAAAAGTACCAAAAATGTCTCATTTTTATTTGTCCGTTAATCAAACAGCACAATGTAGTCCCCTCATTGAGGCCAAACTGACCAGGGAACGTGTCAAAAAACTAATGAATAATATCAAGGTCATTACGCACTCGGCGGTCAGGTCGCCCAGTGCGTAGCTGAACTTATGTAGGTAGGTGTGCTTACGCTAAACCGCACCACCGACTTCGAGGAGGTTCTATTCATAAAATGTCGTTAAACAACGATAGTTTAGGGTTCAAACTACTTATTCAATACCTATTTCACGAAAAACGCCTGAAGCTGTCTAGTTAAAAGTAAATTACTGTCACGTAACTTTCTGTCATTTCATCATACTTCATATTTTGTTTGAATTTTGTTGAATAACAATTTAATTTGCTTATTTAAATAGAAACTTATTAAAATACTAAGTAATAAATATTAGTAAGTACACATATTATTATTATGTATACTTGTATTTATGAGAATGCAGTGTTTGAAATCGAGAAACGTGAAACTTATGAACGTGGTTAATCATTTCATAATGCTGAATGAGGATCAAATGGATTAACAAACGGATAATAATGATGCAGTAAGAAAAAATTTACGCACTTCATATTTCTCGATATGTTGAAGAATATTTTAAGTAAATTGCGGTAAGTTTGGCATGTGTCAACAATGAGTGATCATTGATAGTGACCTTGATCTTGAACTGCTCTGACATTAAATACTACGATAGTACTACAAATAGTAAAGGTAGGAACACACCTATTTTAATATTTTATATTGTGTTTTTTTTATAATTTTTTTTTAGTGAGTAGCTGAATGAAAACTTCATAGGCCTATTCAGTATAACGTACTTTATCACCCCTTGACTCCAAAAGCGATTACTCGCGGGTCACCCTGTATAGTAAAATTTACTTGAATCTTGGTAAAAATGCTTTTCAATGCAATTAATGAGACACGTATTTCAGCGATTACTAAAATTCAACCCCTAGAAGGATGAAAGTCAGTAGTAAAATTTGTATAGATAAAATATTTTTCACCTCAGCACCTCGAAAAGGGTGGTTTTGCTGATTAAAAACAGTGACCAAAATATGATTTTGCTGCGAGCGTGAGACAAAGTAACTTTATAATTATTGTTCCGTGGCCGTGGTGCGGCGCACGGGCGGCTGGGGGATGTCGTTTTATTTTTTTCCTACTCCTGTACTTTTATCTGTTATTTATATAGTCACGAACACTAATATAAAAATATAGATAATATGTCCGCAGGACATTCCGTAGAAAACTCTATCTAGTCTATTCCCCTTAACAGCACTTGTGCTTTTTTGAGCCAAAACGACATGCCTAGCTGCCAAAGCTTACACCTAGGTTAATTTGACCAATCAAAATACTTCACCAAATTAATCAACCAATCACAATACACATTGACTGTCAATCGGAACGTTAGGTTCTTTTTGGTATGTAAACTCTTTTACTAATTTAACTCTTTAAAAACATGGTATCAACCAATCAGAATGCAGCTATATTAAAATCGACCAATCAGGTAAAAGAACTCATTTCTCAAATCATTAGGAGTTTTTAGTCCCTATTTCACAAGTTAAATCGATTGTGCAACTTTTTTTAAAATATAAAACCTGGCAAGTGCACATCAATTTAAAAACAATGACATATATTTTGTCCTTTTCGAATGTTTCCCGCTCGTTTGTTGTTCTGTGCTTCGTTCGTTCGTAAATTTTGTTAATTTAATTTTGCATTTTATTTGAAACCTAGTCGTAGAAAAAGTATTGTATGCAACGGTGTATAACTAAGTCAAAAAATACTCGTGGCGTCTTGCTTTACGATGTTCGCCAGCGGCTCACATCGTAACCACACCACTCGTCTTTTTTGACCTCTCTTATACAACTGTTGCATAATAGTTTATTCTGACTAATAGTTCAATCTGACTACTTATAACTACACATTAGACCGGCTGGTGAGCCACAGCGCAGATTACACAGTCTATGCGGCGCGAGTATGAAAAGAAGTTCTAGTATACTTAACATTATTTTTATCTAATACATCATAAGATCTGTAACCATTACTTTTGTAAATTGTTCCTTCTAACAATACATTTTTAGTTACATGTTTCTTAAACCAAATACTTTGACCAACATCAAACTGTTTCTTAAATCTGCTAGTCTTATTATAATTTATAATATTATTTATTAGTAACAGTCCAATCCATTTGCTGCTTTACAATTTTATTAAAAATAAAATACTAAACATAAAAATAAATAGGTTGCAAATACTTCGTATTGATATCTTAGTCTAAATTTCTATAGAAATTCACTTGAAGACAAATTTGTACCAAAGAGGGGTGAAGTTCGATATTTTAATAAAGCCAGACTGGCTTTATTAAAATATCGAACTTCACCCGTCTCGTAGTCAGTTTTGTCTTCAAAACATTTAATTAATATTCTCTTTGCAATTTGAACTCCTCTTTCTGCCATTCCGTTGGACTGAGGGTAACGAGGAATTGTATACAGGGTGGAAAAATAAGTCGAACCCTGCAGGGAAACTGACTTAAACCCTTAAGTTGGCTTATTTAACTTAAATGAGACATTCCTTTGTTAAAAAAAAAAAAACTGCATTCAAAGTTTTATTCGTTTTTCCAATTTGTGTATCCGGAACGAGGGGGCTCATTTCGAACAATTTATCAGTTAAATAATTAAAGTAGGTACTTATAACAAATCGATGATAAAATAAAGTTAATGTTTGACTTTACGATCACTTTGTTTATTAGAGAAATTTTATCCTGATGAATAATCCTATCGATCGAGCGAAATGCGAGTGTTTTTTTTTCAATTTTAGTTGGTTCGAGTCCCGGGCGAGGCAAGCGAGTTTTAGAAAATCTTTGAATGCCGTTCTATTTCTTTTTAAAAATAAAGGGATGTCTCCTTTAAATAAAATGAGCCAACTTAAGGAATTAAGGTAGTTTATCTCCAGGGCCCAACTTATTTTTCCACACTGTATATAAATGTAAATCCACAATCATAAGCAAAATCTCTACATTCTTAAGAATCAAACGGTACATGATCAGAAACTATTTATTTCCTTAAGAATGCTAAAATTAGAGAAAAAGTCTATTAACATATTAATAAATAATAATGAATTAACGACGACGATAACTTTTTGTTTTAAAATCCATGATATTAATAGCCAATTTGGAAAATAGTTTAGGCAGTAATGGTTCTTTGACATTGTTATTCTGTAATGTTTGACATGAAAAACAGCGCTTAACAAATTCTTTTAAAATATGTGAATCGATATGTGGCGAATAATATAAAGTTCTCGCTAAGTAATTGTTTCATTTTTGACATCCCAATGTGTCCTTCTTGTAAAGTTTTCATAAATGTTAATCATAAATCTTTAGGGACTACTAATCTGTTATTAAAAAACACTAAATCATTATTCACTGAAAGTTCACCTCACAAATATGACATGAATGTAAATCATCAGGAATATCTTTACTATTAATTGTCCAGCATTTTTTAATAAATTTTCTTACCATAATTAACTCTTTATCTTTGGAACTTTTTCAAAATAATATTTATTTTGTTCTTCAGTACATTCCATGTCTGTGCTAAGCCTGTGCAGTGTATAACCTCATACATTAGTGATCTGATATGAGCGTGATAATAAATCAGCTATATACACTAACTTCCCTTGCAAATATTTAAAGTCTACAATAGTGAAATTTACGAGTTGGCCCCTTTTAAGAACTTTTAAGTGTAGTCTACACTTAAAAGTTATTTTGCAATTTGTGAAAAATTTCGTTCTGACGGTGTTAAACTTTGTGAAGCGATGCAAACAGGTTTTCTATTTTGAAGTATACAACATCCAAGGCCATTTTTGGAAGAATCAGATTGAATGTTAAAGGACGCTTTA
Organism: Acleris holmiana; assembly: GCA_949316455.1. Classification (NCBI taxonomy): domain Eukaryota; kingdom Metazoa; phylum Arthropoda; class Insecta; order Lepidoptera; family Tortricidae; genus Acleris; species Acleris holmiana. The sequence continues at coordinate 4,735,424 of OX438765.1, read as the reverse complement.
TCATCAAAATTTTGTAGTTCTTAATGCATACATTTTCATGAACTTCCGCCCAAAGCCATAAAACATCTTTCTTTAATAATAATTGGAACGCTGATGCAAGATCAGCCATAAATGGAACAAATTTTCTTAAATAATTAACCATTCCTAAAAATATTTGCAACTTTTTCTCATTATTTGAACTATTCATATTAATAATAGCTCTAGATCAATTTTCATGTCCTTTTCTGAAAATATATGTCCAAAATACCTTATTTCACTTAATTTGTACTGAAATTTATTAGAATGAAATCGAATATTATGTTGTTCGGCACGTTCAAAAACTTAGGTTAGGTAATATTGCATCATGCTCAGCTTCTGTGGACCCACATATTAATAATCACAGTATACAACAATATATTCAAAAGCCTTTCCACTACATTTTTGGTAATATTTCAGGAGGAATTGTCAAGCCAAATGTCATTCTTAAAAAAATATAGCAGCCAAATGGGCTGTTAAGAGTACACAAATATTTGGATTTCTAATTAAGGTTAATGTTTTAAAATCCGTCCGACAAATTAATCTAATACTGTGAAATATTTTTTATTACTAACTAAGAATAAGTAACAATATTACTAACTAAGAATAAGTTAGGATGGGAAGGACTACAAATATGTCTGGATAAAGAGAGGAAGGTTTTTTCTGCGAAAAGATGAAACTACACAAACTATTATAACAGAGACCTGGTTGAGGGCAGTATTGATTGGAAGTAGGCCGGGGACAGTAACCATTGCTATCACACCTCTTCAATAAAACAAACTCTTATAGACTTTGCTCATCTCAATAACTTGAACCAATGTAATACCTAATACCTTGAACAGAATATTACAGGGTGACATCAAAGACGTGATCAAAAGTGATATGACTTGAACATTAAAGTGGGATCCGAATAATATAGGTATGTAGGTGTTTAGATGTAGTATTCAGACTTAATCACGCAATGATCAAAATTAAATAATCTATCTAAATAGCGTGGTCACCCTACTTGACAGAAAGAAATGCAAAGATAAACATAGAAAAACAAAACAAATAAATGACAATGACTGATTTGAATTGTCACTGTGACTGAAGTGTCATTAAAATAAAAAAGTCTGAATAGGATCCAAAGGGATCCAAAGATTCGAAAAATAGGGTTAGGGTTTACTAAATTGGTGATTTAATTAAGGGAAAATTAACAATAAATAAATAGCTTTTGTTTCTTGTAACTAATATTGCTCGAAAATGATCATCAATTACAGAATGTGAAAAACTGGTTTCTGATCGCGTCTTCGATGTCACCCTGTAGATTTGATGCTCCTTAACTTCCTCTCTTGTTCAGTTAGTGCTTCTGCGGATGCGCTGAGTGTTGTCGATCCGTACCATCCCCCCCCCATCCCTCTGAGCTGAATGCGAGTCTGCAGCACTCTGGCAGCCTGGCGTCAAACACTACTAACACAAGACCCAACTTCGACAAGGTGTCTCTGATCATGGGGCTTTAAATGTAGGGATCGAATCTACTTCTCAAATGGAACTCCTTTTGTTCTACGACTTTAAAAAATGAGGTAATTAATAGTTTTTATTTTTATACAAAATAAATTAATTTACTGATTTTACTAGTAACTTCCGAAAGTTTGATCACGTACAGCTTACTATATATTATTTACTAAGTCGTAGAACAAAAGTTTTGCATTTGAGCAGTAGAATCGATACCTACATTTAAAGCCCCATGGTCAGAGACACCTTGTATAAGGCAGACTATGTATCTATTTTAAATTTCTAGGGACAAGTAGACTGGACTCAAAATTTGATTCATATTGACGGTGTTGATGGTATGCTCGATGTTTTTTACGAATCGATCCTCATTATTCGTCGTTTCTCACATGAGGCACCAGAAGGGGTGAGAAATTCTTATATTGCACTTTTTTATAGAGGTCGACAGTTGTCTCGCTTAGGTTTAGCTCTTTCTGTAGTTCTGCATTTTCCATTTTTAAACTCTCTATTTCCATATAAGCCCCGTCTAACTCCATTACTAGCTGTTCCATTTCAAGATTCATTACCATTAGTTTAACAGCCGGATCATGCAATGAACTTTGAAATAAATCAACAATCTCGCTGTTACTTGTTAGATCTACTGAGGCACCGCATAAATTAGTGTAAGAAGTAAATTATGCTTTATTTTTTTTTACCATTTCGATATTCCATATTTATAAAGTCTCACTCAGATAAAATAATAATAATAAAACACAAAACAAAACCATGGCTTTATATTGAACACTCTTGTAAGGTTTATAACTGCGTATTTGTTTATAAAATAATTATTTAATCCGGATACTTCTAATGGCAACAGCAGCACCATACCTACACTATGGATGCAGAAGTGAAGATTTCGCGTAAACCTAAATCCTTCTGGACATTAGTAAGGGCTAAACGAGGCGCTACTAGCACATATTCATCTTCCATGACATAGCGCGGTGACGGTTAAGGGAGCTTCAGAAATTCGTAACATATTCGCTACATATATCTTGTTTGTCTACTGTGATCTAGACTCCGTCGATGTGTTGAATATCTCGTCCAATTAATACTTTCATAATATTGCAGGCAAAAGCGAATGTTTGTCGTCAACAACATTAAGCCGTGCGAGGCGGTTCTGCAAGGGTCAAAATCCCTGAGACATGAGCGTCTGTTCTATTCCATGGACTTTATTTTATTTTTAGTAAATTTCTGAGCAGCGGCGTCTTTCCAATCTAGTGGAAAACATCTAAGGCTGTTTCTATTCACAAAGGCGCAGACTCAAGTTTGGTTACCAACTATAGGCCCATGTCTATTTTTCCGTTCATCTATTTTTCAGAGCCACATCAAACAACATATAACAGAGCATCAACACAGATTTATTCAAGCTAGGTCTACTTGTACGGATCTAATAAGTTTGCTGAAGCTCTGATTGAGCCCGCAAACCACAGAACTATATCGAGATAGAAGGAAAGAGTGTATGTACCTCGCGTGCCGAAAAGAGGTTCTAAGGACTGCATTGCTCGCCGCGATGCTCAGTCCGCTCTCGACCGCTGTCCGTGTGTGACGTTCGAATATAAAAACAAAATGCCCTGTTGCTCGATAATAAACTGTTTAAACACCACCAAAAAAGTAGGAGCTGTGAATCAAGATATTTCTTTTCATAGGTAAGTACTCTTTTCCCTAAAATATCCGTTATTATTTATAAAACAATTTATTTTGTTGCATAGTATTAATTTCATATAAACAGTAACGCGCGAGTCCGTGTCTACTGCTACTTTTCCATTGCGGCTTTAATTTGACGCGCCAGACTTGGCATGCATTGAAAACCAGCAAAGAAAATAAACCAATCCAAACTGTCGAGCACTTGTCGAGACGCGTTCAAGGTTGATTTCTCATTTTTCTGTCAAAAGTAAGATATAGTGTTGTACCCGGCGATTTTCAATGCCGATTTCTTAGTCGATTAAAATAAATTTTGAAAACAGAAAAAATGATAATTATTTTTACAAGCGTTTATTTCACTTGCAATGTATGTATATGCGTATGTAAGTATGTATGTATGTATGGGTCAAATCTTGCAAATTAAATTTGACCCACTTCCCGTTAACGGAATGGGCTGAAATTTGGACCATATATGTAAACTCAATGACAATGCAATATTATGGTATCTAAGAGATGATCTGATGATGGAGTCAGAAGGTGGCGACAGGATCTCCGCTATTCTTAACGTAGACCCACCGTGCTAGGACTCGATAGTTTTGTCTCAATAAGCAGATAAAGATTTTGCAAAAAAAAGTACAGTCGGCAGCAAAAACTTGTCCCAAAAATGTTTTTTTTACTATTATGTAGCCGTGAGATGAAGTAGTAGTCAAAATGAAATATTTTTGCCAAAAGCTAATTTTTTTGCAATTTTGTTTCAGTTTTCCAAAAGATCCTATTATAAAAAATAGATGGATAGAAGCAACGGGTCGATAAAACTGGTTTCCTACAAAACACAGCCGGATTTGTTCTGTACATTTTCACAAAGATACCTTTACCTACTGGCCAATCACCTTCTTTAAAGAAGGACTATCAAGACCACGCCAAGGAAAAGAAAGCTGGAAAAAGTGATTTTACTATAAAATGATGACATACTAATTTGTTTTAAAATTTGTGTAATTAGTAGTTTTGCATTATTATATTTCAACATATATTACACTTACAGAATATTAATGAACCATCCACATCAGACGAAACTTTAATTCATACACCAAAGAAGAAAAAAAATATGAACCAATTGAATAACGCAAGGCAAATGATAAAAGAAAAAGACAAACAAATTTAACGCTTGAAGGAAAAAAACCGTCGAAAAGTAAATAAAATACTTTCCCTAGTGGCATTGCAGACGCTCTTCCGTTGCGACTTGCGATCGATGACACCACAGATTAGAAACGATTTTGTGTATGTTGTACACATCACTAAAAGACTCGCGTGACGTCAAAGTGCCTACGCAAAATGTTACACGCTCGGTTCTCATATAAAACGACGAACTCTTTCCTTCTATCTCGATATAGTTCTGTGCCGCAAACAACCACAAACAGGGCTGGGATTCTACACGGTAATAACGATATCATCTTTGACGTGTTTCTGTATTGTCAACGTTTTGATAACTCTTATATCATTTACAATAATGGCGACTGTGACATAAACGCTTCTAAAACACGTCAAACATGATATCGCTATAACGCAGTAGGATAGGCGCCAAGGTTGATATAATCTATACTGACTTTAAAGCATTTGATAAAGCCCCCCATAAAAAAAAATCTGGTCAAGTTATCGTCATATATCTTTTCAGGTGCAATATTAAAATTGTTTGCATCATATTTACAGGAAACGCAGTTTTCAGTCGTAGTCAACGGACACAATTCGAAGAATTTCGAGGCTCCTTCAGGCGTTCCCTAGGGCTCTCCCCTTTCTTTCCCACGGTCTTTTGCTGTATGCATATTTATTAATCCATCCATCCTGTTTCATAAACTCTACTCTCTATTTGTTTGCTGATGATCTAAAATGATGCAACAGTGATCAAAACTCCTAGAGATATCGATCTCTTACAAACTGGGGTCTAAATAGTTTAATATCGTGGTGCGCCGCCGTTAATGGAATGGACTTACATACAATAAAATGTTCCCAATTTAAGTTCACACGTAATTAAGTTGAATGACATTCCTTTTGACTATACTATCAAAGGCAGCCGCCTGCAGGAGGTCAGCTGTATTAGGAACTTAGGTGTGAGTGGCACTAAAAGAAAACTTACCTTTGTTCCTCACATCGATATCACGTTCAAGACAGCTCTCGGTATCCAGGGCTTTGTTATTAGGAATGGAAAGGTTTTTCGTAGGAGTACTACCAATATCTTGTTATTTGGTAGCCTGGTCCGCAACACGCTAGGATACTTTAGTACTCTCTGGAGACCACATTTTGCCTCCCATACACTTCGGTTGGAAAGGGTACAGAAACGGTTTTTGTGGCATCTAGCTAGTTTGGCTGGCCTAGCCAAAGGAAGTTTCTCCTACTCGTACGATAATAGACTGATTTTTTTTAACATGATTTCTATGACCTACAGATCAGGCATTACAGACCAAGTGTTTCTATACAAGTTGATGCGGAACGTATCGATTGCGCACAGCTTTTGCATAGCCTCCTAACAGAACTCCTAGACAACCAATCACACAGCTTTGCCCACCCTTTCGCAGAACCGTACTTAGAGCTAATTCACCTATTGCGCGTCTTTGTAAGTTATTGAATGCATGCAGGAGCCATGTGGACGTTTATGCTGACTAACTACCCAGATTGTGACAGCTCACGCTGCTTTTAAGTTCCCGCTCAATCTCCCCGAGTTGAAACCCCTCTATGCAATATCTCTAAACACAGGAACATGGCTCAAGTTCTCCTTGAGTATACACTTATTGTATGGGAAGAGAGCAGTATGGCACATATATAAAAACGGAGTTGAAGCACTAAGTAGGACCCTTAAAAATATCAGAAGTAATGACAGAGAGAGAAATTTGGGCCGACGAGGTTAAAGGTAGTGATATCCTCCTCAAGTCCACTGAAGGATCAGAAATAGAATACAGGTCTGTAGATTCAGTCTTGCAAACCGAAAAGGCTGTTCACTATCCTGTCGAGATCCTTAATAATGTCAACCCACCCAGTCTCAGTTTAAAAAAAATCCTCCTTAAAGTTGGTACCCCTGTCGTGAATTGCGTAACCTCCCTCCTAAACTTTGCATCGGAACCAGACTGCAAGTAAAAGCACTTCACAAAAATATTAGTGAGGCTACTGTATTTACCGGATGTGTTTAGGTGAATTTATACCTATTCATACCACGAATACCACTTATATTCTGATTACGCCTTTGAATTTAAGCGACTACAAGTAAGAAGAAGTAAAGTCGGCTTCGCTATAACCATTAACAAATCTCAGGTCAGTCGATAAAGGTAGCAGGCACCGACGTAAGGGAGGATTGCTTCTCACACGGGCAGCTCTACGTGGCCTGTTCCAGGGTAAGTTCAGTCAGCAGCCTGGCTACTTTAGCATCAGACAGTGCAACCACTAACTTGGTATACAAAGAAGTGCATTATTGAGGCCTTGGGCAACTAAAAGCTTTGCAGGCAATGGAAATGGTAAAAAAATATGCTGTTAGACAACACTTGCATATCTATACTAGGTATACTTTACCAACTTTATAAAGCGCTTGCACAATCCGTGATGGGTTACTGTATTGTAGTGTAAGGTAACTCGAAAAGTCGAAATTCCTACAGGTAAAAAGAAGGTAAAGATGCCTTCTCAAAGTAACGTATAAACTGCCAATTCGACACCCAACACACGAATTTTACAAAGGCACGAAACTCCTATCTATGAGAAAATTATATATTTTACTTGCTATCCTAAAACTACACAAGACACATACCCTAAACCCTTCCTTATTAGAACGTAGAATAAACCATGCAGTTGCTCCTAAACACCCTAATAAACCTGTTTTTGCTAAAAGCCAATATACCTACTGCACTATTATCACACCAATAAAATAAACAAAGTCGTATATAATTATATTCGTTTCACCGATTAAATTGTAATAAGAAATAAATTGAGTAGCTAAAATCAATTATCTATGAAGACGCTAAATCTCTTCTACAGTAGACATAATTATATTGCTAATAATAAAAATAACAATAATTACGCGCGCACACGCACACACTCACACACATGCACACACACATCTCTTTTTCTTTTATTGTTAAAGCTGTATCGTAAATTATAGTACAAAATCCTCTCAAAAGGCCTGGCTACCGTACAAACTCCGCAGGGGAGACACCTCCTAACACAAGTATTGTTATGTATACTTACCAGGGCCCGTAGCATGGTCGCCCTTATCGATGTGAATAAACGTGGATAACACATCAGAGATGGAGAAAAATATATGGAATTGACGTAAGTGTCACGTTACTATCTCGGTGGCTTATGTCAATTCCATACATTTATCAATCGAAACATAATCGCTAACGATTGTCGAATGCAACTTGTCTAGCACCACTGTCACTCTCGGACTGACTTACTGGTCAGAGAGTGACAGATGGTGTTATCCACGTTTATTCACATCGATAAGGGCTTACGTTCCACCGATAAAGGCGACCATGCTACAGGCCCAAGAGGGACGGAACACAACTTTATGTAAACACTTGTGACGTCACGGGCAGGCGTGGAGCGCTGCCCGCTGAAATCAGTCGACGTAAACAAGGGCCTGATAAAATACATCCTCTTTTAATTAATGAATGTGCTACTATGTTAGTTTATCCTCTGACCAAAATTTTCCTGCAATCTGTTAAGGAAGGGCACGTTCCAAAAATCTGGAAAAATGCGTGGATAACTTCTACCCCTAAAGGTCCCATAAGTCAAGACATAGAAAAGTATAGGCCAAGTATTTCAAAATTATGGTGAGAGTCAGAATGATGGGTGTACCTACTTTAAAATAAATTGTACCGCTCCACAAATAAAGTTATTACAATGTGGAGGTACACCCGCCATTCTGACAGTCAAGACGGCGGGTGTATGCCAATTCACCATGAACTCATAGACTATTGACTAATGTTATTATTCCAAAAAAATGTACTAAATTAGTAATTTCATATATTTATTTATTTATTGCATTACATAAGTATGTCAAGTGCACAACACTAATTAAATACATATGTACCTTGTCAGGCATCGCAATTTAGAGGAGAGGTAGACAGGTAGATAAATTGGTAGACACTTAAAATACAATACCCGGTACATCATCCAGTAGACATGTCGATGACACACTTCATTTGACTTGGTAGTTATTAGATTTCTAAGTTATCTTTTAAATATTCATCGACGGCGTAATAGGACTTCTTTATGAGAAGACGTTTTAGACTTCTGCAGAATATTTTTATATCATTCTCATTTTTTATTGCTTTAGGTAATTTATTATAGATTTTTACTGACATAGGATACGGCCCATAATTTTAAAGAGGTTACTTTTGCAACGAGATTCATATCTGCGTGGCATATCTCCCAGTCTGACGTAAGCATTAGGATTTCTTTTAACAAAGCTACAGAGTTCCAGTATGTACATGCAAGGTAGGGTTAAAATATCAAGGTTTTTAAAGTGAGGTTTACAAGTTTCTGTTTGTCTTATGTTAGTTAGTATCCGAATACATTTTTTTTGTAATATGAATAAAGCCTGAGCGTCCGTACTGTTGCCCCACAACATGACGCCGTAGCTCAGCCACGCATGCGCGTATGCGTAGTACGCAGTCTTTGCCGTTTTGAGATCGGTAGTCTTCTTAAGTTCTCGCAACGCATAAATAAATTGGGATAGCTTTGTTTTAACCTTTTGAACGTGAGGTTTCCATGTTAAATTTGAGTCCATTACAGTTCCGAGTAGCGTAAAAGTAGGAACGCACTCTATTTTTATATTATTATAATTTAAATTAATGTCAAGTTCTGTTTTTTGACGTGGCCTAAATTGAATAATTTTAGTTTTTTTAAAATTTATTTCCAAGTTGTGGTCATCCATCCAGTTAACTATATTTTGTAAATACTACATAGTCTTACTTCTAGGTTAATGCTATATATGCAGTTAAAACTTCAGTAATCAGATTCGTAATCTGTGAAATAGACTCATTTAACTTTTTTTCTATTTAAAATCAGTCGATAAGTGCCGTTTTACTATGAACTATCGATTATTGACTAATGTTATTACTTTGGAAAAATGTACAAAATTTATACTTATGGTGGCGGTTGGTGTAGTTACAGAATTATCAACAAGTTAAGAGTGGTTGGTATTCTGTTGCTCTGCCTACCCCACTCTGGGAATAAAGGAGTGACGTTATGTATGTATGTATGTATGAAAAAAATAAAAAAATTGTACTCTTTTCCTTTCAAAGTCCATAACAAAACTTCTCGATGAATTCGTTCATATAAGGCTAAAATACATCAAATACAAATGTATGTGAGCACAGCTGCATTGCGCACTACTTATGTGCGAAGTACAAATATAGCGCCGTGTAATTCGAACGTATTTAATTACATTTATTCTAATATTGTATTATACAATTCTTCCGCTTAGTGAGCTCATTATTATTATATAAACGGTTTCTGCTAGATATGTGGATGTACGTAATTGTTTATTCATTTTGAACTTACTGTAAATCCGTAAAACTAATGCCAAAACACATAAAAGATTAAAAAATATGAAGACCCTACAATTTAATGCCAAGTGAAATAAGTTGATCTGAAATAAGTGAAATAATAGGTCAAAGCAGGTGTATCCCACTAACATTTCTGGTAAGAGTTTAAAAAATATTTGTTTCGGAAACATATTTTCCGGTATCTATTTAATATCACACTAATAATTATCAATAGAAAGGCTCCCTCTACTCTAATAAAAACAACTGTTTGCGTGAGGTGAAAGTTTAAATCGCTTTATTATGGTAATTATAATACTAACCTAAAGTTAGGTACAATTACTATTATGTACTTATGTGAATGTTTTTGTAAAGATACCAATCCATTATTTATTTTTGATATTTAGTTTCAGATTCATAACGTGTCACGTGCCAAAACGTGTCTCAATTATTAATTTAAAATAAAATTAGCTATGGAGAATTGCAAAAGTCAGAAAGATAGAGCTGTTTTCAGATGGAAACCATTTTTGAGGCAGGTGAGTACATACATACTTTTCTTGTATAGATACAGAATGTCCTGTTTGATTACATAATACTCCTGGCAACTTATGATTATTTTTTGAATTAATTCGATAAGTATCGGGCTAAATGATTTGTATGGTCATAGTATCAATTTGATGCATGATTGGATCTTTTAAGCACAAATTAAAACTATATTAATTAATGTGTCATAACTCATAACATAATCTGTATGGAAAAAAGTTACCTGATTGAACTACACTATTGAAACTTCGTGAGAATACTCTTAAGGCCCATATACACTAGATAGTATAAAACAAAGTCGCTTTTTCTGTCCCTATATCCCTATGTATGCTTAAATCTTTAAAACTACGCAACGGATTTTGATGCGATTTTTTTTAATAGATAGAGTGATTGAAGAGGAAGGTTTATATGTATAATACTTTAATCCGGAGCGAAGCGAGGGCGGGTCGCTAGTACATTATACAACTTTCTTGCACATTCTATACAATACAATTGAGGAAATCATAAAATAGCTCAGTCTAAACCTTACCCTACGTATAGGCAGGAAATAATTGCATACAATTATTGTTGATTCTTGTACAGTCAAGGATTTTAATTTTTATGTCACTAACCTGTCACAATGACAGCGTCATGAATGAAAGCTAAAATTCATGATTAACGCTGTCATTATGACAGGGTTCCATAATGGCACAACAATTAAAGTCCTTGACTGTACAAGAAACTTGTATAATGTAAATGGGCCTTTAAGAAGTCATCAAATCAGGTGTTACAGTTTTTTTTACTTCAGTCCATAAACCTTTAAATACATCGAATTGTAATTCAATAATAAGGATTTGTTTAAGACGCTTTCAGAGATCTTTCAATATCCGTATGTGACCAAAGAGGTCGCCGTGTGGTTAATCATTTCTTATTTTCGAACTTAAATTCAGAGTTTTTATCGATTCCAACTGAAATTCATGAAACCGGACTGTTTATTTTATCAATATGAAACTTTTAACTGACTACTAACGCCATCTAACAATGAAGGAAAGAAAGTCGTTTTTACAACATTAGGCATATTTGCAGCCACTCCTGCGTATGCACTTTATAAATCATGATGTTTTATAGAAACAAGAATACTAATAATTTATAACTCTTTGAATGATATAATGTGAAATTAAAAACCCCCGACTAAAACAGACTGAAAAAAAACCTCCAAAAAGTAAAAAAGTAATGAGTAGTGGCCCTATATCTTTAATTATAAGTAGGAATTAATATTTCGATCCAAGTGTCGTCGCGTAGGAATAAGGGCTGATTCTTTGATAAGTAGGTAGTCAACTGAACACTGACACTCTAAACCGACACGTCGGGGACCGCTAAGTCACTGGGGTATTTTATACTATTTCATTTACTTAGCGGTCCCCCGCCGTGTCAGTTTAGGTAGTGTCAGTGTTCAGTTAACTACCTACGCGACGATGCTTGGATCAAAATATTAATACCTACATAAAATTAAACTTATAGGGCCACTACTTATTTTATTTTTTTAGAGGTTTTTTACAGACTGTTTTGAGTCGGGGGTTTTTTAAATTTCCGTTTTTTTGTTATTTCACGCTTTTTAAACCAATTTTTCCATCTGGGTGTCTGTTTGTTGCATCGTAGCTCCCAAAGTTTGTTTTAAATAAAGCTACATTATTCAGGATGGTATTTAGCAAGATTTAATGAAAATTGGTTGAACTGTTTAAGAGATATTAGCTCTGAAAGTAGGTGTCGCCGTTATATCGGTGGCCTTTAACCACATAAAAGCTCAATATCTCAAAAACGGCTTAACCGATTTTAATAAAACATGTCTAAGAACCAACGCTGCTTTTAATGAAAAAAACCGCATTCAAATTTGTTCATCCATTTAAGAGCTAAGGTATCACAGACAGACACACACACACACACACACACACACTTACACATCAAACTTAAAACACCCCTCTTTTTGCGTCAGGGGTTAAAAATAAGGCGACCAAACAACAAAGATAACTTTTACCCCCATCTTGCGCCCACTAAAATGTTGGAACAAAACGGCCCAGTAATCACGCTCAATCCTGCATCGCGCTGTTAAGAATTTTCCCGAATCAATGAGGTCGTGACTTGACAGTACTAGCGGCCGAGTTAAAGACGATACTAAAACGCGTCAGCGCAATATCGTTTTAACGCAGGAGAATAGACAGACGGTGAGAACTCTCGAGGGAGCAGTGATAAACGACTTTTATGCGGCGGACGGAGTCGCGGGCAAAAGCTATTAGGGAATAAAGTTACGAATTTGCCAATCGAATTTTTGTCATAATAAAAATTAAAAGAAACAAAAACTTAGGTGCGACCGTCGCGACGAGTGGAGCGAGAGAAGTACAAGATTCGGTTTTATCCCCCATAATCCAATTGGTATGTCTTTACTTGGCAGAAATTCATTTCAATCAATTTAAAAAATCAATTTCAATTTCAATCCACATGCCATAATGTCATTTGCCATAATTATAACGCTCAGTGGGTATAATGCAGTAGGTCCTGTACTAGTATAATCTGGAATACGTACCTACTACTATTATAATATCCTACCTATTCTGCATTAAGGCAGATCTCCGTTACCTAACGGAGATCTGCGTCGTACCTACGACGACGAGCGAAGCGAGGAGGAGTGTTAAGAAGAACTGCGACCCTACAGCGATTTTTTTAATTATACTACTATAATAACCTACAATTACATAGGCACTTTACCGCATGATCCCTTGTTACCGTTCATGTTCCTATTAGACTTAAATATTAAATATAATTGACAGGAATAGGTTAGGTTAGGTTTAATATGTGTTCCTGTGCTGGAAGGCCCCTGCTGTGTTCCAGAGTGCTTTCAGTGGAGTAGGCAAGGGGGCTTGTAAAGTTCCCCGCCTTAAGGCGAGCCCAGAGGGCACTCGCTATTGGGGTGCTACTTTTGGGCGCTAAAGCGGTCCCATAGCTTCCTCTTAAAGGGCAGTTCACACAGACCGGTTTGGAGAGGAGAGCAGTTTTTTATCACGTTGGAAACAGAGTTTTGAGTCATTGCATTAAGTTTTCATGTGCATTTCTTTTGTCATTAAGAATGCTTGAACGCGCTTTGTGTGGAATAATAAGAAGAGCCGACCGGCTGCCTGACGTGCTCGTCCGCGCTCGTTCCGCGCTCGCACAGCCGACCGGCTGCCTGACGTGCTCGTCCGCGCTCGTTCCGCGCACTCGCAGCCGACCGGCTGCCTGACGTGCTCGTCCGCGCTCGTTCCGCGCTCGCGCAGCCGACCGGCTGCCTGACGTGCTCGTCCGCGCTCGTTCCGCGCTCGCGCAGCCGACCGGCTGCCTGACGTGCTCGTCCGCGCTCGCGCAGCCGACCGGCTCCGGCTTGTGTGAAAAGAAAGAGCGTGGGCCGGTGCTCTCCGAGCGCGTCTGTGTGAACGGATCCTGAAGCGTTTAGTGGTACGCCTTGGGGGTTTTAGTCCGTGCAAGCCGGATATAACCCGCCCCGGCTCCCGTCGGCGTGGCAACCCGTACGCAAAGGTATTTTCCTCAGGACAAAAATAAATATTAATATGTGTACATATAAGGTATTATTCGGTGTAAGATATAGATAGATTAGTATTAAAATAAACAATTTTTAACCATCATCGTATATTTATTACAATACAAGTGGAACAAGTTGAAATAGTATGTAAGTTGCTAAACTATTGCACGATTACGTACATAATGGACAATTAATTCAGATACAAAATAATGCATTTTACATTTTTTTAATACCCAACCAACCAACTTATTAAAATCACATACCCAGACCACATTAATAACGACTAATTTTCAAGCGCCTACAAAAAAATATAAGCACATGCATATCCAGGATGTATTCGGGAAGAAACACTATATTTTAATAAGTATGGCATTTAAAAATTATATTTTATAATATGATTGCACTTAATAATATGGAAATTAATATGTATGATATTCGTATCATTATTGCATCAAATTTCTGGGTAAACAAGAGTAAGTATGTCTAATAATTTTTCTAGTAAATGAAACATTCGGGCAAATGAAATTTGGGTCAATGAAATTCGGGCAAATGACGATTCTAGCATAATATGACTATAGGGCAAACCAATCCAATCGCTTGCGTTTTAATAATTTATTACGTGAAGAATTGATTTAACGCCCATTCAAAATCAAATATATGAGAAAATTTTGGTGATTTAAACTTGCCTACTCGATGCGCAACGTTTCACTTTTCTTAATCTCTCAAGGGTTAGCTGGATGAGATCCCTTAAAGGGATAAGTTCGCCATTATAGACAAAGCAATAGTATACAAGTGGCAAATAGACAGAAAATTGTTATTCGAAACATTAGACACCATCAATTTACAGACGACTGGATTCTGTGCGGTATAAAGTTTATCACGATTTTATTTAGAATATTACATTGCCAGGCTTTTTGATGGGGAGAACTTAGAAAGGGGAATACTCGTACCCACCGCATACACTTTACCTTGACACTTCTGTTCTTACAATAAGGCAATACGGAATATTTTTTGTTCTTAGGCTCTCTGGAAAGTGCCATGAAAGAGAGGAATAACTGTAAGTATACGCGAAATAACTGTCGCGTAATTTTTTCATAAGAATTGCGTCACAGCTTTTGTTCTATTTTTAAAATATAAGGACCTTATAAAGAAATTTGTATTGATATTGTAAATTACTATATTTAAGCCAATATCGTTGAATTTAAACAAAACGGAAATAAAATGGAGGCCGAAAAAAACAATCTAAACATTAAAAGAAGTTTTAATTTTTTAATAATTTTTGATTCTTTGTAAAAATGTAATAAACGTAAACGGCTCAAAGCTTTATGTATTGCATTTGTCTCTTTTTACATTTTCTTTTAAATCGTATCATTAAAACTCAATTCTGATTTTCATGCATGTTCTCTATTAGTAACAAAACAACACAAACATATTTTTGATCACTCCGAGAAAAGAGTAATAAATGACGTCGTATATTAGGTATATATATATTACCAATCGATTTTTTTTTTTTTATATTCTTGGTCCCATTTTATACAAAAAGCTTATTAAAAAATGTACTTTAATACAAAACTTAAATATAAATGTATCCAAACACGCAAGCACATAATATACCATCGCCTACACTTTTAACTGTCCATCGGTAGACCGTATGTCTTTTGTAATAAGGTCCACCGATGTACCTACAGTTAAGGGTGCTGCTGTTTGTACACTAGTATACATAAGGAAGTAAATTCTTTATTATTGAACAAAAATACATGTTTTAAAAAACAAGAACCGGCTTCAAAAAGCAAGAAACCACTTCTTTTAAAATGGTAGGTAATGGTCAGTCCAACTGAATTCAGCTTTTGGTTAAAATATTGTGGAACGCATACTTCAGTTGGGCTGACCATTACCTACCATTATAAAAGAAGTTATTTCTTACTTTTTGAATATAGTTTTTAGTTTTTTAGGACATTGATTTAATTTCATACCTTTTAGTGATCATAATAATACTGTTATTTCGATTAATAAGAATCGCATCTCAAATAATAAGAAACAAGAAACGCCGCGGGAAAGTCATAGTCAATGTTTAAATCATTTGAATGTGCTTCGTCATAGTCGCTCAACTATCTTAATCGAGATATCTTATCGCCACCCTTGAAATGGGTACCTTTAAGGAGTTCCGGTGGCCATCAGTGGTCTTCATCATCAGTTTCACTTCGCCAAATATATACTTTCTGCATGCAAAGCTAGACTTGTTACGGAAAATACCAAAATCGCTAGATGTATGCCTAATATTTGAGGAGTTATCTCAGTTCCTGACAGGTAACTACTTGGTGACGATGAGACAACTTTGGGAGCACATCCTATCAATTTTTTTTTATTTTTTTATAATCAATATACAAATGACGGAGTAATCGCGTAACAAACACACATAAAAAAACATACAGTCAAATTGATATAGCTCCAAAACATTTAATTATCTATATAAGTTTTGAGGAAACTTGTGCTAAGGGCTCTGATGATCCACTCGGCACATTTAATTAGTAGTATACGAAGTTTATATACATGTGGAATGTGGCTAGTGAAAAACTCAAGGTAAAAAGGAAAAAGTATAATAAAATAATATATCGCAAATTGCAGCACTAGATACACGTCTTTTCGTCTTAAGCTCGGAACCTCGACCCCTAACGTCTAAAATTTAAAACTTAACCTACTCCGTTCACTCCTTCCTCTCTTTCACACTCGTTCCAAACATTGATACGGTCAAAT
The DNA here is from genome assembly GCA_949316455.1 of Acleris holmiana. Classification (NCBI taxonomy): domain Eukaryota; kingdom Metazoa; phylum Arthropoda; class Insecta; order Lepidoptera; family Tortricidae; genus Acleris; species Acleris holmiana. The sequence continues at coordinate 4,718,864 of OX438765.1, read as the reverse complement.
CTTTCACTGTAGTGTCCATTCATACGTCTTACTGCGTTCCTATTCACTAATCCTACATTATGTATTTTTTTTTTATTTGAAATGTTTGCCGATTTTACTGATTTAGGTATGTGATTTTACAGACGTAATTTTACAGTTGATATACTTTACTTCTAAAAATTTTAATACTTAACACGAAAGATAATTTCGATTTTCAACGAATGTATAAGTATTTTTTGTTTTTATTATTTTATTTTGAATAATCGAACTGAAACCGGCGGCTGTTTTCGCATTCGACGCCTAAAAGGTATGAAAAAATTATTGTTGTAAAAGTCGTCAAAAATGTATTGATTTGTTTTTACCACCTTTATATTTTTTTGTGTAAAAAAATAATTAACGTTGTAAAATTTTATAGAAAATGGGCAAAAACATGTTTTTTATTTTGGCTACTTAAAACTCTCGTTCATAAAATTAAAACAACAGTAAAAAACTTAAGTACAAAGTCAATCCGTTACCATAATAAAAACATCAAAAAAAAGCAATATATAATGTTTTAAAACAAAACAGGGCAAGAGCATGTCAGACCATGCCCGGGCGTTTTCCAAAAAAAGTGTACATCGTTAAGGAAAAATTAAAGAAAATTTAACTTTTTCCATTTCGTCACGAAAATTAGCGTATCTAAATGTATGGCTAATTTTCGTGACGAAATGGAAAAACTTAAACTTTCTTAATTTTGTCCTTAACGATGTACACTTTTTTTGGGCTCAGGCCTGAAATATGCGTTTTCCTAAAATGTACAATTGTCAAAACGTCTGCGTTCTTACAATGTTAGCAATTCTATTTTGTCAGCTTTCTCAAAATGACTGGCATTTAAAATGTGTACAGTCTCAGGAAGCCGTCTATTCATAATGTTTACATTCCAATAATATTTGCATTACCATAAGTTTTGTTTTGTCTACAAAGTCAACAAACATAAAATCAACAAGTAATAACTAATTTTCTATTTAAAGTCATTTGGTGCCGACTTAAATGATTTTAGTAGGTATAAATACTTTAATTGCCGGTGTCTCAAGAATTAATGATAGTTTTCTTTTAAATTCGTGATTATGCACTTTTATTTAAGTTTTTTTACATATTTTTAGTATTTGTAGTTTTGGCTGTAGAAGGGGGGAACATAGGACTCTAACAAGAATTAGCTCTTTAAAGCTTAATATTTCATAAACGGATCCCTTGACCGAAAAATTGTTTTCAAAAACCCCAATATTTTTGATAGACTTATTTAACGACATACCACACTATGGGGTAGACATGAAAAAAAAATGGTACCCTATTATTTTTTTACATATCATTTTACCACCTTGTTGGCGTGACTAATATGTAATTTCTTGCCAAATTACAGCTTTCTAGTACTAAGAGTCTCTGCGCTAAGCTTCGGACGGACGGACGGACATGGCAAAACTAGAAGGGTTCCTAGTTTGACTACGGAACCCTAAAAAAGTAGCTCATTTATTCGATCATAACTGAAATGATATTTCATGTTGTGCATTTGAACTTATAGAAAAGCAGTATAATGAGTATGACGGTAAAATCACGAAAAGAAGCAAAACCGGCAAAATTTCGTATACGGCCTCTTAATATTTAGGTAAATACTGGTACACCTGTGTTTATTGCAACCCTTTATTCGTCCCATCTAAATGTGAAAAATATTTTTTGTACTCGTCGATTATAATCTGTTTATTAAGATTTCATAGACAATACTGTAACGTCACTCTTTTCATCGTTGAATAGTCTATGTTACTTCTGAAACAACCGAAATAACTATTTCGATACGCTCTAGACAACCGAAAAAAAACTGAAAATAGAACTTCGTATTAAAATAATATGTGCCCTTGTTTAAGGAGACTCGATGCGGTACAAAATTGCCATTTTTGGCGTTTTGGAACGTAGCAGCATCGCGTCATCTGTCAAAAATCTACTTAAACTTGCTGCTGTATAAAGGGCATAAAAAAAACTACGCTTTGTGATTGGCTAGTATTTTTAGCTTGGCACAGTACTGCAACATTACGGACGCCGGTGGTGTGATAACTTTTCTTTTCAAATAAAATCAGACCTTAAGGTTAAAAAGTTAAAATATAAACTAAGAAAATGAGTAGTGACAGTGACGAAACATCTTTAACTCTTCAAGAAATAACTACATATTTCAATTATCTTGTGTAAAAGAAGTCGGATAGTAGAACTAGACAATATAGTACTTACGATATTTAGTTTTCTTATATACCTAGGTACTCGTATTATAAATAATGATTTAAGTTATTAATTTTAATGAACTCGTACAAAAAGTATTGTTCACTATAGTGTCATAATCAAACTTTTTAATCTCGTACCTTACTTAGGCCACTCAGCAAGCTTCGTGGCCTAAACACGGTACTCGACTAAAAAGCTCTCTATTATAACACGATTGTGAAAAATATTATTTAAGGTTTTGATTTGGATAACTTTCAATTAGACCTTTAGAAATCCAAAGCAATGGACATAACTATAATATATTATAATACTTTTCGTCTCAGGAAATGTAGCGCAGTTTGCACGGTATAATCGAATACAGAGTTCTGCTCGAACAAAGTCACTCGCAAAGGCTGTAGTATAAAATATAGTATCAAACCAATCAAAATACATCGATAATTTCAGGTATTTGTCTGCAGTGGTATTTGGAGTATCGATTTCTTGTTGGGCCTTAGCCTCGGGGCGCCCGCTGTTCTCATCCCACAAGTGAGGCAGGAGCTGAATTCGACTTCAGCAGTAAGCGAAGAAATGGAGTCATGGTTGTGTATGTTCTTGATTACAATAAATGTAAACATTGGGGATAAGTAGAATTTAAACTAGTTACCTGTATTTTCAGCATCTGGAAGCGGTCCACTGGTCATAGTTTGGACATTTTTACTACCATTTATGGCTAAAAAAATACGGAAGAAGATTAACAATTTTATTCGTCGCTTTGAACTCTGTAGTTAGTTTTACAGTGTTTTATTGCAGTAGTAACATTACACAAGTTCTTATCGCTAACTTGATACTAGGCGCTGCCGAAGGCGCGATGATTTCCATTGCTCCAATGATTGTCACGGAATACACATCTCCTCAATACAGAGGTTTCTTGCTGACGGTGAAAACTGCAACTTTTTACTGGGGCATTTGGGTTGCTAACGCAATTGGAATACTTTCGCACTGGAAGCATATAGGATTTCTTGGTATAGTATGCGCTGTCTACTGCATGACAGCATTACTATGGCCTGATTCTCCATATTGGCTTGCAAGCAAGGGACGGTATAGGGAGTGTGCCGCAACACATCGGTGGCTTCAATGCTCTTCAAGCAACAGATCAGAAGCTGAACTAGAAACTTTGATTCATTCTCAAAAGAAAATGCTCAGGAACCCAACCCCGGGCGTGAATATGGGAAACCGAGAATATTTCGCCAATTTTTCTAGAAAGATCACCACAGGAGAATTTTACAAACCTTTTTTTCTATCTCTTTTAATTTTAATGCTCGTGTGTTTCTCTGGAAAACTAGTGATGTCTGTTTATGCTCTAACAGTGATCAAGAAAATGACACATAGTACAAGCATGGCTAACTCGGGTATTCTTATCCTCGACGGCCTTACAATTTTCTCAGCGTATATCGGCTGTGCTTTGACTAAGGTACTTAAAAGAAGGACTCTTTATCTCGTAGCATCATCTATAAGTATTTGTTTTATGTTAATAATATCATTACATCTTTATTTAGTTCAATTTAACCTTATTTCAGAAAACAGTATTGTATCAATTTTATTATTATCTGGTTATTCAATATCAATAAGCTGTGGTCCAATAATTCTTACTGGAACTATAATGATTGAAATAGTTCCTTCTAAATTTAAAACTTTAATGCTTATTTCTGTGTCAGTAGTAGTTCAAATAAGTACATTTATTTTGTTAAAAACATCTCCTTTGATATTCAGAGTTCTAGGTATTCATAATACGTTTTTGTTCTATGGAATTCCATCTTTGATTTTGTTGTATTTGATTTATAAATACTTACCTGAAACTAAAGATAAAACAATATTTGAGATTGAAGAGTATTTTAAATAAATACCTAGTTTAAAATATGTAGGTACCTGTTTAACGTCAATACATTTCTGTTAAACATTTATAGAAAATAAAATTCGATCTATGTGTATCCCGATATTTTTTGCTTGTCACGCGGATATTAAATGTTTAATTTGAGTATGTCGGAAAAAACCTATTGGCTCGGACACGTTCACTTTACAGTTGCGAAAATAGCAAGGCCCTAGACAAGACGCACAACGCTAACGTAAACGACTTTCGGAAACTGACAAAATACGAGTAATATGGCACTCACTCGATACAAAAGAGCCCTCAAAAGAGAAATTGCATTATTTACAAGACAGCCAAAACAGAAATAAGTTTATTTATTCAACGTTTTCATTATTATTATTTGTATGTCTTTACCAAACACGGGACTATGGGAGTCCTGGACCTTTGAAAGGCGTACATGGAGCCGAAGCCAACACGCAGAGGCCCTTTAGACAACTTTAATTTAGTAAAGTGGTGGGCACCTCCCGGCGATTGCCCTGAGTTCACACTATAGAAGTATGCTCCGACAACCACCGGTTAGTGTAAGACTATTTAAGAAGAATGCGAATATTAATAATAGGTTATATTAATAAAATTATATGGATTGGTGAACTAGGCTATTGGTGAAACTATGGCGTCTGCCTGGCTAATGCTAATTACTTTGGTTGAATGGCAGACCGTGACTCGCCAACTCAATGGAATGGACCTCCCAAAATAGCCGCAAATACATAGCAGCAGAGAGGCAACAGTTCCAGAGGGGCTAAGCATATAACTCTTGCGACTCCGATCTCTGACCGTCCAATAATAGCAAGCCAGAGGTGAGGGTCTGTTCCTCGTCATCATACACTCCAGCTGGCAAGCGTGAGGTGATGAACAGGACCTTCCTCGGGAGCACTCAGATCCGTGGTGTCGCCAACTCACCAACAGCGCGCCACTAGCTGCCCTGAGGTGACTAACTGCACTGGAAGTACCAGTCATGACGTCGTCAATTTCCTACGCCAACATATAATTATTATTATTATGTTAATGCACCGCCGTGTATGTTACTTTTCACTCAATTTTTGTAATAAAAATATTGTTGTAATAGCTATTGCATAATATATGTATAGAAACCATAAACGACCCTTTTGCATTTTGAATTTAACAAATGTTATAAAAAATACGAGTATGTCAACATTAAAAAAATGTTATAAGCATGGCACTAATTATAGTAAACGGGTCATACATAGATTTAGGTTACCGTATTTCCTGTGAACACACCGAAAGTAAACGTTTATAAGGCCTAATTTTCTGGCTAAGCCCATTCCTGCAAAAACGGCGTCAGGACTACTTTAGACCTATCATATAAAAACATAACTTATACACACACAAGCTATTTAACTATTGTCCACAGGAGAGACAACTTTTATTTATAAGAGTGTTATGACCCAAACATCTTAGCCTGGTTGTGCAAAATGTGGTAACAGAATTATCAACAAGTTTCTTAAATTCGTTGGTAATTCTGAGCTCTTGCCACTCTGGGAATGAAGGCGAGAAGTTATGTTTGTATCTCAGATCATAGAAACAAGGGAGATATGGTATGGTATGGGGGCGTGGTTCGTGATGCCTCGATATGGTCAAACTGGACATATCGGCTCAAGGCACGTCAAACGTCGCCTAAGTCGCCCACCGATCGCTGTCAATACACGAGTCCCGTTTAAATTATAAAATAACTGTTTTTAGCGTTAAAGTGTGCAAAAACAAAAATGCAAGCGTAAATTTAAAATCTAGGGCATAACATACAACCGGTAATGTTAAATTACAAGCATTATTTCTATTTTTAAATGAATACTAATGTTTGTATGGATTTCCGAGCGTAAGGATGTGGACGTGATTTCTATCGACTATCGATAAATGGCTTGTTCTGCAGCGATCAATAGAATTAATAGAATTGAACGTTTTTTAGTTTAAATTATTTATCGTCATAACTCGCATAAAACACAAGGAAAATCGTTTTGACAAATTTTCACGTACGACTAAGTATATAAAGTTTACTTTGTAAGTGAATTTCCTAAATTTCGGTAGTAAATACTTATTTAAATCTGGATTCTGTTTAACTGTATTGCAGATTTATCCATTGATTCGATTATACATATGTTGTCTTGTTGTAATTTCTTCATAAATGTAGCAGTTATATCTGATTTGTTAGTAAAAGAAGAAGATTGTAAAATTTGTTTAGGAATGGAATTATCAAGTTTCTTGTAACAAATAATTAGATTTATTATTAATTTTATTAATTTGCTCGATAGAGTTTATATTAAGACGTATTCTGAGGAAAATGTCAACTGGCTACCTATTTCGGTTAAAAGAAACAGCCATGATGTGAGCTTATTGAATCGTTTAGGAACGCGCACCGCTACTAGTAAATGACGTCATACATAATCCCTGAGCGCTGGGCGTCCAATGTCTTACGCCGCTTCGAAGTTAAAAATTCAATATCTCGGAAACTGTGAAACGTATCGAAATGAAATGAAATGAGAGTCAATTTTCTAGTTTGATAGTCCCTCATAAAAACAAAGGAAAACCTATTTAATTCCCTTTGCAATAGGTCTATTTTCTAATGAACGTATTATGTACAATTTTTTGTACGAGAGGCCTTAGGAGGATAGATAATGCTCCAGTTATTAAATTAACATTTTTTAAAAGAAAACTTGGCAATTCCAATCATTTCATTGTAATAGTGGTATTTCCGAATAATTTCAATATTATCTAATTGTAACGCTACAAGCATTATCAATCTCGGAAAATTATATTTATGAGATTGTTCATAACTGCAGCACTGTTCATAATAGGAGCTTATACGTTAGATTGAATATTTATAAGAAGATAATGGTATAGATATAGAATTATAGTTAGATTATTTATTGAAGACTATAGCGGCCCGCCAGCGGCTTCGCCCCGCTGCAAATTTCTGACTTTCTCGGTGGATTTTTCAATTATTTTAAACCTTTCCTGGACTATGACAAACATTTTTAAAACCAAAATCAGCCAAATCGGCCCAGCCGTTCCCGAGTTTTAGCGAGAGAAACGAACATCGATTGATTTTTATATACCGGGTGTTGCCTGTAATAGGAGCAATAAATTTAGGGATCGTTTCCACACCACAAACGTAATAGTCTAAGAGCCCGTGAACAGCAGACTGTATGTATTTTACCAAAGGTGATATTCTGGTCAGAGACCCTCCTATAGATGCCCAACATGAATTGGGGAATCACTAAGCCCAACGGAGGTAGCTATGACGTCACTCAGGTAAGACAGATACGTAAATTATACTAAATTCAAAAGTATTTTACCAAAGCTGCCATTTGGTCACAATAACGAATATAATAAATACAGCGAGAAAAATTAATGGCAGACGATTTTTTTGGTTTTAAACTCGTAGCAGACGCTTTTGAAAATTTGAAAAAAAAAAATTTCAAAAGTATTTTAACAAATCTGATTTTTATATATGTTATTTGTGATGGTATTACTAGTTCATTTTCGAAACGGCAGACGTTTACTCCGGTTATAATACTGCGGCAGACGACAATATATACTGACAGTGCGCGAACACACTCGAGAATTAGTTGTGTATGAGAGCTATAGTAGTATATGGAGTATCGTGATTCCCACTCTCTCTTTATTCCTTATGATGTTCTATTGCTGTCGCATTTGCTCTCGTGCTCGGTATTCATTTATTCAAGGTCGCCCTATGGTTATTGTAAGAACTAGAGTTTTTACCCAAACGTCGCATTACCCCAGACAATGGCACACCCGGCGTAACGGTTATGTTGTCACATGTTTTTAGTTTATTTTAGAACGTTAGTCGAGAATAGTACATTTTGATACAAGTGCGGAAAGTATGTCACTTTACACGAGTCCCAAAGTATCTTGGCCCGAGCTGCAAGCGAGGGACAAGACTCGGGACGAGTTAAAATGATAGTTCCGCACGTGTATCAAACGACGTTTTTTAATACATTTGCAAAAAAATATCAATGAAACAAAATGAATCAGTAAATAAAACTATTACAAGAGACAATTTTACTTTTAATTGATACAGACTTTATGAAATGGCAACGGTTGTGACCATTCAGCCAAATAAAAAGATGTTTCTGGTAATTCTATTATACTATATACGATTTTGCACTGAAATTGCTCACTGGAAAAAAATATTAATTATTTTTTTTTACAGACGACAACGAAGATGATGAACAAAATGACCGAGATGATGACAATTATCAGTATGGAAATGATTTCGACGATGACACTGATGAATTATAACCGTAAAAACCATCATTAAATAAGTGTATCAATAAAACCTTGAAACATATTTTAATTTAGATCAATTAACGGAATATTGTTATTATTGTCAATTTATAAATAATCCATCTTCCCCATTCATTATTATAAAGTTGAAAATATAATTTTTCTCTTATATTTTTCATAATTTATCGACTTGCATGCAGAAATTATGGAAATAGAAATAATTACAATAGGTACATATGTTCATACTGTCAGTATATATTGTCGTCTGCCACAGTATTATAACCGGAGTAAACGTCTGCCGTTTCGAAAATGAACTAGTAATACCATCTCAAATAACATACATAAAAATCAGATTTGTTAAAATACTTTTGAAAAATATTTTTTTCAAATTTTCAAAAGCGTCTGCCACGAGTTTAAAACCAAAAAAATCGTCTGCCATTAATTTTTCTCGCTGTATTTATTATATTCGTTATTATGACCAAATGGCAGCTTTGGTAAAATACTTTTGAATTTAGTATAATTTACGTACCTGTCTTACCTGAGTGACGTCATAGCTACCTCCGTTGGGCTTAGTGATTCCCCAATTCATGTTGGGCATCTATAGGAGGGTCTCTGACCAGAATATCACCTTTGGTAAAATACATACAGTCTGCTGTTCACGGGCTCTTAGACTATAACAACATTTATGCTACAACTTTTCAAAATAACTTGTTTCTTACTAAACTTGAATGAATTTAGATTTTCCAAGCCAGCAATGTATTGCGAAAACTACGAAGTTTGTAGGCTGACAGTAGATGTCAACTAGACTAGATGGAGTACATTGAAAATACTATTTAGTTTGTTCAAAAATATCCCAAATAATAAATTACATATTTTGTAAAAGTTGTAGAACAAATGTTGCTACGTTTATACAGTAGAAACGATCCCTCAAATTATTCTTCCTACTACAGGCAACACCCAGTAATCCCAGTATATAGATAGATAATATAACTATTTAATAAGTCGTCAGTTTCTAGTGTGTACTAGATTTTTATTAGGACAGATTAAGAAAATTTATGCAAGCTTTTATAAAAAACTACCACAGAAAAAGAACAAACAGATTCCTGGTTCCAAAAATTTGTAACGAAATTGATATACCGAGGGAAGAAATCAGCTACAGTAGAAAATATGTTCAAAAATAAATTAAGATTAACATTTTTTGAAAGATGGCCTCTTCCCTGTGCAGAGAGTAGTCATCATCCCATTTATTTTTTTGTTAAGGTGTGGTTTAAGTTTAGGATCATAGCTTGATTAAATTGTTACTTTGAGAGCCGCTGTTTCGCCAACAAATTGCTCTGTCAACATGGCGAGGAAAAAATTTAATGCAAAATGTTATGTACAAGAAAGTGAAAATCTTTTTTGCTATGTAAGTTTGTCATAATATAATTAAAGTACCCTCAGGCTTAGCTAACGGTATGAATGTAATATATGTATTTGATTTATTTATTTACCTTCTTTATCATGCACTTTTCTGATCCTTTTCTTTACTCGAAGTGGAGTGGTTAAACGTATTTGCGAGGGGATAGGTGTTCGCGTCCGTGCGCGCGCGCGAAACCGGGGTACGGCGGTGCTGAATTCTGTCAGGCTTGCGGCCGGCCATGAGTCATATTGTTGGTTTTTAAATAAAGCCTTTAAGATGTGATATGTTTGTATTATCAATTTGACAATAATTTAAATTGATATTATGTGTAGTTCATACCAAGAAATAAAGCTGGCCTGCGCTTGTAACGACGTAACAGGAAATGGTTGTGTTGTTCTAGTGTTGCCACATAAAGAAACGTCGGTCTTTTTATCGTTTAATTATTATTATAATATTTTTTACTGTCGCTGATGATTGTGTCGCTACCCCTTTATATTTAAGTTAGTTTGTAAGTCAGGGTCCCTCTGAAAACCAGCCGCGGCTTGCTGCGGCACAATGCTTTATAGAGGCCCTTTTCAACGCCTTGTTAAATGTGTCATTATCCTAGTTGTTATTTGAAGTGTATTTTTCGTAAGCGTTGAATAAAAATAAAAATATGTATTTTTTTTCGGTGATTGAGCTACAAATTTACGGTTTTGCGATTTTTTATTTACTTATCACCCGCTTTCACCCCTTAAGGGAAGAAATTTTAACCCCTCAAGTGTCCAACACCTCGCACGAAATGTCACCATACAAAACGAAAAATACCCGATTTCTCGCAGAACCTTGAAATTCTACCTACCTTTAGTATAATAAATGAAATGTGATATATATGCCGTTAGAAAGAATGATAAATTCCATAAGTATCCAATATTATAAAGTGTAGGTAAGTACTTAATGATATCACTAACTTGTAATTAGATATTTTTTTTATTATTCTGCCACTCACATTTCACATAAACAGCACTGAATGTATAGTCAGATGCCACGTTGCACATACACTTAATTGAAGCTTAGTACTAAGTTAACGCGTTGATTTTAGATAATACCTATTACTATTACAAAACACATAATTACTTCACAATCATTATTTATTTACGCAACGAAATAAGCGACGCCATTACCGTAAGCGCACCGCAAAAAATTATTGACTCATGCTCAAAAGTTCCACCTTTATTTCACATCGAATTTTACAGTGCAACTATGTAAAACAATCATGTGAAACAGGGCCTAAGGGCCACCGTAGGTCCTCTGGACGCTAGGTACCGTATTATTGTTATTAATAATTAGCCTAACATAGTGTCCCACTACTGCGCAAAGGTCTCCTCCCTTGATAATTCCGAAAAGTATTTGATAAAATTTATTCAACTATTTCTTTAATTGATTTATTATATGCTAAAAATATTAACATACTTACACGTTACATATTAAGCCAGGCTATGTTCCAAACACTTTTTCAATAACATGAACTTTTACAAAAGAGCAACGATTTATTAAAATACCTTTATTAATATCCCACCAAAAACATAAATGTAAAAAAGGAGAGCCAAGTTCAATACAAAAATTATTCTCTGCTGTGGGCTTCGCCGCAAAAAGAATGGAGATCTGAGATTGAGTGCCAAGTTCTATGCAAAATCCAAATATGTAGTCTAAGGGCTGACTTGGCTGGTTTTCCTATACGAATTATTATTAAGTACCTACTTTTACACAGTCATGGAAGAGCCTTATGTTCGATGGGTAGTTTCTACCAGCAAGCCAAATTTTCGGAATAATAAAATAAGAACCGAAAGGTAACAGGTTTAGAACATGCGAAGGCTATATAATTCGTATGGGAAAACCAGCCAAGTCAGCCCTTAGACTACATATTTGGATTTTGCATAGAACTTAGCACTCAATCTCAGATCTCCATTCTTTTTGCGGCGAAGCCCACAGCAGAGAATAATTTTTGTATTGAACTTGGCTCTCCTTTTTTACATTTATGTTTTTGGTGGGATATCATTACTTTTTGTAGGTAAGTTATATTACTACAAATTATAAGTTTTCCTTAAGAAATCGCAACCTTATAGGTCAGATATCGAGAGACAACCGGACAGCAAGACGGCGCTCGCGCTTATGAGCGCGGCTGCCGATCGCTCGGCCACGTTCGCGTCAACGGTTCGATTCGGTTGTCACAGCGCCCCACCCACCCCGCCTGCGCCGCTCCGGCGTCACTCAGCGCACGCGCGTCGTGTATATACCGAAAATCTAAATGCCTATTATTTTATCATTATTTATGAGTAGGTGTAATGATTTTACACTATTGATGTGCGCTAAATATAAAAATAATAATTAATCCCAGTTAATAACGTAGGTACCCTAAGTAATATTAGGAATTTATGTTAAGCGTTCATAATAGAATCTAATTATTTAAAAATTGCCAGTTTTTTATTTATTCCTTTGTATTCATCTAATTACCTATCTGCATACCAAATTTAACTCTCTAGGTCATCTGGAACTGGGTTAGAGTTTTGATCTATAGGTCAGTCAATGATAAAAATGAGGAATTTTGGACATTAATATCTAAATAACCGTTTGAGATAAGCTTATGAAATTTAGAACACATATGTATCTTGCAAGTCTCAATATATGAGCCAAATTTGATACGTTTATGTAAAATAGTTTTTGATTTATGAGGGGGTCAAAAGTGGCTCCAAATGGTTCGTGTAATATTACACACGGTGCGGCTCGCCAGTTCTGTTTCTTGAACTTGGCTTGACACGCTCCCGCGTGTCTAGATGTTGTGTAATATTGGCGTCGTGCCAGACCAGCCGTTAAGAGGCAGCGGCAGCGGGCTGAAACGAACCTTTACTCGTAGTTAACGAGACTAACTGCTGACGTGTAAATCGAAAAAGGAACCTTTTTTCGATATACAGTAATTGACCGAGCGATTGTGTGAATGTGAGGTATCATTAGATAGGTATTTTGACTAGCTATCCAGCCATCTATTTTTATTTTCATTGCCGCTGCAATTTTGATGGCCATAAACTAAAACATGATTTCACTATTCGTCAAGAATAGTACGACGATTGTGCGGCAAGACCCTTATAACAGTGTATTTTCCTCGTTTAATCAACATATAAATACTTGCAGCTTTGACTGTGATTATTAATTTATTAAGTAAGGTACACTAACGACAAACGGATTAAAACAATTACTGTAAAAGAAAATTACAATAACACCATCTTATATGAACTATTTAAGACAGTAACTAGATTTTATTATTTTATTTATTGACAATGGTTGTTTTTAATTTAGGTACTGCCTTAGGTGTGGCAATTTGAGAAACCACTGTAGTATATTCCCTTTTTACCAGTAATATAAATGTCACTAATAAGGTAATAACGTTCTTGACAACAGGCTTCCACGTAACATGCCGTGGCGCGTGTTAGATAGAGGATGGAAATATTAAAAATAGATGGGTATTTTAGGATTATGAGAGATAAGAAAGGCTAGAATTATTATTTGGTAGAAAAAACAATACACTATTATTGTGACCGTATACCCGCCGTTAGCTTAGAGAATGAAAAAATAGATGGATAGAAGACTAGAGTATTTTAGTTTAAATAATTATTTGATAAAATATAATAAACTAAAATGAATCCAAAACATTACGACGCTGAAAGTTCAGTAAACGGTCTTAAACAAAAAAAATATTCTCAATCGTTACAGAGCTTTGAAAACCTTAATTTTTAGAACTCACTTGAGAACTTCCTTAAGTACTACGGTACCTTATGTGTATTACAATGTCAATCTTGTTAAGTAAACATAATTTTGAAATCAAGAAACAGAATAAGAAACGTAAGCCAAAGAAGATTGATCTCAAAAAGCTCAGTGATAAGGATAGTAAAAAATACTATATTAAAAATAGAAAATTATAAAAACTGGAAATATAAGTAACTAAGTAAATAAATTTTATTTAATGGAAGAAAGAAAGAAGACAATTTAGAAACAAAAGTGATACATTCAGAAGGGTCGAGCTCTCGTGCTCCTCCGCGCAGTGCTCGCCCATCTAGCCACGGCCTTGTTATGTTGCTCCTACCCAACACTGTATCTCAGATTCACCAGAAAATTTTAATTAAGGACACTGTTATTTAAATAACAGTGTTTTGCCAATTTACACGGTAGATATTTTTAAAATACAGTGTTTTTTTACTTCCTCATATCTCAGTATTGAATTGAGGGACGAGAAGTTCATAGAACGTTGTATACACAAAACACACAGGAGCTGCAATCGAAAATAAAATACGTTTTCTACATAACAAGTGTACAAATATTTTTATTATCTTTTTGAAACTGACAAAGTGAGAGGGCCGCGCGGTTGCACACCTTTGTTTTCTTCCTGCGGGGCTATTATGATCATGTTTATCGTTGTAGATAAACGTGTATAAAGCATGTCACTTTTTGACCAGTCTGTAAGTATGACAGTGTCAGATGCTTTATCCACCGCGATATTCGAAAAACTTATATTAATTGCGTTAATTAACAGTGACCTCGCGGGTATCCCAGACTGGGCGGCTAGTTTAGGCTTAATTGATTATGGATAAAATAATAATAATATTGGCTAATAATATGAAATAATATGGACAAAAATACACGAAAATATATTTCTATCGGGATTTTAATAGACCTTTGAAATGCGTTTGACTGTGTTTCACACGTAATATTATTAAATCAGCTTGAACAGCTTGAATACGCGGATCGACCTTTAAATTAATACTATGGACTATGTTACGGATAGACCTGAAGCTACACGATTAGATACAAATAATTTAAGTTCAAGAACATTAAGTATACCTTAAGGAAGCGTACTAGGGCCTCTATTATTTTTGGTTTATGTAAACGAGTCATGATTGACTATTTGTATGTTATATTTGCTGATGATGCTACAATATTTATTAAAATTAAATAGCTAGGACATTAGTCAGAAGAGGTATAATATACACTGATAATTGTTGTTAAATGGTTATCATCTTTACATCTACAAGTTAACTTAGACAATGCAAAAGTTCTACAATTTGCTAACTATAAACAGGAATCACAATATATAGATAATAATAATACTGTTACGCCGATGATAAAAAAAAAAGATGAAAGTTGTTTAGTCAGTAAGTTGGCCGCACGGGCACTTACACGTCAAAACTCTACTGGCGCTTCAAAGAGACCACTGCTGAGAAGAAGCGCCAAAAGAAACTCAACAGTCAGTCATTTTTTAATACCCCACGACACTACGGGGTAGACGAGAATAAAAAATACATCCCCACGTTACGTGTAGGGGAGGTACACAAAAAAAATATTATAAAAGATTTTATTGTACAGTCAAGGACTTTAATTGTTATGCCACTATGGAACCCTGTCATAATGACAGCGTCAAACCACATGAAAGAAAGCTAAAATTAATGATTGACGCTGTCATTATAACAGGGTTCCATAGTGGCATAACAATTAAAGTCCTTGACTGTACCACTTTGTTGGCGTGGCTAATATGCATATTAATGTCAAATTGCAGCTTTCTAGTACTAATCTTTACACTAGACTAGTCTAGTCTAGTCTTTGCACTAGACTGCGGACGGACGGACGGATGGACAGACGGACGGACATGGCGAAACTATAAGGGTTCCTAGTTTGACTACGGAACCCTAAAAAGTAAGTAAAAATTCTTGGTACCTACCATCATACAAGTAAAGCAAAGTTAAAATATTTTATGGTTTCGAGTAAGCTACCATTGAATAGTTTAAAATCATTATGTATTATGTTATCATCCATTTTTTTATTGTAATTTTCGCTATAATTGGTCCTTTCGTATCATTTCACATAAAATTAAACGCATCAGTAATTATTCGCTCCGTTGCATCCCCAATATTCAGCCCATTAATATTGCAGCGGAAATTGCACTCCCACGGTAACATTTTCATTTAAAAGCGACTTTGTACGTTTATTACATTACTCGGGGTCCAGTAGCGTTAATTTTGTTAAATTACGTAGCTGACTAGGCCAATTGGCTTGATCAGTAGTTAACTGAACTAATGGTTAAAATTCGAAAAAAGAATCGAAATATTGTCATATTTCCTTGAGATTTAACTATTACTTACCATTTTTAACAATTAGTTGATCAACCAACAAGCCCTTAGATTGACTACTGATCAAACAACAGGCCCTTAGTAACAAGCCTAATACTGGACTGCGCGTTTTCATTATGACTTCTATATAATATGATATTATACATAATTAGTTAAGTACCTACCGTTTATATATTTTTAACTTCGCCATATTATGTTTCGTTTTTAATTTAGGTACTCAGTAACACTCACAACGTTAAGAGAAATCTCCTCTCTTATTGAAATCGGCACATCCATACAGCCTCTACGAGGGAACAAAGAATCATGCATACACACAGATCAAAAACATTACCCTCGTCTTTCAGCAGTCGTGTAAAAACATAACTATTTAATAGATAAACAACCGTGATTGCGATTCTATAGCCTTGAGAATGTATTGTTTACGGATGAGGCCCATTTTCATATCAATGGGCACGTTAATAAACATAATTGTCGATTTTGGAGCAGAGAAAACCCTCGCTTTTTAAACACCAAAAGCCACTTCATTCACCTAAAACCACAGTTTGGGCATATTTCTTTGAAAATAACCGAGGAAATAATGTAACGGTGGATTCAGTGGAATACGTGAAGATGTTGCGAGAATTTTTGGCACCAAAGTTGCATGAATGAACAGCAGAACATGGATGCAACAAGAACGAGCAACATGCCATACGTCAAACATGAGTTTACCGGTAGTTAAAGAAATGTTTCCGAAAAAGTTGATTTCGCAGAGGTGACATCCCATGGCCGCCAAGGAGCCCGGACCTAACACCGTGCGATTTTTTTCCGTGGGGATATTTAAAGAGTCGAGTGTACCTTAATAAACCGATGACAATACCCCAGTTAAAACAAAACATTCAAAAAGAAATAGCCGCGATCCCTCGCAGCACGTTTCAGCAGTATTATTTGCACTACCCCATATTTCTATGAGATAGTTTAGGTGCGAATTTACAAGCGAGTTATAAATAGTATAACGTACCTGGCGAGGAAGGCAATGTGCAGTTTAATAAAGTCTACCTCGTAACGATGATAACTTAGCTCGGATCTTGTTTATATGTGATTTCCAAGTGAGTTCGCTGTCTATGATTAGGCCAAGATACTTTTCTTCCGTTGACTTCTTCAGTTAATGTCATTATTTTTTAGTGAGATATCATCATTATCTTTATTATATTTAGACTTAAATACTATAGTATAGCTGGTATTGGCAATGTTGATAGTCATTAAGTTAAATTGAAACCATTAATGAAGAGTATTAAGGTCTTCCTGAGCTTGGAATTTAATCTCGTCTATAGAGTTAACAAAATAAAAAATGCATGTGTCATCTGCGTACAAACTTAGCTCTCCATGTAAAGGTAACTGGCATATGCTATTAATGTAAATTAAAAACAAGGTAGGACCTTAAATAGAGCCTTGTGGGACGCCGCAGGTGATGAGTTGAGGATTGCTTTGAGCGGTCTCTATTTTGACAATTTAGTAACGACTGCTTTCGTATGATTCAAATATTTTGTATGCAGTATCGGTGTCGCCTATATTTTTAAGTTTGGTTAAGTTTCGATAAATATACCTAGGCTAGTCTTTTTGGCATCCATGTTGGTTTTAATTTTAACTACTAAGTCAAATACTGCAGAAAGTGTACTCGATTTAGGGTGGAAGCCGTACTGGCTGGCTGAAATTGTTTTACGTCAAGTAGGTATTTAGCCGCTGATGTAAGATTTCTCGAGGATTTTTGAAATTATGGGCAATACTGACACTGGTCGATAATTTCCGGGATCTTTTTAATCACCTGATTTAAATATTGGCGTTATTAGTGAGTCAGGAAAAGTTCCACTGTCCAAGCAGGTATTAATGCATTTCGTAATTTTTGGTATGATATATTGATTTAGATTTGAGAAACTCGAATTCGGAATAGCAATGATTCGCAGTTCTCAGGATCGGAATTTTGAAATGTATTTATGAAATTAAAAAAAATATGTATTTTGTGATTATGTTGTGCAATTGAATAAATAAAAAAATAAAAAAATATCGAAATTCTCTCACAAATACTAGTCTAGTCAGGTCCCAATCTAACTCAGGACCTGACTCTGGCACTTGCGTGCTTCCCGCAACTATATTTACCTACACCGGAAATCTATCCCGGGCCCGCTACTGGCCTTGTGACCACAGCCGCTACACACAGTCTCACCGCGGCGCTGACTCAATATTGGGTTTCTTTAAGCCTTAACACTTTCAGTGCCAGCAACCCACTCGGCGGGTTCTCTGTTAGTAGGCAGTTTTCGCTATAAAGTGGGAATAATGAGTAACGCTACGTGGCAGCGAATGTGTTAACTATAATAATAATCACAGGACAATCTCACACAAATTGACCTAGTTCCAAACTAAGCTCTAGGCTTGTACTATGGGTATTAGACAACGATAAACATACGTATATAGAGAATAGGAAACATCCAAGACTCGGGAACAAATACTCGTGCTCATCACACAAATATCTTTCCTTACCGGGATTTGAACCCAGGACACCTAGCTTCGAAGGCAGGGTATATAATCTACAGTACCAATATGTATTTGTACACGGTCTTCTGAGTCTTTGCCAAATTCTCCGATTATAAATATTTAATTATTTTTAATTATACAAGCCAAATTATACCTTACTTTATTACATTATCTTTTCACAACAGTTAAAACTTTTCTAATTTTATTCAGATTGAGATAGTTCTGAGGTTTTTTAACTTTGACGAATTTGACTTTTTGACAAATATATATGCCTCCCATTCAAAAACAACTTTCAGTGCGTGGAGTAAAAAGCTGCTTCCTGACTACTACAAATAGAAAGGAGTTTCTAAAAGTATTTTTTTTGGTAATACGACATACTAATGTGCGTAAAACAGCTTGTAAAAATATAAATACAGTTGTGACATTGTAGCAGGAAGCGAGTGAAGACTGCCAAACAACGCTGGACAGGAGATGAAAGGTATGAATATGATATATTCGGCGTAAACTCACACATACACATATAATATTAGGTTACGATTTTATTTTATTATGTAGTTACAAGTTCTTAAAAAAACTGCTTGAAAATATGCATGGTCGGATTTTACCGTATACAGTCTTTAAATCGTTATTTAAAACCACACCGTTTTTTAGGGTTCCAAAAAAAATAAAAAGGGACGCAAGAGTATAAATAGGACAAGATTAAATTTTACGGATATTGAACGGATTGAAGTAGAAGACGAAAATAAAATACTACATAAGAGTATCGTACACTTGAAGGTAGAGGATCAAAAACTACAGACTAACATCAATGAGCCTAGAAATGCTACTAGCGATATAATAACTAATCCAGTACCTATTCCGGAAGTGGAAAAGAAGAAACAGCGAAGATTAGCCGCTACAAACAAGGAAACACGTGAAAATTCATCAGGCAAACAGGGCCACGTTACTCCACAACGAAAAGTGTTTCTTTTTAGTGATGAATGTGGTAAGGGAGTCGGAGAGGTTATTCAAACGTCGTTAGGGGACTCTTATAAAGTGACAGCTATGGTTAAGCCAAATGCACCGATAGAGCAAGTCTTATTAGCGTGTGACAATGTGTGTAAAAACTTTACAACCTCAGATTTTGTCGTAGTCATTGGTGGATCAAATGACCAGAACCCTCTGAGTTTCCAATGCTTTTGCTAAGGGAAATATTACGGATTAGCTATAAAAACAATCGAATAACGTTTAGTAATGTAAACAGTCAAATAGTCAAATCGCAACAACCAAACGCAGGACAGAGACTCATTACACAATATTTTTCAAGAAAAAATGAATTTAAAACATATAAGAATAACGTAGTTACAACAAAACCTCAGTCGAAAAATACAATACCATACTTATTTAATCAAATGAGATTAAAAGCTAACAAAAGGACAGCAAACAAAAATGTAACTGATGTTTTAACGGGTCAACAACAAGGCCAATCGGATGATTTTTTTCGTGACCAATAATAGAAATAAATATGAAAATAAAGAACATAACCTTGTCATTATGCATCTAAACACCCAGAGCATTAAATCAAAATTAGACCAATTGGAAGTACTATTGCATGGAAAAAATATGGATGTCTGTTGTTTTAGTGAGACGTTCCTGAAGCATGGGGAAGTTGAAACATTGCAAATAGAGGGCTATAAAAATGTTGCTCATTTTTGTCGTAAGCGGAAGAAACGAGGTGGTGTTGCTATTTATGTGAAACACTCACTCGACTGTCGTGAATTGCAGTGGGTAGCTAAAATGTCTGTAGAAAGTCACTTTGAATGTTGTGGTATTACGATTTGTGGACTAAGTTACCTAATCATTTGTGTTTATAGAACACCAAATAGTAATCTTGAAATTTTTCTTGTAAATATGGAATTTTTACTTCGCAAACTAGTGACAAGGAACAGGAACTGTTACAAAAACATTTTCATATTAGGTGACTTTAATGTCAACATACTAGAAAATACAAGTAAGAGTGAGCAAATTTTAAATACTTTCCGATCTTTTAAATTATACCCTAAAGTAACAGTTCCTACGAGAATAACAATACATTCTCAAACATGCATAGACAACATATTTACGAATGCTAAGCATTGTAGAGCGGAAGTATTAGACCTAGGTTTATCTGATCATACTTGTCAGTTAATATCGATTCCTACAAGTTTGGCTTTCAGAGAGGACTTTTGGTATGTCTACAGTAGAAATCCAAATACATATTCAGAAATCTTCTCGAAATATTTATCACAAATAAGTTTTGCAGATGTTTATTCTCAGGTAGATTCAAATCACGCGTACAAAATGTTTTTGGATATCTTTAACCTTGTTTTTGACCTTTGCGTACCAAGTAAAAAAATTAAAATTACACATAAAAGAAATTCAAACTGGAAAACTAAAGGAATTCTAAAATCAAGTAAACATAAAAGGCAATTGTATTTGCATACTTTAAAGTCTAACAATGTAATTGTTAAAAAAAAGTATAAAAAATACTGTCAAATCATAAAATCAGTAACAAAACAATCAAAACGTATTACAAATATTAACTTTATCAATCAGAGTACTAATAAAAGCAAAGCAACATGGCAAATAATAAAACAAAATACGACACATATAAATAGGATAAAGGACACAGTTGATTACATAAAAAAAGATGACATTATAATTAATAAACCGCTCGACGTCGCTAACACAATTAATGATTTTTTTATAAATTTAAATAATACCAGAAAAGACATACCCAATCATAAACCTGTAACCCAACCTAACGCAAGTAGTATATTTTTAATACCAGTAAGCACGCACGAGATAAAAACTATCGTTAAAGAATTAAAGAATAAAAAAAGTACAGGATATGACAAAATACCAATGTTGTTAATTAAATCGAATATTGAGTACATAGCAGAACCATTGGCACATATTATAAATTTAACCCTAGAAAGCGGAATTTTTCCAAGTGACTTAAAAAGAGCATTAATAAAACCCTTGCATAAAAAAGGTCCCAAACATGACATAAACAATTATAGACCAATTGCATTACTATCTAATTTCTCAAAGATATTCGAAAAAGTTATATTAAATCGTATAATATCATTCTTCAACAAAAACAACATATTAAATAAAAATCAATTTGGTTTTCAAAAAGGGAAAAATACAACGATAGCTATATTTAAAATTTTAAAACAAATATGGACAGATATACATAAAAAAAACACTTCTATTGGGATTTTTATAGACCTTTCAAAGGCGTTTGACTGTGTTTCACACGAAATATTATTAAACCAGCTTGAACATGTTGGAATACGCGGGTCAGCATTAAAATTAATTGAGAACTATCTTACTGATAGACCTCAAGCTACAGTGTTAGATACATATGATAAAACTTCAAAGACGATCACAAAAGTACAGTCAAACTATGTAAAAAATCTACAAGGGGTACCTCAAGGAAGCGTATTAGGGCCTCTATTATTTTTAGTATATGTAAACGAGTTTCCCCTAGTGATTGACCACTTGTGTGTAATGTTTGCTGATGATGCTACAATATTTATATCTGAGGAAAAACTAAAGGGCTCTGATATTACTCAAGAGACGTATAATACACTAAGAATTGTGGTTAAATGGTTATCCTCTTTAAATTTAAATGTTAACTTAGACAAGACGAAAATTATACAGTTTACGAACTATAAACAGGAATCAAAATGTATAGATATAATAATAAATAATGAAAAAATTGAACAGGTTAAGAACACGAATTTCTTAGGTGTTACAATAGACAGCAACTTAAACTGGAAGAGTCACATTGAAAAAATAAATAAAACAATTTCAAAGAGCTGTTTTGCACTATCAATGTTAATTAATATAACATCAATTGAGGTTGCTTGTAAGGCTTATTATGGTAATGTTTATCCTCAACTGACATATGGCATAATTTTTTGGGGTAACTCAGTAAATGTTGGGTCCACTTTCCTTCTTCAAAAGAAATGCCTACGCATCATATTTAAGCTTAAAAATACGGAATCCGTAAGAAACGTATTTAAAAACTACAGAATTTTAACTCTGACGTGCATTTATATATTAGAAATAAGTTTATTTGTTAAGGAGCGTACTGACGACTTCAATAAAAAAAGTGACTTTAAGATAAATTTAAGATCTCAATATAAAAATGACTTATGTACAGTTCGTCCTTCTAGCTTTATACTGAACAAAAGCACTTATGTCACTGGAATAAAAATACATAATCATTTACCGGAATGTATAAAGTCGCTATGTAATGCACAGTTCAAAAATAATCTTAAGGAATGGCTACTTTGCAAATGTTTTTATAATTTAAATGATTTTTTTTCTGTAAAGTATTAATTAATAAAATTTAGATGTAAGGTTATTATTGTACGTCCGAAATGGGCAAACTGTTGGAACTATTAATCTTTTGATTTTGACATGTAATAACAATTGTACACAGTTTGACAATAAATGCTTATCTTATCTTATCTTATCTTATCTTATCTTATCTTATCTTATCATGCCCAAAGGGTAAAAACGGGACTCTATTACTAAGATCTGTCTGTCCGTCTGTCACTAGGCTATATCTCATGAACCGTGATTGCTAGACGGTTGAAATTTTGACAGATGATGTATTTTTGTTGCCGCTATAACAATAAATACTAAAAAGAGAATAAAATAAATTTTAAAGTTGTATGGGAATACAACGAACGTAAATTGTTTGTCTTTTTTAGCTCGATATTAATAACGGCTACAGGTAGACGCATGAAATATTCACAGAATATTAAGTTGTATATTCACTTTAAAAATAAATATTTTATTTAAAATAAAATAATTAATTAAGGGGGGCTCCCGTACAACAAACATGTTTTTTTTTGCCGTTAATGGCAGACACCGGGACAGTTAAAACTAAAAAAACCGGCCAAGTGCGAGTCGGACTCGCGCACGTAGGGTTCCGTACAACTATACATCTAAATAAATGTTTTTCTTTATTCTTTATTATATTGGAGTTGATTGAATGAAAGGTAAAATGCGGTTTAGGATTTGTAACGTAGATATTAAAAATACATAATATAAAAGTTCTTGTACCTCGTTGTAACTTTGATCGATGTTTTAATAATAGTGTTTTTTTTTTAAATAAGATATTGATAAGTAAACATTATAATTAGGTACTATATGCGAGCCCATATAGGCTTGTGATAGCTAAACAAGCTAATATATATTCCAGTTTGACAATAACTCCGCGCACACGAGTGTCAATGACGGCTGCCCTCACGTGGCTGCCCGTTCGGGTAAGCGTAGTCGGGAACCTCCCCGCGCGCGCTCCCGCTACCGATAAAGTCACGCCCCAAGCGAATTGTTGTTTACTTGGGAAACTATTACCGATTTCTTACTCGTATTAGAAAATAATGGTTCACGGTTTATGCATAAGGTTTATGTTCATAAAATTAAATGTTTTTTTTAATTCTTTATTATATTTGAGTTGATTGAATGAAAGGTAAAATGCGGTTTACGATTTATAACGTATTAAAAAAAAACTAATTATTAGATCTCGTTCAAACCAATTTTTGGTGGAAGTTTGCATGGTAATGTACATCATATATTATTTTTACATTAATCATTCCCTTATTTTAGAAGTTACGGGGGGGGGGGGGGACACACATTTTTCCACTTTGGAAGCGTCTCTCGCGCAAACTATTCAGTTTAGAAAAAAATTATAATAGAAACCTCAATATCATTTTTGAATACCTATCCATAGATATCCCACACGTATGAGTTTGATGAAAAAAAAATTTTTGAGTTTCAGTTCTAAGTATGGGGAACCCCAAAAATTTATTGTTTTTTTTCTATTTTTGTATGAAAATCTTAATGCGGTTCACCGAATACATCTACTTACCAAGTTTCCACAGTATAGCTCTTATAGTTACGGAAAAAAGTGGCTGTGACATACGGACGGACAGACGGACAGACATGACGAATCTATAAGGGTTCCGTTTTTTGCCATTTGGCTACGGAACCCTAAAAAAGGTTAGAAAATAGTGTCAATTTTTTTATAGATACGTGGTACAGAACCCTTCGTGCGCGAGTCCGACTCGCACTTGGCCGGTTTTTTTAAATCTAAGTATACATACAATAAGTCTGTGGAAGGGTCTTCCGGTAACCTTCGGGGAGGGAAGATGGCCGATTGAAAGATGTCCGGTTTTTGCTTTTGATTTATTCTGTTTACTGTGTTACTCCTTGACATTGGTGGGATCACTGCGTATGTTGCAGTGGACGGCCAAAAAAGAAGAAAAATAATTCTGTAGAAGAGCCGTGTCTATAAGTGCAAAAAAAAAACTAGTGGCAAGGACTACATATATTGAAACCGAATCAATATTTTTTAGATCTGTTGTCTGTCTGTCTGGTTGTGCGGTTATAGCTCAAAATTTACTAGGTTTACATGAAATAAAATATACATTAAGACCTCGATCATTTTTAAAGCTACTTTTTATGTTACATTTCTGCTTATAAGGGGGTTAAAGGGGTTTAAATTTTGTATCAAAAAAAAACCGGATTACTACCTTAGTGAAACCTTACGTGTGTCAGGACTATTTCACTCAAGTCCACAATCATTTAAAATTATCGAATTAGTTGCATTAACTATTAATAAACTAATTCGCAAATAAATCGTCCTAGTTAGAACAATGTAGTGAACACGATCGCAATAGCTGGCGATGGGACGGAATTACCTTCTGTAGGTAGCTACTCGAATACGTAATTGCCTAAAGTTGCGACTACGCCCGTGATGTTTATCGAGTCCTAGTCTAATAATAAAATATTGCTACTCGGGTCCACTCCTTTGTCTTCCCAATCTCCGTGTCCCGTACACGCGAGATTGGGTTCACGCTACCTGTGATATACGTCGACGTCGTCATTAGGTATCTGATCAAGAGTATAATTGGGATTTCCGTCTCATGTTAAGGGACAATCTCCATCACATGTATATCTCATACATGCGAACTGACTTAAGACAGTAAGACGAGAATAGAGAAAGTTTTTTTTTATTGTTTATTTGTCGCTATCTATTTCCATAAATAAACACTGATGGATATTGACTCAGTTATGTAAACTTGTGAACCGATTGTGATGTTTTTATTATTGGAAATGTCATACCAACTTAGAATTTGGTAGAAAAGTTGAGGACAGAACTCCTTTGAAATTATTGGCACACATAAGGTAACAACACCAATGTTCGACACTTTTAGCTGACATGCACCAATAATCGACAGAAGCTTTTAATTCTAAGATCATAGGGTTATAAATTGATTGTTGCAAAACAAATGAATAACTCTTATCTTCTTTGACTAAGAATCAGTGTCGAACATTGGTCCTTTGTCGAGTACTGGTGTCTTTACCTTAACCACTTCTGGTGAAATACCTACCTACTAGATAATGAATCGATTAACCTCCGTGCCTCTCTCAATAGCAACATATAGTATGTAAGATAAAGGGTGCTAAGCAATTACATTGAGCTTAACACTGTTTTATTTAGTGAACCCCAGAGGCATACATGTGCAAATGATTACTTACTTTTTTTAAGCAACTTCAATCCGCTGTAACGCGAAATCGCAGCGACATAGTACCTTAACTGCCTGTGTAGTGAAACTCGTGTAAATCATAAACAGTATTGCTCGCCAGCTCCGTAACTATTGTGGCAAGCCCTGGGGGATCTACGGCCAACAGTGGACGAATTCCGGCTGAAATGATGATGGCGACGGCGCCGCAAAGGTACCTAAACAGGATTGCAGGAAATTCAATATGTTCTCGAAGGAGAAAAAGTACAGCTCATATGCGATAGATTTTGTCACGGGGTAACCTAGCCGACAAGGAATCGTTTCTAATTTGCGTGATTTTACTTTAAGTGCCGATATTTGAAAAAAAGATGTTAAGTAGGTACCTAAGTATTTAAAATAGTTTTGGAGCCTACTCTTCAATCTCTAGACGATAATTGTAAATACATGACAAGCGATATATTTTTCAAATTTTGGCGTTTGTTATTTTGGTACCATTGCCACCAATGTTTTTTTTAGACAACACCTAGCCTTATTCGTTATCGCCTATCCTTAAATGTTACTCGCAGTAAATTTACGATTCTAATTAAATGATACCCAAAACGCCTAGGTTTGGTTCGGAGAAGTTGTCGTGGAATAAAGAAACTCACAAAATTATACATTTTTTTAGTTACATGAATCCTGGAAACATTACACTCCTTTTTTAAGGGGAGTCGTGTAAAAAGAATATCCTATTTTAATCTTTTTTGTAGTGCTTTGTCTGATAGCTACACTTCAACACTTCAACACATCCTTGAGATAACTTTAAGCTCAACAATGATAAATACGCTACAGATAAAAATGAAATTTGGTATTCTGACTGATGTATTTGTACACTAAAGCAGAGTGCAGTATTATACACGGTACAGTAATTCGTGATAGCAATATTATTTCGTCTTGGATGTTTTACATGTACGTAGGTATTTATCTATATAAGCATGCTTATAGTTATCTAGTACCCATAGTACAGGTCCTGAGTTTGGGACTAGTTGAATTCGTGAGATTATCCCCTGATTAAGGCTGCCAGTAGATAAAATTCAAAAATTATACGAAATTGAATGTCAGAATACAATAATTGCTTAAAAAATCCCCCACATACATAATAATGATTTTAAATTACGTGAACCTACCTACGTTATTTTTTTTATTTATATGCGTACAGAATTAACGCACTTCATACGGCAAATCAAAAATATCACAATAGATTGAGGCATTTGTGTCCATTTGTGTTTCTCCATATATACCCCATAAGGGTCCAATTATACATAAGGGTCCCGGATACAAACAGGATACAATCAGTCCCCTAATTATACAGTTTTTGTACCGATTTATTCAATCTGGCAGCCCTGATTTAAAGTATTTTTAGCTGTCATAATTTTAGCAATATTTAAATACATTAAAAAATATATGCAAAGCAAGCACTCGTTTTGTCTAATTCTACATTTAGAAAGGTCTTCAATGGTATTTAATTAAACATGGATATGATATGCCAATCAAATTCCACTCAGCTTTGGTCAATTTTCCCATTTAGTTTACAAATTATTTTATGCATATCCGAACATGAGGTTAATATTCGGAAATGCCTCTGAGGAGACAGAGGTTTGTAGTGTACAGACCATTAATTATATTTCACTAAGCGGAAATTGGCTGGCTGGCAATTATTTGAAAGGTCGAGCGGGTCAAGTAACTACCTACTACTAGTAAGGTAATATTTGTTATTACGAGTAGGTCGAACAACACTACTAAAGTTGTAATGAAAAATCGTGTAGCACCTACGTGTAGGTACTACTCGAATGGTTTTGTATTAAAGGTAGTAAATTTGCAAATATTTCTACGGATAACGAAGAAATTCATTTACTCAAGTTTTATAAAAAGTAAGAAACTGGCAAGGTATGGGTTGTCTGGTTCAATTGAAATTGGTAAAAATGTAAACAATTACGTAAGGTATAATTAATAGTTATTTATTTTTCAACTTAATTATATTAAAGTGAAGTTATGCAATGATTATGCACTTGTGTATAGACGATACGAGTGTTAAAATATTGGTATTCATTTTTGCCCAGTTGACAAATAAAGGCAATAACAAATAAGTACGCGTTACCGCGCAATTGTTCATTTTGTAACTCGCATTTAAAGAGCCGAATATGAAATACGCAGTAAAGCCATGTTCACGTGGCATATTCGTAAGAAATTTTGGATGACATATTTATTTAAAGCACTAGCTGACCCGACGGCCGTTGTCTTATTCCGAAACTCATACACAAATACGCAACGCCAAGTGGAGTACCACGAAAAGATCTAAGACCCATATATATACACTTGGCAGCAAAGAAATCGAGTTACTTAGTACTGTATGTCCATAGAAAGTGGATCGATTGCTCCCAAATACACATTTACTTTCTAGAAATAATATCAAATCTATAATCTTAAGGCTGCAAATGTGTAATATAAAACTAAAACTAAGAACTTTAGTTAAAATCTTATAAAAGTGGGCACACATACTAGTTTAATACAAAATATCGCCATACAATTACGTAGGTACCTGAGGTCAAAACGCGATAGCGTTAAGGTAAATTAAATTACTCAGTCACGGCCCTTTAAGTCATAAAAGTACTAAGACCAATTATTAATCTTATAGAATTACCGAATATGCCAAATACGTGAAAGGCTAAGTATTTTGTACCTGATGAAGGACATTCTCACATTTGTCAGTTTATTTCGCTTCGATTTCAAATCAAATCAAATTCATTTTCCAAAATTTACATCTTGTAATACGTAATATTATATCTGGGTACGTTGAGTAATTTGTATTGTTTGCTTTCTTTCCCCTACACAAGTCGAAAACATACGTACTTCAGGGTATTTTAACGACAGTAATCGTAAGTTAGCGAAAAATAAACCCAGAGGTAAGAAGCTGTTTTCTGTCTTCGGGCATAGCCTCCCTCGAGAGAACCTGATGAGTTTTATTTGGCCCCGAAAATATGTATCTTGTGCCGGTAAAACTAAATACCGTTGAGTTCAGTAGGAAACGTAACTAGCGCAGAAGTTTACACAGTTGGTGCGCAGGAAAATAAGATAATGATCGTACCCACGTTGCAACACTGTCACTAATGCAAAACTAACATTTGATAGAACAAGCATTTTAAGGTTAAGTGTGGTATAAAATGATTATCTAAGATTATGTATATAATGATTATGTATATAAGAAAGTATACTTTCTGATGTAGAAAAGATGAATGTTTAATATGATTAGGTACTGATACTATTAGCTTATGAACGAGGAAAATAAAGTCACTTTAAATAACAAAGATGTAATTATCAATACTTTAAAATTTAAAACCCCACTATTGGTACATTGTGGTACATTATGACAAAGTTATGATAAATAAAAAAATGTTAATTAGGATATAAAATATTTTATTAAAGTTACAACTCTATTTGCTAGTAAAACAACATTTTTAAATAGTGTATCAATCTTATCGGTAGAAAAAACCGGCCAAGTTCATGTCGGACCACGCACTTTTTTTATTTTTTTTATTAAGATCTCAAAAACTACACAGTGTATCGTGTTCAAAACAATTTTGATTGGAAGTATTTCGTATGTTCTACTACTGTATTTTTTATTAGAATGTTCTATTTAACAGTTCAAAAGCTACCTACACGGACATAATTTTTACGACTTTAGAAGCGTATATCTCGTCAACTGTTCACTTACGTAAAAAAGTCACTTAAAAACCTCTGTATCATTTTGGAAGCCCTATCTAAAAATACCCCACACGATAATGTACATCAAAAAAATTTTTTTCGTCCCCTAGTTACATGTGTGCCACCCCTAAATATACATTTTTTTCAATTTTACTACATCATTGTATAGCGGTTCATAGAATACAACTATCCTCCAAATTTCATTTATATAGTGCCAATAGGCTCTGAGTAAAATGGCTGTGACATACAGACGGACATGACGAAATTATAAGGGTTCCGTTTTTGACATTCGGCTCTGGAACCCTAAAAACAGACTAACAAAATAGTTTCATATTGTTACAACTGTATTTTGAAAAATTATTACTCCAGAATCATGGAATAAAAATGTCACAATTGCCTTACAAACGTTGTAGCTCTAAAACCCTTATTTTTTTTGCGGGGGACTGCGTGCAACTGACCAATCATAAGTTTTTTTTTCTATTTAGGTTTTTAATTTGCGCTTAAACCACAAAGTTAATGGCGCCATTCTGCGGAAAATATGCGTACTGTTTCAAATTCATCTTTTTAATTTTCAAATGTCTAATGGGTCTCAGAATCCACTTACCATCAGGTGGCCTGAGTCTGGCCTGGTTTGGTCTGATCTGGTTTGGTGGTCTGGTCGTGTGCCTTCTTCTTAACATAAAAAAGAAAACGTGACGTTATAGCATACTTACTTAACTCAATTTTCGAAATTTTGCAAAAGTGTCAGTGTCCGTATTATATCCATATTACCTATACCGGCTTTTGCCTTCGACTACGTCTACGAGTAGAAGTCGCTTTCATCGCTGTTTTCTCGGTAATTGCCCAACTTTCCGGGATAAAGCTCAGAAAAGACAATTCAAAGATTATGACATAAAGACAGAGTTCACGAGTTCACAAAACAGTTTGAAGTTCATCCATTGACTGGTTATTCAGACTCAATCTTAGGCATAAGAAATGAATAAAACTATATATAATACATTTTGAAATTAGTTTTATATATTTTTTTACATCGCACTATTTGCAGTAAAATATATGTTATAGGTGTAGGCGTTACCATATTCAGACTGTTACGAAACAAAATTGCGTTATAATGGTTTACAAAAAAAAACGAATGAGACCGTGGGCATTCACAGCAGAAATATCAATTGATTGACAATTGCATGTTAGTAAAGTTTGATGAATGATAAAAACTCTAATAGCAACATTATATTCACCTATGACTCTGTGTCTTACAATTATGTGGCTATCTGTGATATCTTGTTGCGCTACGTTGGGGATCGTTGTTTACAAAACTATGACTCAAGGGTCCGAGGGGCGTGCAGTACTGAGATGTAAGTAGCAAATGGCATTGAAGTAAGAATAAGTGTAACCCTACGCTTAATCAGTCTAGGATGACCGAACCAGCGCATTTTACTAGTTCAAGTTCAGTTCAGTTTAGAATGAGCGTAAAGCACAGAACTATTGCTGATAAATAGCTGTCTCTTTTTCCAACTTAAACTGAATTGCTTAGCTATGTCATGGTAGCCCCTCAGGAATACTTCCTTTTTTTGCAGTTTTTAGGGTTCCATAGTGAAACTAGGAACCTTTATAGTTTCCCCATGTCCGTCCGTCCGTCCGCAGCCTAGCTCAGAGACTCTTACTCGTAGTTACTAGATAGCTGCATGCATATACATATTACATAGTTTACATAGTTTTAAATGTAATTTAAAAAATATTTGCTTGATCACCAATTTAATCAGGAACCATTAAAGCATGACACTAGCGGAATATGACCGATATCTATGTAAGTACATACCTGAATGTTATGTCCCACGAGCTTTACTTTACTTTATTAGATATTAAATTGGATCACCATAGACAGGGTAATGTTACAGTCATACTTTTTTTTTTTTCTTTTTTGTTCTATTATTTGTTTTCTTTTATTCTTATAGGTTCTATTTTTTATTATTATCTGTTGTTTACATGTATTTTGAACTTATTTTAAATGTTTTTTTGTTTTTTGTGTCACTATCCGTGCTGTCACCGAGCGGTCCTAACGGAAGATCAGAGCGCTGGTATAACCGCCAGTACATGCTGAATTAGGACCGTTTCACAAGAACTGTTCTTTTTCTGTTTATTTTATTTTATTTGTTGGGTATTGTTGTGAATAAATGTATTTTCTTTATTTTTCTTTCTTTCTCTTAGTCACACCAACAAAGTAATAAAATAAAATCTTATAAAATATTTTTTTAGGGTACCTCCCCTACACGTAATCATATGGTAGGGATGTATTTTTTTCTCGTCTTCCCCATAGTGTTGTGGGGTGTCATTGGATAGGTCTTTCAAAAATATTACGGGGTTGCAAAACATTTTTTTGATTTAATAATCAGTTTATGATATATTAAGCTTTAAAGCGTTAATTTTTGTTAGAGTCAAACCCCCTACAGCTAAAACTAAAAATACTAAAAATCTGAAGAAAAACTTAAATGAAAGAGCATATAACGAATTCTAAAGGAAAACTATCACGACTAAGTAGACATCATTGGTTTTTGAGATACAGGCGATTAAAGTGTTTATACCTATTAAAATCATCTAAGACGAAACTAATTGATTTTAAATAGAAAATTAGTTATTACTTGTTGATTTTTATGTTTGTATTACTTAACAGCTTCGGAACCCTGCACTGAGCATGGTCCGACATGCTCTTGCCCGGTTTTTCTTTACTTGCCTCCGCCACCAATCTGATTCCGCCCACATGATATCCACAATACTGTCTAAACAACTAGTCAAGGCTCGAAAAAGGGGGAAAAGTCACCAGCCGTTGGTTACACTTACGTTGTTTAACTATTATATTTTTTATAAAAAAAGTGATTTTTGACGCACTTTATTGTTGTTGTATCACTAATAAACATACCCCAGGAAAGTTACGATTTCTTTGTATGGAGACTCAACAATATATCTATAACAGTAATTATATTATTTCAAATAATAGTTTGTCAAGTTTATAACCATAATCTGTATTAGTCCACATAAATTTATGGCCGCGACAATAAAAATAAACAACCAATTTTAATTTTGTAAAAATAGAGCAAAAATGTTATAAGTATTATTTACTTTGGATTTATCTAGATTAACTCATTTTCCTTCAAGTAGATACAGTAGAATAAATATATTTTCCACAATTACAAAAAAAATATGAATTGATTTAAATTGCGTAACTCGAGTAAATTAAATCATATTGGTAGTTTTGGTACGCTAACGCTACATTGTAAGCTTTATTGAACTCAATCCAACAGAAAATAAATATGATAATTGAAAATAATTTTAACTAGGAGAACAATTATCCCATTTCTGTTACTTATTTTATGTTACCGTATACTTTCTTTTTGAATTTTGATTTCGGTCATTGTGTCTAATATCAAACAATACATTTTAGTTATAAAAATAGTTATAGCATTTTTCCTGAAAAATTCCAGATCTCTTTAGGGTACTTTTTTATCACTTTCCGTTATGATATTTTGGTGGATGCAATAATAAAGTTAGTCAAAATAACGCTGTATGACTGTTGAGAAAACATTTAGCCTGAAATAGAATTATTTCCAAAAAGATCGTAATTGTGGCCCGGGCTAAAAACTCACGATGGTGCGATATAAAAACGAATTAAGGAAGAATAAACTGCAGGTGCAGTAAACACGGGTGCGCTGCCGCTGCGTGCGCGGGTGGCGGGCTGTGCGTCGCTACCGTGCGCGCTGCCTGAGAGGCGACACGCCGTCGTCGACGTCAGCTTCCGAGCACGTGAGTACACGGCCGCCACATGTACAAAAGGGGCCTAAAAAGATGTATACCGCTAGTGTTAGCAATTTTCCAAAAGTAAGTAATGTTAACAAGACGTTATCGAAAAAAAGTGTATGGTGATTGAGAAAGTGCCCCCGAATCAGTACTTATAGGTTATTAGATTACTGCAGAGGCCAATAAGTGAACCTTCCAGGCTTATATAAAAAGAGTATAATTAATATTTTAATTTGTACTAATCGCAAAATTTACCTACAATTTCTACAAAAAACACCAAACGCTAGACTAACTATTCCCCGTTTTTTTACATCAAGGTACATTAAAAGTGGGATATTATATTACCATAAAATTCGGTTGCATAATGATTTTCAGAATAACAAATGTACACATTTTCGTTTTGCATAATACTAATTTCATAATTTGCGTTCAGTTCATTAGCGATTTACATCACCGTATTGCTTTATCCGTGCCAATCTCGCTAATCTCGCAGAACCAGAGTAAAAACTTGGGTACAAAATATTAATTTCCTATTTTAGCGCGCAGCACATCGAACATGACCACTGTGGCCTCAGCTTACATCTCCCTGGGTTTTGAGATTGCCGTGCCGTACGACGTCGGTGACGCAACCGCCGCCTGCGACTATCTGATCAACTCCACGTGTCCAGTGCAAGAGGGGCAGCTTGTCACCTTAAAATTAAGAATATACGTCCCCACCACGGCTGTGGTAAGTAATTCTCAAAAAATACAGTTACAGAAGAATCAAACCTCAATAGAAATTAAACTTACTGCTTCAGAGGTCGCATTGGTGAGAGTTTTTATACATTTTAATACAACAGATGCATAAGTTAATAGTCAACGTTTGCGAGTTTTACTTAATTCATAGCAACGAAAATATGCGACGTTGCCAGCGCAGATTTTGTGAAACTAAAAAAGAGGAGTATAAAAAATAAGGGTAATAATCTTGATGAACTCTGTCACATACGATCAAATGCCACTTTTTTCATTCTCCCCGGTTTCGTTTATGTAAGGTATCCCGAGGGTTATGAAGTACTACTGTCTCACATGGATCCAGTGGAATTTAGGGCGGTCAATCGGGCGGTAAATAGGAACCATTAATAAAAATTATGACGAGGTTAGTCTAGTTGGTAGTTACCCTGCCTAAGAAACTAGCAGTGCTCTCTATGAGGACAAAACATTTGTTGAACGTGATTCTATGCATTCTTACCACGGAGATGTCGCTACTTTCCCCTTCTATCTCTAAAGCAAATCATAACGATTTAATATTGCATTGTCCTCCGATATACATGCGTTTATGAAATTTTAAGGTCCTTGTAATCTGGGTAAAACACTTCGTTGCATATAAACATTTCTTAAATTTTCCGTTTTCCAACTAATCATTAGACAAATAGTAGATTGTACAACAAGGGCATAAAACAAACCATTTTATCCTCGACATAATTATCCACCTATAAGTCTTGGATGAAATGGGTTTTAAGACCGAGGTTTACACAGCTTTTCACTTCGATTACGAGGAAACAAAACAGTGATAATGTAAAAAAACGTTTTCTTGGATTTGGGTGGCAATGTCTGTTCAATGAGTTCTTTTGCGTTTTTAACCATTAGTGTGTAAGGTGTGAGCATTATTTCCTCTTAAATTGATGACATTTTAACTAAATTCCGTAACACAACAAGTTTAAAAAAAAAAGTAATTAATAGTCCACAACGAGACAAAACCCTCTTTCCCGCCCCTGTATTTCTTTTTAATGATTTTTTAATTTTCTGCGTGAAAGTTTTAACTTAGGTTAAACGCCAAGTCATACGTTGATTTTGTATTTTTTTGTTAATAGGTAATGCTTGTTTTTAATAGCATTCAATTTAATTTTTGTTAGATGCAACATTGAAGGCAAATAAATTAAAGTAAATGTATTATTCTAATAACAAGTTTATTTAGTGCAGTAACCTCATCTGTCTGGCGGTAGGGCTTAATTGTCTGTCTAGATGATGACAACACTTTATGCACTTTAAGAAGGACTTGAAGAGCATGAGAAGTGTAAAAGGTAGGTATTTACCGCTGCAGCAGTTTGCATTTTAAAAGTTATCAAAAGCCTAACCTAGCCGATTTAAAAAGAAAAGGAAAATTATATTATATTCAAACAATAATAAAATAATAAATAATATTTCGTCCAAACAGTTTTAATCAAATTCACCCCAATCGAACACCTGGAAGGAAACATGTAACTTGACAAAGGTAACCCACGGTGATAAATTCATGTTATAAATAATATTTTTAAACAAATAAATAAAAATACATACACATACATACATACTCTCACGCCTTCATTCCCAGAGTGGGGTAGGCAAAGCTACAGAAATACCAACAACTACAAAAAGAGTTGTTGGTAATTCTGTCACCCGATTTTGCACAAACAGGCTAAGATGTTTACCAGTGTATTAGTGACAGGTTGCAAGCCCATCGCCTAACAGTACTAGAAGCCCTCATTCCCTTAGTCGCCTCTTACGACATCCCCGGGAAGACATGGAGTGGTACTATTCTAACCCGGCAACCACACGGGCAATAAATAAATAAAAATATCTCTTTTTATAGACAATGCCAGCGACAGTAGAGTTCACTGTGCTAGATGACCAGGCCGAGCCCATGATGTGCATCCGCGTGCCCATACTCGTCACGTCGCGGCGGACCGCAGCGCGCAGCTCGACGGGGCCACTGACGCAAATACAATGAGGTCAATTGCACCCAAACAAACAGAGGCTGACCGACACGCGTACAAAGTAAAACCTCCATTGGCATGAAAAAACAAGATAAAAAATAGCACCTATATCGAATTCCTGAACTTATTAATAAATTAGATTTTAGAAGGAATGGTAGTGTGGCGGTGATGATATTAAGGCTGAAATATGCGTTACACCCACTCGTGAACGGGTATTGTCCATAGGGGACCCCATGGCCCACTCTTTATGGGGTCTCAGTCTGCTTGCAAGGACCGGTTTTTAGTTAGTTATTTCAGTAATCGTTCCTGACCTTAAGATCTCCTTATCGTTATTTTTAATTAAATGTTAATATTGATCTTGCATTTTTAATGATTTAGTACTAATAATTATTATTTATTACTTTATTGTTATGTGTAACTTAGTTTTAAGTATTATTATTATGATTGAACAAACACCTTTTGCTGGAGTTTCTTGCGGCGCTTCTTCTCCGCAATGATGGTCTTGTTGCATACGAGTATTACCTACGTTGATAGTATTGGTCCTCATGTGGCATACTTACTGAAAAAATATATTCGTGCTCATCACACAAATATCTGCTCTTACCGGGATTTGAACCCGGGACCGCTAGCTTCGGAGGCAGAGTCACAACCAACTATGCCAACGGGTCGTCAAAATATACACACACATTCTCAAGACATCAAAAATATCTACACGCATCTGTACCACTAAAAATAAGATCATAGTGCTATGCGATGAGCGCTTGCGAGTCACGTGTCTCATTACACAGTAAGAACTCTTAGCGCATTCGCGATCCTGCGTGGCTGCTAGCCGCTGCCTGCTACTTCGGCTATGGGCTCTCAGCAACATTACAGCCATTGAGCTTCTGGCATTCATACTAAATGCGATCAACAATGGCTGCATGAACGAGGTTAGCATCCATTGGTATGAAAAACCAATTTCAAGAAGGACGAGATTGGCAGCGGCAAAGCACTGCTGTTCCAGTCACGGGGCAAGACCAACCAGATGCAATCCCACCGGAGGGATGGGGGAGCCAAGAGTCTGCAAGACGTGATTGATATGTTTCGGAAGGTAAATGTGGAAAACGAGGCCGTGCTCCCTCTCCTTGACTACCGTAATTGCCCACTTCAAAATGTGTGTATTTGCTTTACGGCCGCAGAAATACGACCCACCTTAACACTTGGTTTGAATGGCTACAGGGGAGTTATTATGACCTAGCTATGCAGTTCATTTTACGGTGAGCGTAAAGGACAGAGCTATGGCAGTTATATAGCTCTGTCCTTTTCTCTGAGCGTAAACAGAACTGCATAGTTATGTCATAATAACCCCCCAGATATTGGAAAATCGCAATCAGTCGCATAAGTACAAGGAATATTGAGGACGTATTAACTCTACTACCTATAATTGTGTAGTAGCGGTCATTTTATTTATTATACGTTTATTTATATATTTATATACGTATATATTTTTATAATTTAACTGTTTTTATTTTTAAAGGCCGTGGCAGGCCTTGTACCTTAATAGCGTTTCGGCCTATTTTTTTGTCTGATGATGTGCTACGTCATTAGTTAGTGCTACACAAAATTTCAGCATTCGCAACTTATTAATTTTGAACAAAAATAAATAAACATCATTTTTTTATGAATATTTTTACTATAATCTATTAAATTAAATCGTGCTTTACAAGTGTAAGTATACTTAGGTGTAAGACCCACAATGCATTATAGTCAGGTTGTAGGGTGTGGTAACACTCCATATAAAAAAATATAATTATATGCGACAGTAATTTCCCAGCGTTTTTTACACTACTTTTGAAAGAGAGACCATCAAGTTTTCAACTAATAATACCCTTTTTTATGAGCTACGAGTATATTTAATTCAAGCTTTTAAGGATAGTACATCATAATATTTTTTTAAAGAAATGTTGGCAAGTCTCGTTGACATCATTAAATGACATCATAGGGGCTTCATACATTTTTGGTCTAAATATGAAAGTGCCGGCCAAAATTAAAGTTCCTTAAAGTTTGAGTTACGTATATTGCAAAAACACCCATATTTCTATCACGTTTAGAATGAAAGTTAAAGGAACCTCAAACTTATCGTATCTCAACTTGCCACTCGTTAATACCAAAATCAAAAGCCTAGCAAATTAAATTTTCAAATTCAAAACACTAGTAAGTACTGTACATACTAGGTATTTAATTTTGGACGATGCACTTACTAGGTATTTGAACTAGGATTTATGTTGTTGAATTACTCCTACTAGGTTTTTGATTTACAAAACGCGCCCGTTCACTTTTATAGAATTCCAACAAGTTCTTACGTCAGGGGCGGGGGGATCGCTGCACTGTTGGTTTAATCGGGCGTACGGTGTTGCGGGGAGGCGACGAATTCAATATAAGGCAACAGAATTGTCGAAAACAATTAGTAGTCCTGGAGAAATTAAAATATCCTAAAACGACATATCTACTCGTAATTATTGTAAGTTCAGTACCTAAGCTTTAATACAAGATACTAGAAGACGATTTTGGCTTGAAATGCTTGTTAATCACGACTCACTTGACTTGCAAACGGAAGGTGAACTGCTGGAAGAAGCATAACTGTTTTCAATTAAGTTTAGAGGTAAAGTTTGGTTTTAAATGAACCTTCTTTCATAGAATGTGCGTTGTAATTATCATTCTCCTCTCACTTCTTATTTTTTATAATACTCGTAAGACCATAAAACTGCGCTATAACACTACTAAGGCCAGATTCGACCAAACTTTTTACACGGGGGTAAAGCTTGCTCCGAGATTAATGTCAAGAAATGACAGTTTTCTATGGCATTTTGACATTACTAATCCCAGAGTAAGCTTTTACCTCGAGTAAAAAGTTTGGTCGAATCGGGGCTTAGTAACTTTCACGTTGAATAGTAAAAAAAATGAGTTCCAATTACAAATACTTTTAAAATATTACTTTTACAGAAAAGGTATGGTTGCTGGGTCAGAATAGTGCCACTCCATGTCTTCCCGTGGATGTCGTAAGAGGCGACTAAGGGAATAAGTATTTTAGTAATGTTCGGCGATGGGCTTGTAACCTGACACTAATACACTAGTACACTTCTTGACCTGATTGTGAAAAATATAGTTACAATCTTGTCAACAAGTATTTTTAGAGTTGTTGGTATTTCTGTTAGCTCTGCATACTCCACTCTGGGAATGAAGGCGCGATGTTATATATGTATGTAAGTATGTGTATGTACATAAAAGGAAATGTTTACGTCATCTGAAATTTCAGTTGTTATACTTAGCTACTAGGTCTTTCAATCACAGAAAGTCGTTTAAATCAACCATCAACCGACGTACATACATGCATAACTGTGGATGTATGAATGTGGTTAAGCGAAATAGATTTGTCAGGATCGTAACAGGTGGAAAGAAGTGGTCTCTGCCTAACCCTCTGGGAAACAGGCTTGATTTTATGTATGTTTATTCAGTAAATAGGCTACAAGAGGGTTTTTTTACATGTCGGTAATATGAAGAAAATTTACGAGCGCTTATGACAAGACCATCATTGCGGGGAGGAAGCTCCGCAAGAAACTCCAGCAGAAGCAAGGGCAAATAATAAAGCACAGTAGTACTTAAAAGTAAGTTACATTACAAGTACTTAATAAAGTAATAAATAAGCACAAATAAAATCGTTGCAAATGTAAGGTTAAACTAAAAATAAAGACTATAAAAGAACATCACGACGAGGTCTCTGAGTCAAAAGCCATAACTAGAATAATGAACTGAAGAACCAGTCCTTGAATTGTGCTGTAATAATTCACAACCCAGATGCCTACCTAATAAATAATTATTACATTTGTTTTTACACTCTTTTCTACACGTTTTGATAGCCGAATTCACATAGCAACACAGTAACAAAATGTCACGGATCTTTTATTCATGCCATTTGCATGCTATTTTGTGTTGCCTCGTACTATTTATGGGCATTGGCGTTCCCTAATAAACTGTCAAAACTAGCGGATTCATTTCCATATCCGAATAACTCAGCATGTATGTTTGGTTTTCAGCGAGTCTCCTAGCTTTGTTATTAACGTTGCGGTGGATGCGGGCGGCGGCAGGATTGCCGGCGTGTAAACTGAGCCCCGTTTAAAACGCAATTCCCTGGATTTTCTTTTTGCGTGTCGCATAAAACGTGCCAGATTAGCTGAATAAATTGTTCTGATACGCAGATCTCATTCGGTTCGGTCGAGCAAAGATTTTCCTGATTAAATTCTGCAGGAAAAATACAATTGGTATTCAGTTCGAGTGGCAATCCCCCATTAAATCCATGGCTTACCTCTGTTGATACAAAATTTTGTACTGAGGTTGTTGTTATTTTTATTTACCCTGTAAGTACTTTGCACGATGTTATTTATTGTAAACGGTGTGTTGTATTTCTTAAAATATCATCTGCTTAAATATACTTTCTTAATAAATATTGCCGCCGTGTGGTTGCCGGGTTAGAATAGTGCCACTCCATGTCTTTCCGTGGATGTCGTAAGAGGCGACTAACGGCCGAACCCTATATTCTAACCGCGGTCAGATAGCCTTACTTCGGAATAAAATTTGACACATTTTGTATGGGCAAGGGGCTAATTTATACCAGCTACCGTCCGTCAGTCTGTAATCAGAGATTAAACTGTTAACGTGCATTGAGCTCTTTCAATATCGTTTATATACAAAACACTACAGATTGGCGACGAAGATGGGATGGAAGGACGGGCTCAATCAACTATTGCCTCATATAACTCAATCCAGCCGCCCCAGGTGAAGGGGGAAGAGGGCACCACACAAATGGTAGATGCCAGTGATACCACTGGGATTTCTATACCACAAGAGTCCAATATTTGTAAACGCGTGGTGCGACCAACTAGGAATAAGAATGTTAAATATAAGTCTTAAGTTAATTTTCGTATTGTTACGAGTATTAACTATTGGTGGAGGGATTATTGTGTATGCCGACGGTAGACTGATTTATACCAGCTACCGTCTGTCAGTCTGTAATCAGAGATTAAACTGTTAACGTGCATGAGCTATTTCAGTATCATTTATACACTAAACACTACAATATGTCGAATACACACACATACTCGTAGGTGCAAGTTTCTGCTTCGGAAGAAAGCAGCGAGGCCGATACAAAACAAAAGATGAGTTGCTCCAGTTTTTGGAAACCAATACAAGATATTGTTGGTGACTGAAGCCTGTGCTTTATATTTATTAACACAATGATGTTATAAAAAAAGAGGTAGATAAGATATACGCGCTCCGAAAGTGGCAAACAAAAACTAAGCCAATTGGCAAACTTCAACTCGGTCTAACGTTGTCTGCGGAAACGTGAACTAGTGTGCTGCGCGTAAAATTATACGACCGAAACCACAAAAATGCCATCATGCGTAATGAGATTTTGCACTAACTTCTCCAGCATAGCGTCCAAAAGCCGTGAAATAACGTATCATTCGTAAGTAATGTACTTATTTATGTTTCTGTATTACTTATAAATTCAATGCCATGGTAGTGTAGGCCGATATGTATACATATCTGAACTTTTATATTGTTAAATAAATTGGGGCGGGACAATTCTAACATAGGGGTAAATGCGTCATGTAAAGATTTTAAAGGAATAAACATTCTAAAATAATTTCCGCTCCCTTTTATAGAAATGTATTCACTTAAACTACTATAAAAAGGCACAACAATAGTTTCAAAACAGTAAAGTAAATAACAGAGTGGTAGGTATGGCTTCGTGGCAGTAGGTACACCGGATACTGGCTTAGCATAATGCTGAGGTGCTAGGCACGTGCAGCGCTGATTTTCACCCAGCACCGAGTGTGACAGACGGACGAAACGTTGCACAGACTAATAAATAAATAAAATATACTTAATTACTTAGTATTAAAAAATACATATTAATAATGAGACCATACATACAATGAAACCTTATAATGAGAGAATAAAATAAAACCTCACATGAACATATTTTAAATAGTACATGGTACCTATTTAGCTAGCATACAGCATTGGCAATCCAAGAAACACAACTACAATTTAGAGAAAAAGAAAAGCAAAAAGTTCTGGATAGGAAATTAGGATTTTTGGAGCGGCAACAAATGACCCGTAAGTTTACGCTTAAAGGTGTACCTGCTAGGCGCTCCTTGGATGGGAGGGGGGAGATCGTTCCAGCACTTGGGCCTCACGAACCTGAAACTACCCCAGAATACCGCGGTTCGGTGTAGCGGCACAATTGCCCTAGATTAATACTGGCGCATACGAGTCATTCACTGGACCTTTTTAAAGAGGTACGACGAGATCTCATGCTGCACTACACCGAATATAAGGATCCCCAGGTGCATGCGCCTCCCGGCTGCGGTTTTTAAATTCATTTTAAGGCATAGCAGGCTTTTTTTGTGATCACAATGATTAGACTGATTAAAAAACAAAACATGCAAATTTGATTTTATCAATATTCAATACAAATTATGTACAATGACTGCCACCGCCATCTATTATCGGATAGTGGAACTATGCAATGTAAAGTTTAAATGAGTGTTACTCGTAAACGACAAAATAAGAACCTAGTGTTCAGGAATCGTTACCGGTATTCTGACTACCGGTTTTTAAATGAGGTATAACCGGTTATAATTGCAGTTCACTATTTATATCGCTAAAGCTCTGATTATCAGTATAATGAATACCGGTATTCAAATATATTATCGGTTTAGCCAATTGAGGACAATCTTTTCGATACTTTACCCCTAAAAATCATAACCAGTAAACCTGTCTGCGTCAATATACTCGTTTATTTGTTTCTGTAAATGTTTTCGGTGTTATTACGAAAAACTCAAACACACCTTAGACAAGTCTGAAATTACAATTAATAACAGTCTAATTGACATCTTACTTATAAGGTGTAATGAATAGCGGTAATAAATACAGGTATTTAATACTGTAAAAAGTGTATACATAGCAATAAAAACAAAAGCGCAATGACAATAGGTACCTATCTAAAGTATTTATACCATTTAATTGCCGTTTATACTTTGTGATAGTTCGGAATCGGTACGGAGTCTGATCAGCATGCACATGGCCGCTTTTAGGTTAATAAACTGCCGCGCACATGGTAAATGTTGTAAATAGTAAATAAACTAGCGTAGAGGTCAAGCAACCCTAATAGCAGTCCAAAACATAGTTGACTGCCCAAAATATCGTGCGGACTGTTAATACTAAAACGAATAGGGGCGAATAGAGTCGGCATAATCGTACCGGCTTTAGGTTATAAAAGCCAATAGGTACATATATTTCACGTTAGCAACTATGTATGGGTCATACACACTCTTAAAAACAAAAGTTGTCTCTCCTGTGGTCAATAGTTAAGAGCTTGTGTG
Organism: Acleris holmiana; assembly: GCA_949316455.1. NCBI lineage: Eukaryota > Metazoa > Arthropoda > Insecta > Lepidoptera > Tortricidae > Acleris > Acleris holmiana. The sequence continues at coordinate 4,675,153 of OX438765.1, read as the reverse complement.
CATATAAGTTATAAAGCGGGAGAATGAAGGCCCAGCTTAGCAATTGACTGGTATTGGTTGATTAACTACCTTGTATTTGTACACCTGTTGTAACATGTTAAACTTAACTAAGCACCTTAAAGATAACCCTCTATTTTGGAAATATTATAGCCAATATAGGAACGAATGCAATATTGCTCAGCGTTTTGTATAGGATCCTCGTATACTTTTTCGTGTTAAGTAAAATTTCCCAGCTTTCATCTAGATTTAATACATACAGCCGAAAGGATAGGCGGACTGCGTAAAAGGTAGGTAGGTTGGTGGTAGGTTTAGCAAAATGGTCCCGTTCGCCTACTTGCGGTACTAGAGACTCTTTCCGAAAACGGTTAAATTGTATGGAATCAATATAAACGCTCGACGCGACCGTTCGGCAGCGTACGTCTTCATATAAATTTTTGATAACTATATCGTTAGAAGGATACATCTCGACTAGGGCCAGAGAACATAGTAAATTACCGATATTGTACAGAGTTCCTTATTAAAATTAGATGAAACTTATTTCGACTGCTGCCATAAATAAAATAGATAGATGATTAGACAACATTAACAAAGCTACAAACAGATTCTTTTTTAAGATTATATTGTAATGGGTTTCAAAGGAACTTATTTTAGGCGACCGTTTTCTAGAACTGTCCTCTTTTATCTACGCTGATTCAAAGCTTCGAAGATAATAAAGGGTATTGCGGGGAGTTTTGCAAAGCGAAATGCCACATTTACCTACTTAGGGAAATAATCAAGCGAAAGTGGCGATTTACCGAGAAGGCCCGTTCGATAGCTAACCCAGATAAGATTTTTTCAACGTCGATTTTTCCAACTAATCCAAATGAAACTATCTTTAAGTCGTAATAAAACAAAGTCACTTTGCGCGTCTGTCTGTGTTTAGTGTCTAAATGTATTATTATTAATCTTTATCTAAAAATATAAATCAAGAAACTGGCTGAGTGACTCATTGAGTGACTGACTGCCTGACATGTCAACGCACAGCCCAAACCCAAACCGCTGGTCCAGAAATTCCAAATTTGGCACGTGGGTTCTTTATGAAGTCTAGGGGTGCACTAACAAAGGATTATTGGAAATACATCCCCTTAAGTGTAGCGGGAAACAAATTCCACGCGTACGAAGTCGCGAGCGTCCTCTAGTATACAATACAATATAAATACTCTTTATTGAACACCAAAAAAAATATGCAACACTTTAGTGCCTGTGATTAGTATGATTTAAATGTACTGTAAACAGTACATTTAAATCATAGGTATACAACAGGCGGTCTGATCACAAATAGTCTGTAGAGAAACCTCTAAAAAGTAAAAATGAATAAGTAGTGGCCCTAAGGGCTGATTGTTTTATAAATAGATAGTTAACTGAACACTGACACTAACTAAACTGACACGTCGGGGACCGCTAAGTAGCTGGGGTATTTTATGTTATTTCATTTACTTTGCTGTCCCCCGCCGTGTCAGTGGTGCTAGACAAGTTGCATTCGACAATCGTTAGCGATTATACATATTTCGATTGATAAACGCATGGAATTGACGTAAGCCACCGAGATAGTAACGTGACACTTACGTCAATTCCATATATTTTTCAATCGAAACATAATCGCTAGCGAGTGTCGAATGCAACTTGTCTAGCACCACAGTTTAGTTTATCTACTTATAAAACAATCAGCCCTTAGGGCCACTACTTATTATTTTTTACTATTTGTTTCTCTACAGACTATTTAGTCGGGGGTTTTTTAAATTAAGTAATAATAATATTTTGTATTTCACGCTTTTTAAACTTGTCCATCTGAGGGTCTGTTTGTGGCATCGTAACTCCCAAACGGATGAACGGATTTGGTCGCAGGTTTTTTTTTAAATAAAGCTACAACAATCACGATGGTTCTTAGGTGAGATAGCTTTTGGAACCACCACCGATTTTTTTTTGAACTCATACTCAATACTCTTCCAAAATAAAAAATTGCTCTAACACGTGTGATATTTTTAGAAAAAATATGAAAACTGTCACATGTCACTGAGTGGGTTTTAAGATTGGTGAAGTTACGGCTCGGTTTACTTTAAATATACTATTTGATAAATATTTATATTTTTAGTGGTGGTAGGACCCTGTGCAGGGTCCGTCCGGATCGCTACCACCATCTTATCCATTAACCACCCGCCAAGCAACAGTGTTCGCATTGTTGTGTTCCGATGTGGGGATAAGACAACCGGTGAAATTACTAGCATAGAGGCATTCCATCTTAGTCCTCAGGGTTGGCAACGCATTTGAGGTCTTAGGATTATAGTCTTGAGAATTCAAATGTCTATGGGTCTTAGATTCCACTTACCATCAGGTGGCCTGAGTGCTCGTGTGCCTTCTCATTAACATAAAAAAAAAAATATGAAAGGGCTTCTAAAGCATTCAAACACCAAGCAGTAGCAGGTAGCAGGATTTTATTAGGTTTCCAATATTTCATACATATATGTACGATGCAGAAGCAAAACCCTTGGACCTCGAGTTTTAGAAATTACAAGAATTTCTTATCGTCATGGCTAGAAACAAACCCAAACCATAGCTTTATTTCGACACTCAATTCTTCGGCTAGAAAGAAACGTAATAACAAATTCCTCGTGTGTCCAAGTTTGAGACGAAATAAACACTATACACCGTGTTTTTTTTTATTTACGATAACTTCGGCATATTGTTAGGTACACGTATAGAAGCTACGTGGTACATTAGATTTTAAAATATTGCAAAAAAAAAAAAAAAAAAATGTTTAGAACAAAGTAATTAAATGTTGTGTCTTCAATCATTCTAAAAGGGTCTTTAGAGTTGACTCATAGTTAGTGTCAAATACGTCAAGTCAGCGTGACATACACACACACAAGTAAAGATAACACTTGACAAGTGCACGACCTAACAATTGAAAACTCTTTACTCATAATAGGTAATTAAAAGAAAATTGTTAGGTATCAATTAAGAGCCTTTTACATCAGTTTAACGTGATTAACTGATTAATTTTAATAATTGAATATCTTTATAACCGTACGAGTTATCATATGTCTGTCTTCGGGAAATTAGCTTAATTTGACTTGAAGAACGTGCCCTTAAAGTTATCGTAAATCAAAAAAAACACGGTGTATATAAAAAAATTAAGAATAGAGTTTAGTATATTTTTGAAATTTTCAGATAATTATAAGTATACAATAATCAATAATGATTAGGAATTTCACCAGTGTCCAAAATCACAAGCAAAATAATTGAAATAAATAATAAAAAACCGGCCAAGTGCGTGTCGGACTCGCCCATGAAGGGTTCCGTAGCAGCAAGAATATTTTATGAGGTATTAAAAACCTACTTCCTAGATCTCGTTCAAACCAATTTTCGGTGGAAGTTTGCATGGTAATGTACATCATATATTTTTTTAGTTTTATTATTCTCTTCTTTAGAAGTTACATGGAGGGGACACATTTTACCACTTTGGAAGTGTCTCTCGCGTAAAGTTTAGAAGCAAATGATATTAGAAACCTGAATAGCATTTCAGTTCAGTTCAATTCGTTTCAGTTCTAAGTATGGGGAACCCCCAATTAGCATTATTTTCTATTTTTGTGTAAAAATCTTAATGCGGTTTACAGAATACAATGACATCAACTTACCTAGTTTCAACAGTATAGTTCTTATAGTTTCGGAAAAAAGTGGCTGTGACATATGGACAGACAGACAGATAGACATACATGACGAATCCATAAGGGTTCCGTTTTTTACCATTTGGCTACGGAACCCTTAAAACCAGGCAAGAGCATGTCGGAACATGCTCAGTGTAGGGTTCCGAAGCCGTTAAGTACTACAAAATAAACAATAACAAGTAATAACAAATTTTCTGTTTAAAGTGTTTCGGCGTGTTAGATGTTTTTATAGGAGGTATAAACACTTCAATTGCCTGTTTGTCAAGAAATAATGAATTCTAATTAGTCGTGATAGTTTTCCTTCTAAATTCGTTATTATGTGCTCTTATTGGAGATATTTTCCAGATTTTTAAAATTTGTAGTTTTGGCTGTAGTGGGAGTATGGGGGGGACACTTGACTCAACAAAAATTTGCGCTTTAAAGTTTAATATTAAATAAACGGATCATTTAATAAAATGATGATTTTTGAAAGACCTATCCAAAAATACCCTACACTATGGGGAAGACGAGAAAAAAATAGTAGGTACATCCCCACGTGACGTGTACGAATGGTAAAAAAAAAAAAATTTTTCATGCCTAATTACAGCTTTCTAGTACTAAGAGTCTCTGAGCTAGTCTACGGATGGACGGACGGAAGGACGGGGATGACGAAACTATAAGGGTTCCTAGTTTGACTAAGGAACCCAAAAACAACATAAATAATACACACAGAGCACAAACATTCCAAATTCAAAATTGAAAAACGAAGTAAACAGCTACCATTATTAATATTTTATTTTTAAATTATAAGTTTGTCTCAAAACTTAAGAACACACGAGGTAAATGTAACAAATGGTAACAAACAATGTTAAACAATAAGTGTTTGAACATAATTACGGCCGAGTTAAGAACAATAGGACAACATGTCATAAGAAATTAGTCTATACCGAGTAGAATAGAAGGGGCTTATTATGGCCGTGTTATCGCGTGACTAAACGTGTATAAAACAACCATCACTTTCTTACAAGTAAAGCACGAGAGTGACGGTTGCTTTGTTAATCGCGATAAACGCGACCATAACACGGGCCCAGATCGAGTATCAGATATAAAAATTTGTTAAAATTTGTTTTACCAAGGCAGAAACTGCAGCAGGTCATTCATAAAAAAATCCTCATAAGTGCGTCTGCTGCGTTCCGACTTGGCAGTTGAGTCTCTCGGCCTGCTGTTATGGTCCCATTCGGATGTAATTTTATGGCTTCGAGCACCATTTATTCCAGCATGCAACCATCCTGTCACTGGAGCCTTGACCCTGGCATTTTATTTACTATAGAGAGACTCTATGTATGAATATTATAATTGTGGGCGTTTTTATAATACTTACAGATATAAAATGTTTTAGTAATCATGATTGTTTACAATAACCCAGATATTATTCGGGTTCTATACCCAAAGTGTGTCAATGAGATCCTATTACTAAGCCTCCACTGTCCGTCTGTCTGTCGGCGGGTTATATCTTATGAACCATAATAGGTAGTTAGTTAAAATGTTCACAAAGTTAGTAATTCTATTGCCGCTATAACAAAAAAAAAACTTACCTAATAAAGCTAAAAATTAAAGAGAGCCCATACAGCAAGCGTGATTTTTTTACCGTTTTTTTTAAAGGTCTTACATAATTTAGTGTCTAATGTTGTATAGATAATGATATGGAATCCTTCGTGCGCGAGTCCGACTCGCACTTGGCCAGTTTTTATATTTCTCCCCAAAGTGACTTCTTCTGTAACCGACGCAGTACCCTCTGGGTTGACGCAAATATCCAGATAGTTCACTTTAAAATCGTTGGGCCTATTCTTCATTGACATATTCTGTCAGTGAAGAATAGGCCCAACGATTTTAATGAACGCACGAACAGCATTCAGCGGTATTGCAACAAACCTTTGCTGTCAAGGGTCCTCTTGCTGAAGAATCCTATACTGGTGTAACTGAGGAAGAATTAATGAAAAGCCAAATATTATATAAACTTCATGTATATTAATAATAATATGCAAAATACATGACCCAATTTTCATTAAACAAGCAACGGTGGTGGACGCGTGGTTCCTACGCTACGTTTCGGTATCGCGGGACGAGCACTGACTCTAATGGATGTTGGACTACATACGAGAAAGAAAGTTTGTGCACTTACTGCAGATATTCAGACGTTACGTGGAGATAATAAGTTGGTAACGCTGCCGGTTTATGGGCCTGGCTCAAACAGCAGTGAAGAAGACCTTCAGGCCGTCAACCCTGGTAGCCTACCAAGGCGAGGCAAACCGAGGACTGCGAACAACTCCTATTTGGGGGAAGCGTGAAGCCCTTTGGTGTCACGAAAGACGCCGGGGCCCGCAGGGGCCGGGAACGGTGTTCCGTTCTGCGCGAGGGGCGAACGGTGCCTTCACTTGGCATCACCCATCACCTGCGACTACCGGAGACTTCGGGAGTAGAGCCCAGCCTCCGTTACTCTACTCCTACTGGGGGGATTGTTCCGCGGACACTGCCCTTGCACTTTCCACCACAATTGCTTAAACTATCTACGCTATAACTATCGTAACCCCGTATCGGGCATTTGCTCGGCCTGGCCAAAAAGGTGCAGGCCAGGAAGACGCAACTTAAAAGCCCGGGGTCACGCGCGAGCGCTGGCTGACGAAATCATCAACTGTCAAAATAGCTAAACAATTCGTGACGCGACCGCATCGATCCGTGGGTCGGGATCACAGTCAATAATGTCAAACGCACTTCAAAAGTCATTTCCAATGACGTTCCGCCCCGAAATGCTATCACGTGAAACATACGGTACTATAAACGCATCTAGATTTAAATTTAATTAACATTTGATTGAATTAATACACAGATCACGCCTAATACGATTTCCAACAATTTTATTATTGAAAAGAGCCTCACGGGCTATTTCTATAAATGATAATTGATCATATTTTATTATTAACGCACTACAACTCTCATCCAAATAGGCTGTTTGGATCGTTCTCCTTTTACATTCGCTTCTCAGTTTGATTTAAAAATGAAATCCTTCTCGTACCCGGTTGAATGTGTATATAATATTTGTAATATGTTTGTTGTACGAGTATTATGGAAAATCCATGCGAATGTGTATTATAAGTGTAATAGAAACTTAGTTTGTATTGTGGCGATCAATTTAGTGTATATTACACTTGCTTCAAGTTCAGATTTATCACGTGTTTATTTTCGCTGAAAACTACTGCATACAGTACTTATAGACTTCTGGAATGCCTGTAATTCTAAAGTTTACTAGGTAAGCAAGCTATCAGCATCTTCAGTAAAACATGTAATTCTTTAAAATTCTGTAGCGTCGTAATTTGTGACATTTGAAAGGTTTCGTTTATTTATACCCGAGTCTTATAATGTCGTCACAAATAAAAGTATTTTTTGTTTTATCACATTGTTTGTCCTGTACCGGGAAATGTTACTGTAAAAGAATATTACTCAAGGTAAAAGATCTAGTCCCCTTTGTAAATCGCGTCGTAACAAAAGTGGGGCAAATTAAAAAAACCGATTGAGTGCGAGTCAGGCTTCCGCGCCGAGGATTGTGTACAAGTTTAGCCGAAGAGCTTGAAGACAATAATGAAGATAATACCATAGTCAAGGGACTCGTGTAGTAATTTATCTCCAACAACCAAAGTTAAGCAGCTACAAAACCAAAACTAAATGGGTGACCAGACTGCATAAAATATCATCGTGTATGTTTTATTTATTTCAATGATTATAACAGTTTGTGACGAGGTTTTTTAACCTCTTGTCGGATATGCCTCGACTTAGGTGATTATTACTTACTGAAATTCTGGAGGCTATCCTCTCTAGACTCAGGAGGATCGGGGTTCGATTCTAGATTGGAACACAGGTTAAAGTTTTAACATAATATTTATTCTAATTCCACTTAAATAACGCAGAATCGCCATTTCACGTTACGGAATTTGGACTTTCTATTTGTCGGCTTTTTCCTATAGAATGGGTTCGGAATTTACGGACTTTTCGCGATCCTAAATGGGATGCGGCTACGCTACGATGGTGTTTTTACGGAACTATGGGTTACGACGTTTCCGCTCCTATCTCTCCCAGCGGTGGGGATTTAAAGATGTGGAGTAGGAACAGAGGGTGGTTGTAAGGATGAAGTTATAGACTTTGCCGCTGTACAGCATAGGGTAGGTATTGGCTTCCCTGTGGGCCGAGCACGCTGCCACGGGACTTAGTGTCAAATGACGCCAAACGGGAACTAGTGTCAAATATTATTATGAAATTATTAAAATGACAGCCACTCGGGGATTAAGTTGCTTAGTAATGGAAGGACTCAAATCACACAAAAGACCCTTTTATTTTAAACCTTAGTTCTTTATGCTTACATTAGAATATGGAGTAGACGAATTAAAGTCTCGACCCTATGTCATTTTTTTTCCTGTGGCAGCGTGCTCGGCCCACAGGGGGTAGTAAGACAAAATTATAGACTCCGTCGCCGCCTGGTTACCGGGAGGCAAGGAATGGCTGGCACTATCTAATGCGTTCTAAGCTTTTACACAGTACTGGTTGCTCTTCTTTTTTTAATGACTTTCGCAGTAAGTGTTGTCACTGTGACTGCTTCACATGGATGGCGGGTGGAATGCCCCAGTGGTGGGGACATCCCTACCCTAAGGTAGGTGGTGCGGCTATGTTGGCCGCACCGCACGCGGGGTTAGCCCGCTCTTCGGATGGTGGTGGCCGGTGTTCTTCTGATGGTGGTGGTGGAATTGGTCGTTTTAGGTGGTCCTGTCTTGAAGCAGATCTTGGTGGGCGAGTTCGGCGGTGCGGGGCTGCGGTCCCCGGCGCGGACGCGCGCGGTCGTTACGTCATCTTCGCCGGGCCGCGCGCTGGCGCTCGTTACAACTTAAAGATTTTGTTAGACCTTTTTGTTACTTTAGAACTTACTAAATCTATAGTCCAGCAAAACCTGTTTGAAGGGGCCAGAGGTACGAAGTAATCCTTGTTTTCCTCGATACTATAATACTTGTATTATGTGTCTCAAAGCGAGGAAAGTGATTTACCTCATCTAACTCAACAGCCGGCCATTCGTCTCCGCACGGAGTTCAGACGCGCAGTGATGTATCGAGAGCGATGGCCGGACAATCAATATAGATAGTAATGGATATTTGCACACTTGATTAGACACCACATCAATATTCACGGAGTATCTTGCTATGTCGAGGTGAGCAAGTTTGTCACTGTCACAGGTAATAGAAACACGCGCAGAAAAACAATTAAAATTATTTTTTTATTTTAGTGACTGCATAATAATCTAATTATGAATTGTCGTTTCCAATGTTTTCGTACAAATTTGTACTTATATGGTTGATATTATAAAAAAACATAATTCTTAACAGCTAAGTTTATTAGATACCAGACTGAGTCTTCTAAAGACCCCCATATTTTGTAAATATACTCATACATTTTGGGGCTCGTCATACATAGTTAAGTGATAAAATAATTATTATAAAAATATACAACTCAAGGTATTTAAGTATATGGCCTGACTACAGCGCATTGCTGCTGAAACCTGGCAGAAGGTCGCTCCGAGACGAGTGCGAGTTCAAGGCCGCGCTGTATTCAATACGAGTCCAGCAACCGCTCTTCCCGGTCAAAGCTTGTATTGTTTTTCTCCAACAATGCAAGAAAATACAGGGCGTTTTTTTGGTCAGCAACTTCTACAATAGGGGTTACTATATTCATGTTTCTGAGCTCAAAAAAAATATATTTTAATTTATTTTTTTTGTCAAAAGTCGAAAGAATGTCCTCGCTATTTTATAAATTATGGTCTCTCGTTTCTATAGCTACGAAGGGGGTAGGCTGCTTACCGTTACGATGTTATTGTTTGATACTACCCTCACAAAACTATGCGCAAGCGACGTCAGTTCCGTGTTTGTTTCGAAGCGAGTGCTTGTTAAGTAAAGTGTTACATCATTTAATTGATAAAAAAAATGGCTTGGCGAGAAAATTTACTTCTGGACAATCGTGAAATGTTTGATGTTGTGAACATTAACTTTGTGAGTGGTCAAAACATTGCTGACACCGTTAGGATTTGGACTGAACGATTTCCTAATCGGCAGGCCATTACGCGCTACACTGTAAGGTCTTTCGTTAACAACCTTTACGAGTGGGGTAAGTGACCTAATGTAAAAATGTAAATTTTTAACAATCGTTGTATAAAGCTGATTCACCTTTTTAAATACGCCAAAGAAAACTCTTGCGGTTTTGTAATCCATACCGTTATCTGTAGTTAAATGCCGTTTCAGAACGATTTTTAAAAACAATAATTTACATTTTTTTAATCTAAACCGTGTTTGTAATCTTTGACGGTCCTAAGCCCGTAACAAGTATGAAGGGAAAGATGAATCATAACATTGTGCACGGTGATTACGTCATTAAAGTCTCGGTAAACACGGCTCATGGTAACCACAATTAAGTAAAATAATGGGAAGAATTGAAAATGCTATTTCACTGACCTCCTTAGGTTTTTTATTTTTTTTATAAAATATTCGGATTCAGCATTAATTGTACTATCTCTCCTGTTTTGGAAGTTATCGACCAAAAAACACCCTGTATACCTACCACAATTGTTGATATGATAACATTAAACACAGTCCCAAAAATCCTTAACAAAAGAGCATTGTCGCCGTCATTTTCGATATTCCTTATAATTCCATTCGTTACTATTTAGAATGAAACTGAAATACCATTAAATAAAATAACAAATGTAAATATAATAACTCTAATAAAAAAATGGTGTTCATTTTAAACTATTTATTTCGTGTTGAAATTAATTCGGCAATTCATTTTGTTTATGAACCGAAGATTGATTTAAGAAAAGTAAAACTATTTACTTACAAACTTAGGGCGATCGAACCAGTAATGAACAAGGTCCAATGACGGACACTTGACTCTTATTTTACAGAAGATAAAGGTTATTCATTTGTTTTGCAATGATCAATTTATAACCTTATATGATCTTTGATTTAAGAGTAGTGTCCATTATAATACCTGTCAGCTTAAAGTGTCCAACATTGGTGCCATCAGCACCCTAAAGCGTCATTGGTAAAAATTACCTTTTTAGTCTATGACATTTTAAAAAGTAAAATAAATATGGAAGAACATTTATTGTAGACTAATCAGCATCACACAAGTCTCTGTCCGGGATTTGAACCCAGGACAAATGGCTTCAGAGGCAGGCTCACTCCCAACTAGGCCAACGTGTCGTCTCATGTGTGTGCGATGAGTGTTACAAGCATTTGTTTAGAAATAAAATCGGGCAAGAGCATGTCGGGCCATGCTCAGTGTAGGGTTACGAAGCCGTTAAGTACTACAAACATAAAAATCACCAAGTAATGACTAATTTTCTATTTTAAGTCATTTATTTGATGTCGTCTTAGATGATTTTAGTAGGTATAAACACTTTAATCGCATGTATCTCAAGAACCAATGATGTCTACTTAGTCTTAAATGAAAGCACATAAAAAGAATTTATAACGAATATAATTCGTTTTATGAGCTTTCATTTAAGTTTTTTTTCTGATTTTTAGTATTTGTAGGGACATTTGACTCTAACAAAATTAAGCGCCTTAAAGCTTACCTAATATTTCATAAACGGATCCCTTGATCGAAAAATTGTTGTCACAAACCCACAATATTTTTAAAATACCTATCCAACGGCACCCTACACTATGGAGTAGACGAGAAAAAAAAATACATCTCCACGTTACATGTAAAAGAGGTACTTACCCTTTAAAAAATAACATTTCATTGTACCACTTTGTTGGCGTAATTAATAGGTATATTCATGCTAAATTAAAATTAAATGCTTTCTAGTATTATGAGTCTCTGAGCTAGGCTGCAAGAAGTCGGACGGACGGACATGGCGTCACTATAAGGGTTCCTAGTTTGACTACGGAACCCTAAAAAGGACAGGCAAATCTAAAAATTTCCTCCTACAGAAGCTGCCATACCTTAAGGGCAGTAAAGTTTTGCAGACTGTTTATATTTGGGGGCAGTGTCTAAAGAAGAAAAAAATGTTCTTTGGCCATCTGAATGGGGTTGGCAGAAAGAAGAAGAAACTTGGCTGCCACTGTGGACCCAAAGTCCTGTGGCCGCTCAAGCATAGAATCTAGAATTAATAAGATGTCGGTGCGTGATATTTTGCAGTTCCAGCATGCAATTGTTTCAAACGCCAGCTCAAATGTACTGAGTTATGTAATTGTGCAGGTGATTGTAAATAAAATTAATTCACTAACGTTCTATTATTAGTTGTCTTTATTATTAACAATTTTACCAGACTTCGTTTATGAATTGAAGGTGATTAAAAATCACACTAACATTATAAGAGAAAAATTGTGACTGTGTATGTTTGTTACTATAGACTCCCACTTGACTGGTTTTTTTTTGTTAGTAGTACTTGTTTTCGGGTCTTTTTGCCGTCCCCTACGCTGCGCTGACGAACGTCGCAGTAAGTACTTTCAATATTTTATTTTACATTGGAAAAAGTCTAAGTGAATGTTTTTAGAAACTGCATTAAATGGGCTTTAGACAGTATTTTTATACACCAAATTTAACACAAAACTATGAAAATATAAGTGTGTTTGCATTTTGTTACTACTAAAAGTTTATTTTTTTAAGTATTGCGTCATATTTTTACGGAACCCTAAAAACTGGTATGAGGAATGCATTGGACATTATCTAGTTATAATATATCTGGTAATGACACCAAACCTGACTCAAAGCTTCAAACTAAACCGCCGTTTTTCTTGGTCTGAGCACCGGGAGCTCTGTACTTTGAAATCTCTCCCGGAGTTCAAACCGGTTACCGAGCATTTTGGGTTTAAGTGGACGTGTATAACATTCGTACATAATATATGCAATATATATATTCTATATATATTGCATATACTTAGATAGATTGATAGATAGATAAAGCGTTTATTTGCGTACTACAAATCACACACACAGTTGACATAGGTAATTAAAAACAACACAATTACATTATTAAAATAACACAAAAAGTTGCCAAACGAATGTGTGCGTTGCAGCAGTGCAGAATGGAAATAGCTCAGCGTATAGCTTTGCTCATGATGAGCAAAACGCTGATATTCTGCCATAACCCCGAGGAATGGCAGAGCTACAAAAAGCAAATTTATAGACAAAAAGAAGCATATTAATTTGTAGGATAAAGATAAAAGTTGTTTATTCAGTAAGTAAACGCTGGCGCTTCAAAGAGACCACTGCTGAGAAGAAGTGCCACAAGAAACTCAACAGACAGTATTTATTTTAATTATTGCTCATGATAATGCTAGAGCTTAACCTAGCATTATATAAATCAATTAAGTAGTAAAATTTAAAAATATATATATATCATGCGTATTAAGCAGGAAAAAGTGTCAAAACTTCTAATAAACAAGAGCAAATAAATAAAATAACAATAATAAATTAAATAAAGTTTCGATAAGTTTTCCTATAGAAACCGTGTCCCCTAGACTAGATAGGTATTAAGCTGTTAGTTCAGGTATCTTAGGCCAAGCATTTTTATCTGTTAGATAATTCTCGACCCTATAGTAAGCTTTAGACATTAATGACTTTTTCAAGTAATTTTTAAGTACTGAAAATGATAACTTTTAAACAGCGTCGGGTAATTTATATAAAAGAATGCATTGACCTACAAATGATTTATGTATACATTGCGGACACGAAAGAGTCATGGTTCTTAATAACATAAATAGTATTCTCATAAATTGTGACGCTACAGTTAAAATATTTTTTTTTTCAAAAAGTACTCTTAAGGCATCACGGGAAATTAAGTTATATATTGAACGAATGGCCCTTTACAATCATAGATCGCTCTTTGATTTTAAGATAATACTTTAGTTTAATAGAAATCACAATAAAAGTAATGAGCGCGCCTCTGGACGCTCGGCGCCCTCTTAAGAAAATAGAAGCATTTCGCTCAAGTAGTTTCTGACGGGAATTACTCACTAAAATACAGCAGTTCTATTAAAAAAGGAAGGAATTGAAATGTTAAGTTGGCGTCTTGAACATCGTTAACTGTTTGTTGTTCCTCTAGCAGTTTTCTTAAGAGAATGGTAAGAAATACCGGAGCTCCTGCTTCACACTGACACAAAGTGCTAAATACATGCCCGTGGTTGAATTCCACCCAAATAATTGCCAAAACCTAGTGGTAACGAGCGAGTGCAAAGTGACCTGTGGTCCTAGCCAAGATGTTACCTAATAGTACGTTTGCTGCACTTACTGTTTTTTTATATTAAAAATTAATTCGTCAATGTGTACCTACGGTAAAATTTAAAAAGTGCACGAAACGAGTTATTATTAGCATTATGGGTATGTGTTTGTGTGTTTGAGTGTATTGTCAATTTATTTTGTGTTTTTGGGTGTTGCTTCTTTGGGATTTAAAAATATTCGTGTGACAATAATTATGGGATGGTATTTTATGCACTTTAAAATAAATACCTATGTATCACTTCTGCTATCTTTATTAACTAAGTACCTACTTATTTCCATGGCCACGCTCGCATGGCATAATATGGGTAAAAAACTTAAGAAGTGCCCCTCTTGCATGAAGTTGTTAATCGTGAGTCCGAATTAGGTCGTACATTCAATATTTGAAACGTGTAATATTCTCTACGTAGAGTTTGTAAACTCATTAGTGATGAAAATGGTGGACTTATAAAGTAGTTGTAGTATTAACACTAAACATAGGTATATAATTTCCTATGTTAAGTACCTAATAAAATAGTTTTATCATGCTCTGCGTCATTATTTAATTTAATAAGAATATACCTACCTTTTAAATTTGCATTTACCTATTATTATTTGAGTGCCACCGTTTCCTGAACTTGGTTCAAGTCGGCCAAACGAAAAGAGTTTCATGAGAACAGTGACAGTGAAATTGTTTAGTATTACTTACCTAGATTATAAAAGTTTTTGTGTACTGTACTAAACTGCATTCAAAGGGCTTCTTAAATTTTTGACCTATACCTACTAACGTTGCAACTTACAAACTTGTGACCAAAAGAATCGACCAATTAACGACATTTGTATAGTGCCTATGTTCGCATTTTATGTAGGTAGACTAATTTGACTAACAACAAAAGCATACTAACAATCGCTTCATATTTTGCTGCATTTCAGAATTTTGCTAAGCATGTCAAGATTTAGGAGAGGGAAGCATCTTGTATCGTGAATGGTGATGTTAAATACAAACTACGTCACTCGGATTACTGGGAAACTTTACCACAAAGGAGATTTAATACATCTGAAACCAGAGAACCTACAAACCTGTATAATGCTCCATTAAAAATCGACGGTACTAAATTTAACCATTTACAAAGTTTGAAACAATACATGCACCGTGATTACCATCATTTTTAGGATAATTTGCATCATTAATAATTAACGATGCAAATTATCATATTTACGAGTATGTACACTTTTATAACTTTCTGTAATTTTTCTTAAATTTTTTTTATCGTTTTGATACGCGTTTGTGTGATTTACATGTAATAATTTGTTATATTGAAGAGAAATAGAGTAATACAATTATTTTTTTTATAAGTGACTACTGACTATGTTACTCGAATTGCTGTGACTATTTTTGATTTAAGATATTTTCATCATCATCATCATCATATCAGCCGAAAGACGTCCACTGCTGGACATAGGCCTCCCCCAAGGCTCTCCATTCAGACCGGTCCTGTGCTTTTCGCATCCACCGCGTTCCCGCGATTTTTACAAGGTCGTCGCTCCATCTTGTTGGAGGCCTACCTACAGCTCGTCTCCCGGTCCGTGGACGCCACTCAAGAACCTTCTGACTCCATCGGTCATCAGTCCTGCGAGCAATGTGCCCCGCCCACTGCCACTTAAGTTTAGCTATTCTTCGGGCTATGTCGGTAACCTTAGTTCTACTGCGGATATCATCATTTCTGATTCTATCACGCAGAGAAACCCCGAGCATAGCTCTCTCCATAGCCCTCTGAGTGACTTTGAGCTTCCTTATAAGGCCCATTGTTAGCGCCCACGTCTCAGATCCGTAAGTCATCACTGGCAACACACACTGGTCAAAGACTTTTGACTTCAAACACTGCGGTAATTTGGACGAAAAGATGCTGCGAAGCTTCCCGAACGCTGCCCAGCCGAGTCGGATTCGACGAGTGACCTCTTTCTCAAAGTTGGACTTACCTAACTGGACCGTTTGTCCCAGGTAAACATAGTCGTCAACAACTTCGAGCGCAGAGCCTCCGACCATCACGGGAGTTGTCGCGACATGGACATTGGACATGACTTTCGTCTTGTCCATGTTCATTCTCAGGCCAACTTGGTCGGAAACTCTACTGAGGTCAGCGAGCATTGCACTGAGTTCCTCCATGGTCTCAGCCATGACTACGATATCGTCAGCAAATCGAAGGTGAGTGATGTACTCGCCATTGATGTTGATGCCTCGTCCTTTCCAGTCCAGAACCTTAAAAGCATCTTCCAATGCAGCGGTGAACAGCTTCGGAGAGATCACATCTCCTTGTCTGACTCCCCGCTGCAGAGGAATAGGCTTCGTGCTCTGGTCCTGTAGTCGGACGGACATAGTGGCGTTTTCGTAAAGACACTTCAACACTTCGATATATCGGTAGTCAACTTGGCACCGCTGGAGAGACTGCAGCACAGCCCAGGTCTCGATCGAATCGAAGGCTTTCTCGTAGTCCACAAATGCAAGGCAAAGGGGGAGGTTATACTCTTCGGTCTTCTGTATAACCTGCCGCAACGCATGTATGTGGTCTACGGTACTATAGCCTTTTCGGAAACCGGCTTGTTCAGGAGGCTGGAAATCGTCAAACCTGCGCGCGAGACGATTTGTGATGACCCTCGAAAACAACTTGTAAACATGGCTCAGAAGTGAGATGGGTCTATAATTCTTCAGCAAGGTTTTATCACCTTTCTTGAAGAAGAGAACCACCACACCTCTGTTCCATGCTTTCGGCGTTCTCCCTTCGTGGAGAACGGAACTGAACAGCGTCTGGAGACCCCTAAGGATGGGTTTACCACCCGCCTTCAGGAGTTCAGCTGTAATTCCATCCTACCCTGGGGCTTTGCCATTTTTAAGCTGTTTGAGGGCCATACTAATCTCGTATAGGCTGACGTCGGGGAGATCTTCGGTATAGTGTCGGGTTAATCTAGCCCTCGGGTCTTTAGCTAGATTTTCGACGGGTGTTCGGTTTGTCGTGTACAGCTGTCCATAAAACTTCTCAACCTCCGCCAATAGCTCAGGTTTGGATGAAATGACTCTGCCGTCGTCGGTCTTCAGCTTCATCAATTGGCTTTGGCCAACAGACAGATCCCTGGCAAACACCTTAGAGCCCCTGTTACGCTCAATAGCCTTTTCAATACTTTTAGTATTGAATCGGCGTACATCACGCTTCAGAGACTTCGAGATCTGTCTGTTGACTTGCCGATAGCGACAAGCGTCACCAGAGGACTGCAGAATCATCTCGCGCCTCACCTCCATGAGCCTAAGGGTGGATTCCGAGAGCTTCTTGATCTTTGTACGGCGGATCTTAAAAAACTTAGACCCGACCGTTTGGACAGCTTCCACAAACCCGTCGTTGTAATCGTCCACGTCGCTACCTAGGCACTCGAAACGGTTTTGAAGTTCGAGCTGAAAGCTTTCGGGGTTTTGGAGCTGAGCGGGTGCCGGGCGGAGCGTAGACTTTATCAGTCTAGACCTTTCAAGCTTGAACTGGATATTCAATGAGCCTCGCACCATACGGTGATCACTACCGGTTTTAACCGCACTGATCACGGAGACATCATTGAATATGTGCTTTTTCGTCGACATGATAAAGTCTATCTCATTCCTCGTTACACCATCAGGGCTCATCCAGGTCCACTTCCTATGCTCACGTTTTCTGAAGAAGGAGTTCATCATATAGAGTCCCTCCTTCTCCATAAAACTGGCCAGTAGGTGGCCCCGGTGATTCCTATGCCCCACTCCAAAATTCCCCACTCTCTGCTCTTCACCGTCTCGTTTGCCCAGCTTTGCGTTGAAGTCCCCCATAACAACCGTGAAGTGAGTTTTGGAGCTATGCATGGCTCTGGAAACATCCTCATACATAGCCTCCACCTCATCGTCGGAGTGCGTTGAGGTCGGAGCATATACCTGTATGACCTTCAACGAATATCGTTGGGTCATTCTGAGCACAAGGCACGCTACTCTGCTCGACACGCTCTCGATCTTCACCACGTTGTTCACGAGGGACTTGTGGACGATAAACCCGATACCTCCCTGGGACTGGTGGTCGCCCTCCCGGAAATAGAGCAAGTTACCGGACTCCAGGGTTGTCATGTCCTCCCCCTCTCTACGGACTTCTGACAACCCTATGATTCCCCATCGTAACCTGCTCAATTCCTCCTCCAGTTCCAGCAACTTTTCGTCGGTCCGCAATGTTCGGCAGTTGTATGTTGCCAGGGCCAAAGGTCGTCGTTTCTGGTAGCCGGGTCTCTGCCGGAGATTACCTAAAGCACCCCCTGCCCCACCGTTACCATGGCCGCTACCGGAGCCAGGAATAGCGGGGCCGCCGGGGACTAGGGGTCTGGGCTGTTGTTGTACATTCATGTTTTTTTTTTTTGATCTAGAACCGTTTGGGGGGAAAAATGCCGTAGTCGCCACGCTTGGCAGGCGGGTTGGCGACCGCAGTCATACCATGTAGTCCGCAGAGGACGCTGCTGCCCATCCTCCGGTTTATCCCTTAGTCGCTTCCTACGACACCCACGGGAAGAGAGGGGGTGGTGCTATTCTCGACCGGCACCACACGGCACAAAGAATATTAATAAGATATTTTAGTGTACCTAAATGTACCATACAATTAGTAAAAAAATAAAAAGTAATGTTGTTTTCATTTGACTACCTACCTCTTTATATTTTTTAATGACTAATAATTCATCATTATCTATTACTGCAAAGGTTTGAGTACCTAATTATAAGGAAGTAAATTATAAAAGTAAAGATTGTAGCGGAAATTTATTTTTGTTACAGTAAGGGTTATTTTAAAAATAGCTGTGTTTTTAAAAAGCACCAATTAAAATAGTCTCCATAATGTCTAAAAATAGCTATGTACTCAGGAAGCACATGACGAGTATTTAAGAGCTAAAATAATTATCGCTATGTAACAAAATTATGGAAAAAAAAATTTGTAAGCTTTATTGTTCGTGATATATTTTCAAAATGAATCCTAATTAACTTAAAAATCTATAAGGTATTATCATATAAATTTTCCTTTATCTGCTTCCAACATCAACCGGGAAAACCAGTTTTTGTTTCTCCTGTAAAGTAGCTCCAAAACACATAGCGATTCGTGCAGGCACAGCGACGATATATTACTAGCGACCCGCCAGCGGCTTCGCCCGCTGCAATTTTTTTTTCTTTCATGTCACTTAGGCTAACTAAATAAACTTTATTTTTTTCAAACTGCGAACAAATTTTCAAAATGCGAACCACTATGGGCAACACAAAGATTTAAGCGTAGACTTAATTGATGATCAAATGAGAAATTTCTGTTTCTTATTTCATCTGACACGTTCATGATCCGTGACAATAATTCTTTTCTCGAATTGATCAAATGATGAAAAGTGTACTTTATGCATCAATTTCAGCGATAGGTGCATTAGGTTACACTCTTCGTCTACTTTATACGCCTAATAAGTGAATCAAGTGTACTAAAAGTGAACTTTATGTTCCAATTTCATGGGATAGGTGAACTACATATGTACCTATCGCTGAAATTGGTGCATAAAGTACACTTTTAGTATTCACCTTATTCACCAAGGTGAATAAAGTCTACCGAAAATAAAATAAGCATTTAAAAAAATATACGGTACATTACGTCTACTAAATAGTAAACTTTATTCACCAAAGGCGAATCAACCCAGGTGAATTGGGTCTACGGCAGGAGATAGTGTAGTCTGTAGCTCACAGATGCGTCTAAATAAAATAAAGGACTTAATAAAAACCTTTATAATTGTTGCAGACCGTAGCGTGGTTTGCACTTTGCAGATGGAGTGGCTTTCTATCGGGATGAGCGAGCAAACAGCCGGCGATAAATAAAATACTTGTTTGTTCCCGATTTATTCTCTAGGGCAGATAATTCAATCAGGGCTACAGTTATTAGAGTAATTAAGATTAATGTGGATTCAGACTCGTCGCTTATACGTTCACCGAGATCACGGAATGCAGAGAGAGGAGAGAACCATAAACAATTCTAAGTCAAGGAGTTGAAACGATGCCAGTTATTATTTACCATAAACAATTATTGCCCTACGCATGAAAGTTATAATGAGGATTACAGTTCACTAACAATAATAACACTTATGGTTAGGTATAAAAAAAACAAGCTCGATTAAGATAATGGTACCTACTAAATTATGAATAATGTAGGTATTATTCGTAATTTAGTAGGTACCATTATCTTAATCGAGCTTGTTTTTTATACCGTCTTCCGATTTCGGTAAAAGCAACCAGTTTACTCCACTAGTGTTCAGGTTTTTCGTTCTCATGTGGCTTATATTGTATACCCGATTTTATAGCAATTAATGTGCGGGGAATCCGAGGACAAGTTAATATACTAATATTGGTAATGGTAGCGGGTACTGGAAGTATAAATGTAATACTTCCAATGTACACTGCAAAGTTTAGTTTCTACAGAACCCTCAGCGCGCGAGTCCGTTTTTTTTTGAAGTACGTATGTGTTTTTTTGTTTTTCTGCTGCTCCGACAAATCTATTCCTCTAACATGTAAGCATAATATGTGCAATGTAAATTTGTTCTTATTTTGTAAATAAATTAATAAATTATTTAGTACTATTAAAAACGATTTAAAAACTGTGTTCCATTCCTACGTTTTCATTTATTTTTCGTTTAATAATGTAAACTGTAAGTATGAACTTAGTGTCTTAAACTCAGGATCCAACATGGTCACCCTAAAGAAAGAGACAGGAAACATAAGTCATTTATGGTACCTAATTTTTCTTGGGTTCAAGCCATTATTCGCCGTGCAATTTCCAGTGTCATATATAAGCTTCTTGCTGAAGGGACTAAAAGTCGTCGAGCAACTAAAAAATTTAAAAACACAAACAACGTTTTTTTATCTTGAATACAATTTAGTTAATGCTATTCAAAAACCTAATTAACCTCTATGTGTCTTATTTTTTTTTTTAATTATCGCGTAGTTTCTTGATGCTATTTCTTGACGCCATAACCGCATCGGAACTGGAATTTATTTGGTTGATTTAGGTTTTTGTGGATGTCAACATGAATGATAGACATTACCCAAAGAGTAGGTATTGACTTAAAACCAGAATGTACTCTAGCTAGTTTCTGCCTTATGAATAATTCATTTAAAAAACATACTTGAGTATATACATATAATTATAATGGTCAGTCATTATCAAAATCTTCAGTTAAGTCCCTACTTTAAATAAGTAGCAAATAGTTCATAGATATCGGACGTCCAGTTATTGACATTAGATTAAACATTGTCAGGCCGTGCTTTTGTCTAGTTGATAAATTATTCATATGTGATTACATTTTTAAAATACTATAAATAATAGTCAATTCAAAAATGCCTCCAAGAAAAAAGCTCGTTACGAGTTGGTGCATTCGTGGATAGAAAACAATGCAGACATAGAAGTCCGAGTTTCAGTATTTTTTTGCACCAAGTAACGCGACATGATACGTCTAATAAACATACGGGTATCATAAATGATTTCAATAGTGCACTGGTGAAATTAATGACTATTTCAAATGGTATTAAAAAACTACAGGGTGCAAGTCTGTCCATCAGCGATAGTTTATAAATAGTCCATTAAACCTTACAAGATATATCCAAAATAAACTTAAGCGTAAAAGGAAAAATATGTTTTAATAAATTGTAGTTGGTTTTAAATAAGAATTCTGGCTATAGCACACTAAAAACTATGAACAAATTGTTACAAGGCAAAGAAATAGAACTTCGATCGTAAACTTTTCGTGCAAGAATTGAGGCCTAAACAAAAAAATGCACCTATTACAACTGCCGCCGTGGAAAGATGCAAGACGGCGCAGATTAACTGTTCAAAATCTAGAAAAAAAAAATAAAATTGAAAATCGTGTCAATTTACTACAGGTAATTAATTAAAGTTATTTTTATTATTATCTTATAAGGCTTGCTAGTAAAGTTAAAGTACTACATTAATTAAAATAAAACTATGTATATCATACAATGTATACAATTCGCAGAGAGGTAGTTATTCATTAGGTATAATATGATTTTTCTCAGACTATCCTATCTGTTTATCTCTTTTCTTTCTCAAATCATTCCCGCACCGAAAATTGCGATGTATGAAAATAACTCAGTGGTCGGAGCATCTCACGTGTATTGCATAGTAAAAATATTTCCTGACTTGGTTTAATGACAAAAAGTAAGTAATCTTATAATTAAATACTTTCAAAAGATTGTTATTGTTAGTTTTTATTTTGGAGACTTCTATTTAATTTTCTATCTGAGTATCCAATTCTACAGATGGTTTTGATTTAGGTATAGAATTAAGATTGCATCACATAATTTCCTCACACGATTTCGTAAAATTTTCTTGACGTCAAAAATTTTGGATGATTCATGCAGGAAGTGTTTGTAATAAATATTAAATTTTTAATCAAAAAAAGTAGGTCATGCATACCTACCTACTAATATTATAAATACTACATTCGAATATTATAGTGCAGGTCGGAGGAGTTCCCAGCTACATACTAAATGTACTTATTCTTAGGATCACATTACAAGTTTCGTGGTTGAAAGGACTTTAAACATTTGATTCTAAAAAGTACTACACATTTGAGTCACATGTTATTTTCATTTAAAATTGTAGTGTGTATTAGGATGTAAGTATATATAAGGGGCTTCGGGTCTTAATAAATCAGTGTATACTCAACCATTGACTTGTTTCATTGTCTCGCCTGCATCCCTCCTTACATGGCGACCCTGCCTAATTTGGAGAGGCGCGTGCCGTTCAGCGCTAGTCGGGAGAATTAATTATTCGGGATTATTAATTATTCAAGTTTTTTTAACGGTTAGTACGATTTTTACTATTGTGAGCACAATGTGTAATTCGCAACCACCGCAGCAACAACCGCAGAAGGCTGATAATTACAACACCCAGATAGGTTACAAAAACAGCATAGAGCAAAGTCAAGCTACCACGCATTTGGAATACCTGAGCCAGACGAATGGGTATTTGTTCCTGCTGTTGGTCCTGGTTATCGTCGTGTTGATCTTCTTGTGCGTCCGCTATGCCAATAACTGTTTCAACAAGAAAATAGAACGGAGGGCGCATGCTAACATGATCGAGATGAGGCGTATCAACGGGAATCCTGTGAGTGCGTGCCAAGGCGCCGCTCGGAGGGACGACGGGTTTTAGTGCCGCGACTGCCGCGAGTGTGGTTGTGCGTAAAGTGCGTCTAAAGTGCGTAAATTGTTGGGGTCATGAACAGTTTTTTTTTTACTAGGCATGTACAATTGACTCGTTAAGAGATAAACCTGTTATTAAAACATGAACTCTAGTATGGACCGTAAGATGAGTAATTAGTGAATGGACAGAGAGTGCCGCGTAAGGTACCACGTTTCGAGCGATGAAGGTATGTAAATTGATTATAAGTATATCTACACCTTTAACGTAAATATTAAGTACAAATGTAAGAATGTGTAAGTTATGGCAGAAGATTTAACTTATCTGCATAATGGATTGAAGGAAATACGAACATATTTAATTAAAATAGGCCCTAGTAGGAGGCAAGGAAGCATTATTATAACAAAGTTAGAGGAGATTAACGAAAATTATACACATTATAATCAACTAGTTACTGAGATACGAGAACAAATTAAGATCATAAACCTCTTATTTATTTATTTAATATGAAAGATCCTTCCAGTCGATTAATGAAATTTAGAATGGCCTTAGAGGAATACGATTTTGTAGTGAAATATGTTAAAGGATCCGATAACGCAGCGGCAGACGCTTTATCAAGAATATCGTCGAAGGACTTGAAAGAGATGAACGAAAAGGTGATGAATATCATGACGAGAGCGCAAACCAAAAGACTAAGGGATAATTCTAAAGACAACCCGGTCGATATGGTTTCTAATAACAGCTGGCCTGATCAACCAAAAGTTGTAGAAATTCATAAAAAACCGAGGGAGTCTCTAGAATTATGTTTCACTAGTACGGAGAGGTTAGGAAGTCTAAGGAAAAATAAAGAAATTAAAAATGAAAACGAAACGTTATCATATGTCCCAACAAAAAAGACAATATACATAAACCCAAGTTCTCAATCGCATAGGACGCGAGCCGACTTTGTGAGAGAGCTAAAGAAGTTTTGTAAGGATATTAATGTAGAAGAGTTATGTATCATTAAAAATAAGGAAAATAAGGTGTTCGTAGAGAAGTTAGCCAGACAAATAAAAATCACGAAAGATTGGACGGGTCCACGACTATGTGTATTAAAAGATATTGAGAGAATTGATGACAAGGATGACATAAGGGTAATTCTAAACGACTTCCATCTTTTACCTACGAGTGGCCACGCAGGTATAAGACGGATGTTCAACAATGTTAGGAAATATTACTTTTGGGTAGGAATGGAAAACGATATCAAGAACTTCGTAAAAAGGTGTAGTAAGTGTCAAATGCAGAAGCATTCCATTCCAGTTAAAGAACCTATGGTGATAACACCGACTGCTGAGTCAGCGTTTGAGAGAGTGTTTTTAGATATTGTGGGACCCCTACCAAAAGATACGCAGGGATATTCATACATACTTACGCTACAATGCGATTTATCAAAGTATATAGAGGCGTATCCACTTATTTCCAAAGGTACAGATGAAGTTGCTAAAACATTCGTTAATAATTTTGTCCTTAGGTATGGAATACCACGGTATTTCGTGACTGACAGGGGCACGGAATTTATGTCCAAAACAATGGAACAGGTATGTACGTTATTGAAAATAAACAAATTAAATTCAACCGCTTATCACCATCAAAGCATAGGTGGGCTCGAGAATACCCATAAACATTTAGGTGCTTATTTAAGAATACAGACAGACAATCACCCAGAAACATGGAGTGATTGGTTACCATTCTGGTCTTTTTCGCATAATACTTCTGTACACTCAGAAACAGATTATACTCCCTTTGAACTAGTGTTTGGGAAAAAATGTAACCTACCAAGTAATTTAATGACATGTAAAGTTGATCCATTATATAATAGTGATGACTACACTTTAGAGCTCAAGTATCGGCTACAAGTAGCACAAAAAGAAGCTAGGGAAAATTTGATTAGAAATAAAAATGTAAGGAAGCTCAAATACGATACATATATCAACCCAAAAATGTATAAACCTAATGATTTAATTTTAATTAAAAACGAGGACAGGAAAAAACTGGACACTATTTATAAAGGTCCATTTCTAGTATTAAGAGATTTAGCTCCTAATGTCGAAATACTTAACAACGGTAAGATAGAATTAATACATAAAAATAGGACAAAACTATATTATCCTGTCATTGACGTGTAACTTGAGCAATGTTTTAATTTGTAATAAATAAATTGTAGGATATAAAAATAACAGTAGAAAAAAAAAAAAAATGTAAATGTTATTAATTTTTTTTTCTCTCTTTGGATGGGAGATGTAGTGTGTATTAGGATGTAAGTATATATAAGGGGCTTCGGGTCTTAATAAATCAGTGTATACTCAACCATTGACTTGTTTCATTGTCTCGCCTGCATCCCTCCTTACAAAATAAATGTTTTCTATGTATTTGTATTCTAAGTCTGACCTCCAATAATAGTACTCAGTGTGATTTAACTGTTGTCTCCGCTTTAATTAGTGCGTAGTAAATGAAAATAGTTTATTTCACAATTAAAGTTATCACACAATAACTTGGGGTTGGAACATCCTTTTAAGTATACAAATACGTGTGTCAGGTTGTACCGCTCCTCAATAACGAGGCAAGTACATAATAATAGTAACAATAAATTTAAATTAAGAAAGGCTTAAATCTAGTGTGTGTGTGTGTGTGTTTGCTGTAACTTAACCTCTTTTCAAATATTAAAATATACAATTCAAATTTTACAATGTATGTTTTTAATTTAGTATATTTAACAAAGTAGTCCCTCGGTTTCCTCGCATAGCTTAGGTTCAGCAAAAAGCGTTTATTATATCGTTACTGAATTTCTCCTACATGTGGTATTAAATCATCCATTGTGTTGATTATTTCTTGACGTTTCGTGACAAAATGGTTCTTGACAATTTCGTGACGGCACTACTTTTTCTGAAACACTCAATGGCTTACTTTCTTAGAGCAAAACCAACCGGAGGCACCACTGGCAGCATCCCTTTCTGCCAAAGGTACGAGACCACCGGTCATTCCGGTTTTATGAAAGTACTTCCGGCGTGCATGACATGAGACATTAGCTAAAAATACCGAATTGCAGCGTATTCGCATGTAAAATATCTAGTAAACAAAATGATAAC
The DNA here is from genome assembly GCA_949316455.1 of Acleris holmiana. NCBI lineage: Eukaryota > Metazoa > Arthropoda > Insecta > Lepidoptera > Tortricidae > Acleris > Acleris holmiana. The sequence goes on along the minus strand of OX438765.1, from coordinate 4,648,825 downwards.
GTTACTTTTCATTTGTAAGTAGTAGGTAGTAGTAGTATTTTAGTAGGTATAAATACTTTAACCGCCTGTATCTCAAGAACCAATAATATCTGTGTGACTAAGTAGTCGTGGTAGTTTTTCTTTAAATTCGTTATATGCTGTTTTATTTAAGATTTTTTTCAGAGTTTTAGTATTTATAGACGGATTACTTACGTGTAGAGGAGGTACCCAAAAAAATACATTTTTATTACATTTTATTGCACCACTTTGTTGAAGTGACTAATATGCATATTCACGCCAAATTACAGCTTTCTAGTATTAAGGGTCCCTGCGCTAGGCTGCAGATGGTCGGACATGGCGAAACTATAAGGGTTCCTAGTTGACTACGGAACCCTAAAAATACCGAATTGCAGCGTATTTGCATGTAAAATATCTAGTATTCAAAAGGATAACATTACTTTCCATCTGTAAGTATTATTTTGTCTAAATATTATCAAATAATGCACTTATTTGAAAAGAAAACAAAAAACATGCGCGTGGTGTCTCCGGTTGGTTTAATGCTCCTTAGTTCCTTGTCGAACAATCTACTATAAAATAATAAGTTTTTAAATTCTATAATATCAATTACGGCATAATTACGGAATAATTATGGGAGTTCTTGCTTGAACTTGACGTTGATCGTGAAATGAAACTTGTTGCAAATTCGTATTTACTGTTCATCTCCTCGACTCAGAAACTTTATCGAATTTCCGCTCTCCAATATCATGGCTTCACTCGTGGGTACTTTCGCAAACAAAGTTCGAAGCTGCACTTGCTCTGTATTCTCATATCCTGTCTGTCAAGGCTGAAGTGCAAGCAAGATAGCATACAAAGTTTAATAATTACTGAATCATTACGCTATCGGATTTTTAAAGTAAATCGCCCAGGTTTCGCAAACAAAATACTTACAGAACTTTTTATAATTAACATTCTTTACGGAATCACTCGACTGTTTGGTAATAGAAATCTTTCGGGTTGAGGTCAGGCCGTCCCCAAGCACTAAATATAAAAAGATGACGTAGACAGAAATGGCGTCGAACTCATTTTTATCTAATGTTCTAAGGTTGAAGGCGCGAGAAATTATACCAAATGGGTGTTAATAGTGAAATTCGGTTTTGAAAGTCATGGAAAGTTGTATTATTACACGAAGTACAACCACCGTAACCACAGCAGATAATGCATGTCAAAACTAAAGTTGATTCTAACCGTAGATTCACTGTATGTTCACATAAAGGACACTTTAGGCCCAATACATTTGTAGCAGATATTGAAGATAATGTTTGATGACTCTGGATTCTTCCGAAGAATTACTTCGGTACTTAACATTGTAATGTTTTTTTTTTTCATTTTAATAACCGCAATTCAATGAAAAATAACGTGAATAATCGAAACTGCCCAGAAGTTGACAGTTGCAGATTGTATCGTGGACAATAAGTGGATTGGCTGTTTATTGCTAGCATTTAACGTTCAGGAATCACCGTTATTCCTGCTGTCATAAACAAAGGCACGTGATAAGGACAAAGCTAATTAACCTAACCGTAAACGATTTCGAGGCCGAAAGTGCATTCTTGAGCCGAGGGGCAGCACAGTCGTCAACAAAATTGTGCAGTTGGCAAGAATTACAGTTCTAGTCATCATGGTGGATCGAGTGTAAACAAATCGGATATAAGGCTAACGTAAAACTTTTGCTGTAAGAACATTTTAAATCTCAGCACAGAACAGATAACAAGACTACAAGGACTCAGTTTAAAAATATTATAGGTCCTTAAGTATGAAATGTTCGGATAGTATTTCCAATGTAAAGTGATCGTGGAAGCGGATCCGTCGCAAAACACGTCAGAGTTAAGCCGTAGGTTTCCGTGTCAGTGATAAACAGTTTTATTTAATTTAAAAGTGAAAAGGCTCCAAAAACAGGTATCTACCATGAATTGAGTGAAGCAACCCAACAAACACGCGACGATTGGTGCGCTACACCACTCCACCGGCACAATAATGAGGGGATTTGAAATCGTATCGTTACTTTTGATAAAAATGGATCCTACACGATTACCAAAAATGCTCATCACAATACTTGATTGAGCCCCGGAGAACCAGCCAAATCCTGCTCAAAACGAAAGTTGACTCAGAATAGGGTGAGTGTTTTGTGAACCAGTGCACCATTACAGTTTCCTAAGGTCTGGCCGCAAACAATTCAAATCATGATGAAAAAGCTAGGTTAAACAACCGAGGTTGGTAAATTGCTCTAGCTCCCTCCTGCTTCAGGATAATGCCAGACCACACACTGCACGCGGGACGGCCGCTCAATTAGAGCAACTGGGACTAGAATCCGACACCAACCTTACTCCCCAAGCCTTGTTCCAACTGATTACCACTCTTTTCGGAGTTTGGACAACTTCTGGCAAGAAGGAAAAAAAATCCAATTAACCACCTTCAAAAAATTTATGGATTCTCGCTTGCACATTTTATTTTCAGCAAAGGAATCAATGAACTACCTATAATGGTATATTAATTGAATAGGACCTAAAAATAATTAGCAGTAAGTAAAGAAGACTGCGCTTAAAGCAGGTTTCTTTTGAAGAAATGTTAATAAAAATGATTTGTTTGGATGTAAATATGAACAGAACGCATCAATATCCAATATCATTGAGATAGCGGCAGTAAATCTAAGTACTATGCCAGTAGTGTGCTCGGGTGATGTAAATATCATGACCGTCCATGTTGAATTTATTACGTCACTTGAATGTCTGTAGTTACTTTTAGTAAACCGTAAAACGAAAAAAGAGTTATTATCTTGCTTTAATGATTTTTCACAAAATGAGCATTGGATGCACGCTTCTACTTTTACTTTAGTACAAAATAACTAAAGTTCTTTATATTTTTTACGGCACTTGTTCGGCCGCCGCGTTCGAAGTCATACCGTTGCGGCTGCGACCAGAGTTGGAAGTTACGCGAGAAGTTAATGACTTCTTACAAAATGAAGCGAAATAACACAATGTTTAAGGCAGGACGAGGATCTTTGATGTTAGATGAAATAAAATAAATGTTAAAAAAATAAAAACCGTCTTCAAAAACAAGAAATAACTTATTTAAAAATAGTAGGTTTGATTCGGCTTTTGGTTAAAAATATAGTGGGGCGCCGACTTCAGTTGGACTGACCACAAACCTACCGTTTTTAATTTTTCAACACATTTATTTTATTTCATGCCTTTTAGTGATCATAATAATGCTGTTATATCGTCCACGTATATTTAATAATATTTGAGGGGTTCCATCGATTACTCCAAGATCCCATCATCAGATTTTGAAGTGCTGGAAATGAGACCAACTGAAAGTACACCCTATAAAGCAAAAAATCGTGTAATCGGAGAACATACATTTGAAATAATCCCAACGAATTGATAACCTCTTCCATTTTTTGAAATCGGTTAAAAAGATTCTAATTAAAGAGAAAAAAGATCACAGCGTAACTACCTATTGTCATTTAATTATTAAGAGGCCGTACACGAAATTTTGCCGATTTCGCTGATTTTCGTGATTTTACAGACGTGATTTTATTGTTGAAATACTTTATTTCTACAAATTTTAATGCGCAACACGAAAGATAATTTCGATTTTCAACGAATTTATGAAATACTTTTTTGTTTTTATTATTTAATTTGGATTCATCGACCTGAAACCGGCGACTGTTTCGTGAGTTTTGCTGTAAGAGGTTTAGAATATCGCACATTCACGAATCGTTTTGACGTCTTAAAGGTATGAAAAAATAGCAATTGATTGCTGTAAAAGTTGTCTAAAAAATGTTTGAATTATTTTTTACCACCTTTGTATATTTTTTGTGTAAAAAAAATATGAACTTGGTAAAAATTTAAAGAAAATGGACAAAAAATAGTTTTCAATTTCGGCTTCTTAAAACACTAGTTCATAAAATGAAAAGAACAGTAATAAACTTCAGTTCAAAACCAATCCATTACCTTAAAAACACATCCAAAGATTAAAAATTAAATAGCAATATATAATGTTTTAAAATAACCTAAATCCCGAATTTAAATTCTCGACAAAGATAAAAAAGTAGCTCATTCATTCGTAACTCATTTATTCGATCATAACTCAAATGATATATCATGATGTGCATTAAAACTTATAGAAAAGCAGTATTTAAACTGTAAAATCACAAAAATAAGCAAAACTGGCAAAATTTCGTATACGGCCTCTTAATAAGATACGTGCAAATTGTTTATGCTGTTAAGCTGTAGGTAAGTAAGTATTTAGTTAGGTATTTCAGTTGTGAAAGAATGATTATTGATTTTGAGATTTTGTATGGGACCCTAGGTTTTGTTTTACCATCACCTGAGGCGAAGAGTGTTAAATGATTTACAAAATGTGTATAACTTAAGAACTTAATTCTCACCCCCAACCGAAAGAAGCGGGAATATTATCAAAATCCTTACTTTACAGCAAAAGTAAATAAGCAATATCGCTCGTACTGCTTATGTTTTTGTTCAAATATTTAGTGTTTTGATAAAAAACTATGCAGAAATAAATATACGATTATATGGTTTTGAACGGTTTACAAAAAATTGCGTAAACCATTATACAATAAATAAAATTAATATTACATTTTATATTCACATGCATCAACGTTAAGGTATTTTTCGTAACTGTTTGTCTTTATTAGCCTCTATTCGTTTTTGTTTTAAATTAGTGATATTTTTTCAAACTAACATTGTCACTGCGCTTGCGAAAAACCGCTGTGTTTGTTACTTAACCGACTTCAAAAAAGCAGGAGGTTATCAATTCGTCAAGTTATTTAATGTTTGTTCTCCGATTACTCAAAGAATACCAGGCTGATTTGTTTTTTTGTCTTGTTTGAATGGGTATACTTTCTAGTTGGTCCCATTTTCTGCACTTCAAGACCTGATGATGGGATCTTGGAGAAATCGAGGGAACTCCTTAAATATTACAGGAAAATATATCGCGATTTTATTTTTTATTATGATCACTAAAAGGCATGAAATAAAGTAAATGCTTTATAAAATAAAAACCGTCTTCAAAAAGCAAGAAATAACTTCTTTTATTATTTAAATACTCATTGAAGTTTTCATGTTTTGCAGTAGTAGTGCTTGCTGTACGTTTTTGGAAATAAATATAAGTTCGTCTCACAATAACGATTTTTTTAGTTATTTTAGTTTGGAGTTAAAAAAAAAAGTCACTTTGAGAATTTTGTGTTATTTTTGCGATATGGCAGAATTTATGTCTGTGAAGGTGAATTTTTAAAACTGTTTATTCGTTGCTTATTAATATTATAATATTCATACAATTTCGTAGGTTATATATAACTAAGACAGCTGAAAGCAAAATTTTCATTTAAAACTACGTTTCCCGATTTAATCGTGATTAAAATAAAAATAACTAATTGTAAGTTCCCTTTTAAAAAAGTTATTTGAAATTATTGTACAAAGTTTTTAATTGGATTTTATAGTACATACATTTAGGTAACCATCTGTCTTTAATTTGACAGATGGAAGTGGACAGGTGGAAGTCAGCTTATTAAACACTACAACAGCATGTAGTTTAACCGATTCGTTGCGACTTCTATTATCGATAAATTTAGGATGTGCAGCGAACAATTATTTTATGACACGAAGGGCGTGCCGTGCCATACTACGCCATAGAATATGATGGCACGCCTATCGTGTCATCAGGCATGTGTAAAAAAATGCATTTTCTTTTATTCTTTTCCCAGATGTTTCAAACCTTTTGCATTTTTTTTTAGCGTTTTTTGAAATTTTCGTATGGAGCGTTGTGGTTTGTAATTTCATTTAATAGTGTATTTCAGTTTTATTCTATGTCGTACCCACTTTTAATTTAAATGTCATTATGAGCGATGTCCAATGCCATAGTTCAATGCCGATAAATTTGATGTTTTTTTATGGTAATTTTGGTACTGTGCATAAAATATTAATATGCAAATTTGTTATATATTCTCACATTGTTGGAAAAAAGCAGTAAACAGGCCGGGAAGGGGGGTTGCTGGATTTGTATACAGGGTGTCCGGGAAATCGTGGCCAACCTTGCAGGGCTGGATAAGCCCAGCTCAGGAATGTCCAATATATGATAAATCATGTTTAGAAAAAGTTCTCTTGAGTACGGAGGCATATCGTCGCTCACCAATTTGGCGGCTAGCTTCTGCGACGCGACTACGCAGATCTTCCAAAGAGGAAATAGGTTTGCCGTACACTCTTGCATTTAAACAACCCCACTAAAATCTGGATTTGAAAGTTTAGTGGTGAGTATTTACTAACATCAAGTAATCAGGATGGAGTTTATAGTGAACATGCCTCCTTGGAAAGCTGTTTCGTCACATCGCAAAAGCTATCCGACAAATTGGTGAGCGAAGATATGCCTAAATAAATTCGATAGTTTTATAGAATTAAGTCTTTGTTGTACGAACTTAATAATAACTTCGCTGCTACAATCAATAAACCAATTGTTACATAATTTTATAATCTCCATTAAACAGGCTTTTTTTTTAAAAGCAGCACCACAGGTTTTAATATATTTTGTTTGACACCGTGCGATGTTAAACTTACCGGAAGGAAAACACAGATTACTAAACTTTAAATTTGACTTAAAAAAAATGAATAACTTTTCTTTAACAATTGCAATTTATTCATTAATTTTGTTAAAAAGGTCTTAGAGCAGATTTTATCAGCTTTCCTTGTCAGCAAAAGAAATTGGTACTTACCAATACCTTCGATGCCAAGATCGCAGTTATTATAACTTTATAATAACTGCGATCTTGGCATCGAAAATGGTGAACCAAGGTACCGCATTTCCAAAATTTTGAAATCTACTTTTTGGTGCGACTTTTACACTTTAACTTTTACTTTTTTTGACCTTTTAAGTCGTAAAAATAATGCAACTTGAAAAGGTTGTTAACTTCTGTTGTTTTTAATTTTAAACAGTATCCAGAATCGAAGGCTACAAGCTTGTTCTACGTGTAAAAATACTTTAGTTTTGTTCTGGACAAACCCTTCTGAAACTTAATTTGAAGGAGTTTTAATCGATTTACAAATGGCACGTCTCTAGTTTCACGCCACACGTAAAACAAATTGATGAAACGCCTGGCGTGCCATCCGCAACGAATAGGTTAAGGAAGTGTTGCTATGTTTACAACGCTTTGTGCAGAATAAGATGATAACCTTATCTTTTAAGTTACCGCCAAGCAGCACTTTTTTTAATTTTTGTGTTCCGGTGTGGAGATAAGAAAACCGGTGAAATAAATAACATAGAAGCATTCCTTTTTTGACGACATGTTAGTTGGGAGTGACCCTGCCTACTAAGCTAGTGGCCCCGGGTTCAAATCCTAGTAAGGGCAGATATTTGTTTGATTAGCACAAGTATTTGTTCCTGAGTCTTGGAGTTTTCTATGGCATCACTGGCTGTCAAAGGATAAGCAGCTGATTTCACTAGGTCCCTATAAAATATTTATATTTTAATGATATTTATTGTTAATGTGAGCTTCTCTGTTGTTAAGCAGACAGTTTATAAGTTAAGTTTTAGCTTAGTGATTTATTTGAAGTGCTATAGTGACGTCTAATAGTGTTCCGAAACATTTCAATTCGGTAACCGTTATAGGTTATAAATTTGAACTCGATGTCTACATTTCATATTTGTCGGCTTGCCCAAGCACTATTTACTATAAATACTGCTGTGTGGCAGCCGTTGGTTGACATTATATAATTGAGTTGAAATGTGGACATTGAGCTACGTTACTATATTCACGTAAGTAACTTGCATTCCTTTGGCATACAATTTCTTGTTTTTACCACTTTAATTATATTAAAACTTTGTAAAAATGATGACTCGAAGGGCAGCTGCTGTAGCTGCGCGTCAGCAACAAACTGACAAGCTTCAAATAACGTTATTAGAACTAAAAAAATCCAAGGAATTGTGTGCTCAATTACTAAGTGAGAGAGAGGACAATGAGAAAGAAGTAATCCAGATTCTAAACAGTAGGGATAGGTTAAAAAAGGAACTCTCTCTACTTGAAAATAAGTATAACGATGTGAACTTGGAACGGGTCGAGCTTCAACATACAGTAGATAAGTTCACTGAGTGTACCACTCTGTACGAGCAGGCCCTGAAGGACGTTGACTCCCTGGAGAGAGCGCTGCATATTGCCCATGAACAGATCTACGAGCTTCAGGAGGCCAGGCAAGACACTGCAGAGGTACACACACAGTCATTATTTCATGAATTGGTAGAGAATGACCCGCAGTTTGTTACTGCTTCAATTGACCTTCCTGTTGTTACTATAGACTTAACTAATGAGACGTCCACTACAACAAGGTTAAGTAATTTTTTGTAGCAGGAATAAACTAAAAAAATATATTAAAATAAACAGATATATAAGGAAAACCCGAAGGTTGTTAAAGCAAAATAAACTGTATTATAGAAAATGTATACTAAGTAAAATAAATGTAAAGTTAGTTGATAAATTATATATATATACCACTATGTTAGAAAATAATAAGTTAAAGTATGACAATGACACACAAATGTTACAATTAAAAATTCAGGATTTAGAGGAGTCGTTACAAAAATTGCACAATATGCAGGAAAATTCAAATAAAATTATAGATGAGTATTCTTTAGGAATGGATGATCTAATAGGGCAGCTCAACTATAATTTAGAGTTAGTTCAGTCACTGGAGGACGACCACACATGTGTCTGTCAACACAAGAGTGACTGTCCGGCCCCCGGTGGACTGAAGCAGAGTTTGTGTGTCAGTGTCCCTACACAAAAGGAATATGATGAGAAGTGTTCCTTTCATAAAAACTTAATAATAATAGTAATACCAATTTGACATCCAAACTTGACATAATAATGTACTGCGATGAGATTGGTAGCAATATGGGCTCATTATTGAACTCATACACTAAGGGACATAGTGTGATCAGCAACTGTTTACCTCTAAGCAGCTTGGAAAATATCCAAAATAAAATTTTAGAGGACAGCTATATTGATATAGACACGACTTTGCTTATTCTTGTAGGAAATAGAGGGAATGTAAACAAAAATAAACTAATTAATTTTTTTGAAACGTTGAAGCATTCCTTTTTTGACGACATGTTAGTTGGGAGTGACCCTGCCTACTAAGCTAGTGGCCCCGGGTTCAAATCCTAGTAAGGGCAGATATTTGTTTGATTAGCACAAGTATTTGTTCCTGAGTCTTGGAGTTTTCTATGGCATCACTGGCTGTCAAAGGATAAGCAGCTGATTTCACTAGGTCCCTATAAAATATTTATATTTTAATGATATTTATTGTTAATGTGAGCTTCTCTGTTGTTAAGCAGACAGTTTATAAGTTAAGTTTTAGCTTAGTGATTTATTTGAAGTGCTATAGTGACGTCTAATAGTGTTCCGAAACATTTCAATTCGGTAACCGTTATAGGTTATAAATTTGAACTCGATGTCTACATTTCATATTTGTCGGCTTGCCCAAGCACTATTTACTATAAATACTGCTGTGTGGCAAAATAAACTGTATTATAGAAAATGTATACTAAGTAAAATAAATGTAAAATTAGTTGATAAATTATATATATATATACCGCTATGTTAGGAAATAAAAAATATATAGATGAGTATTCTTTAGGAATGGATGATCTAATAGGGCAGCTCAACTATAATTTAGAGTTAGTTCAGTCTGTCAACACATGAGTGACTGTCCAGCCCCCGGTGGACTGAAGCAAAGTTTGTGTGTCAGTGTCCCTACACAAAAGGAATGTGATGATAAATGCTCTTTTCATAAAAACTTAAATAATAATAGTAATACCAATTTGACATCCAAACCTGACATAATAATGTACTGCGATGAGATTGGTAGCAATATGGGCTCATTATTGAACTCATACACTAAGGGACATAGTGTGATCAGCAACTGTTTACCTCTAAGCAGCTTGGAATATATCCAAAATAAAATTTTAGAGGACAGCTATATTGATATAGACAGGACTTTGCTTATTCTTGTAGGAAATAGAGGAAATGTATACTAAGTAAAATAAATGTAAAATTAGTTGATAAATTATATATATATATACCGCTATGTTAGGAAATAAAAAATATATAGATGAGTATTCTTTAGGAATGGATGATCTAATAGGGCAGCTCAACTATAATTTAGAGTTAGTTCAGTCTGTCAACACATGAGTGACTGTCCAGCCCCCGGTGGACTGAAGCAAAGTTTGTGTGTCAGTGTCCCTACACAAAAGGAATGTGATGATAAATGCTCTTTTCATAAAAACTTAAATAATAATAGTAATACCAATTTGACATCCAAACCTGACATAATAATGTACTGCGATGAGATTGGTAGCAATATGGGCTCATTATTGAACTCATACACTAAGGGACATAGTGTGATCAGCAACTGTTTACCTCTAAGCAGCTTGGAATATATCCAAAATAAAATTTTAGAGGACAGCTATATTGATATAGACAGGACTTTGCTTATTCTTGTAGGAAATAGAGGAAATGTATACAAAAATAAACTATTTTTTTTTGATACTTTGAATAGCCTTAGTGTGAAAAAAAAACATATGTTTTACATTCCCTTATTGTAAACAGTTGTCACAGTTGGAAAATGGCATAAGACAATTTATATGTCACATTTGATAACATGTGTACATATAATAAAAAAAAATACATTATTGACTCTAACAATTATGTTAGCAATTATTATATTTTGACAAAAGGTAAATTTTACCTGCCTAATAATTTTAAGAAACAGATAGCTATGTCGCTACCCAATTTTTTTGACATTTCAGCCAAGAATTTGGCTCCTGCTGCCATTCAGCAACCTGACAGGTATTTGGAACATGTTCCAATTACTATCAATCATTTAAATTAAATGACACGACAACAGAGGAGCTCAACCCTGGCAACCAAAATTCTAATAAATATAAGGACAAATTTAGCAGCAAAGTATTTAATTATATCACTCTGGTTCACCAGAATATCCAATGTATAAGGAGTAAAGACCTGCAAGTCGAGTTATTTCTTAATAGTAATAGCATTGATATTTTATGTATAACGGAACACTGGCTAACTAGTAACGAAGCGATGTTTAATTTTATCAACCACCAGGTCGGCAGTTTATTTACTAGAAATAGCTCGATACATGGCGGGTCGTTAATCATATTAAACAATAAATTAAAATTTAAAGACCGTAAGGACATTGTGTCCTTATCTGTTGAACGAATATTAGAACTCGCTGCAATAGAGTTAGAGCAATTCATAGTTGTATGTGTATATAGGCCACCATTAGGCAATTTCGAAATTTTTGAGAAGATTATGGAAACTGTTCTAATAAAATTATCTTATTCGAGAAAAAAAACAATTATATGTGGAGATTTTAATGTAAATATTTTCGAAAACAGTCCACTAACCAAAAGATTAATAAATCTTTTCAAATCTTTCGGCCTGACACATACTTTTTTGGAGCCAACTAGAGTTACTGACACTAGTGCCACGTGTATTGATAATATTTTTACTGATATAATTCCTATTGGTAAGAGTGTGATCAGCAACCTGGAATCGGATCATTTGGGTCAATTAATTAAATTCAAATCCGTATCGAATAATATTCCAAAAAAAGAAATTACTTTTGTGCCAATAACTGCAGACCGTGTGGAAAGAATGAGACATAACCTAGTGCATAATTTGCCCTTTCTAACAACTGATAAGGGACCCAATGACATGTACAACTCATTCTTTCACACATTCATAAAACAATTTATTGCAGTATTTACATCCAAATCGGTTGTGGTTGGTGGTGCAAAGGTTTTCAGTGACTGGGCTACTGCGGACTTACATAAGCGTAGAAGAATACTGTATCTACTATATGAGGAACGGAGGTATAACGCGAGTGAGGAGTTTAAGGAACATGTCAAACAGTATTCTAAGCAATTCAAGATAGACTGCCGTATAACTAAGCGAAATTTTTTAAGTCACAAAATCTTGAATAGTTCTGATGTTATTAAAACGACCTGGAAAATAATTAATGAAGAAACAGGTCGCCGAAAAAAGAACATTAACGACTATCGTTTAAAAGTAGATGGTAAAATAATAGATTCCAATCCAGATATCGCAATTGAATTTGAAAAGTTTTTTACCGATATACCAGTGTCCACGACTAAGTGCTTGAACTCTTCGCCTGCGTCTGCCATTGTACCTACTTTTAGAAGATAACGTGCCTGAATGCAGTATATACTTTGAATTCAAGCGCGTTACTGCCTTGGATGTAATTAAGGCATTCAACTCAATCAATATAAAGAAAACCAGTGACCTTTGGGGAGTGTCGGTCCATGTTCTCAAATCCTTAATTGAAGTCATAGCATCTGACTTAATGGTCGTATTTAATCACTGTGTTGATTGTGGTGAGTTTCCTGATCTTATGAAACATAGTAAGATAATTCCATTATTCAAAACGGGTAGTACTTTTGACCCCACTAATTTTAGACCAATATCCATACTACCCACTTTCAGTAAAATATTTGAGAAATTGATTTTGTCACAGTTAGCGGAACATTTTCAGTATAATTATTTATTGCACAATAAACAATTTGGTTTTACTCGGGGTCGCTCGACAACCGAAGCTGGTGTTGAGTTGATTAAAAACATTTTTAATGCCTGGGAAGGGTCACAGGATGCTTTAAGTATTTTTTGTGATTTTTCCAAGGCCTTCGATTGCGTTAACTATGACACATTGATCTGGAAACTACACCACTATGGAGTTAGAGGTACTGCGCTAAACTTAATAAAAACGTACTTATACGGGAGAATACAAAGGGTAGACGTGAATGGAGTACGATCACCTGGGTCATTGGTCTCAATGGGCGTACCACAGGGCTCAATATTGGGTCCATTTTTATTCCTCATCTACATAAATGACTTACCTTACCTTATAAAGGACAACCATATATAGTATTGTTTGCTGATGATACGTCACTTGTGTTCAAAGTTAAACGACAACAGCAGTTTATTGTCGATGTAAACAATACTATATCAAAAGTAGTCGATTGGTTTAGTGTTAATAATTTATTACTGAATGAGAAAAAGACAAAATGTATAAAGTTCATGACTACTAATGTGAAAAAAAGACAAACTACTGTAACTATTAAAAATGACAAACTAGACCTAGTTAATGATACAGTGTTTCTTGGTATAACGTTAGACTCCAAGCTCCAATGGGGTCCTCATCTTGCTGGATTGGTGGGTAGACTCAGTTCTGCAGTTTTTGCACTTAATAAGATTCGGCAATTAATAGATTTAGATACCGCTCGATTAGTTTATTTTAGTTACTTCCATAGTATTATGTCATTATGGTATTTTACTGTGGGGTAGTGCTGCTGATGTAAATAGCATCTTTGTTCTGCAGAAGAGGGCTATTCGTGCTGTCTACAAAATGGGCCAGAGAGACTCGCTCAGAGATAAGTTTAAAGAAATTAATATATTGACCATGCACAGTCAATACATTTATACTTACACACATTATGTATGTTCATAAAAACATCGCTAAATTTAGAAAGAACTGTGACATACATAATGTTAATACCAGAAATAAACATAAGCTCGCAGTGCCCTTCACGCGGCTCCATAAAATAAAAAAACTCTTTTATGGGTAATTGTATTAAGTTCTATAATAAGCTCCCAAGTAATGTTTTTTTGTTTGTTAATGTTACTGAACTATCAGTAAATAAATTTAAGAGTTACGTAATTTCTAAAGCATATTATAGTATTAAAGACTATATTAATGATAACAAAGCTTGGGACTGAATTGCTTGTAATAAAATGTTTAGTCCTTATGACGAAAAATTGCGAACGTCGAAAAAAAAAGACATCCGACAGATTTTCTTACAGGTTATTCTCTGATCGGTCGCGATTTGAATCTGCAGTCAATTTAGGCTAAGTCGCTACTATTACGTTTCAAAAGAGTTTATTATTTGTAAACCTACTTGAATAAAGATTATTCTGATTCTGATTCTATGTATTCCGATTCGATTATTAAATATTTTATATGCCAAAATTCAAGGCTCGATGTCTGTTTAAAAGTTGGGTTATAACTATGTTACTCAATTATTCAAATTTGCCAGATATTTCCGCGTCAATTTAGGCCAAGGCGTTTTAAGAAAGAGCTTACACGTGGTACCCGGACATTTTTTTCATTCAGTCCGTAATTAATTTAGAAATTTATTCTAGGAATCAGTAATTATTAAATCACTCGTCAAAAATACAATCAATAGTAAACTTTTTAAAACAAACATAACTGGTGAAAACGTCGGTGAAAAGATAAAACCCTTTAAGTAAAAGTGGAAACCAGATTTTTTGTTATATGTTTTAGAGTTATATAACTTTCGAACATAAACGACTGTCTCAAATAACACATGGTATAATTAATAAATGTCGCTTAGGCAAAATATTTAGATTTGATCATGACATGATAGCAAATAACAATTAGCCTTACCTAAGAAATTTGCGCATTACATAGGAAAAACTTTTTTTTTCCATCTAAGTGTCTGTTTGTGGCATCGTAACTCCCAAACGGAGGAAAGAATTTGGACGCAGGTTTTTTTAAAATAAAGCTACATTAATCAGAATATTTCTTAATGAAAATTTGTTTTGCTGTTTAAGAGATATCAGAGAGATATATACAAGTATGTGTCGCCGTTATATCGGGGGCTTTGAACCCCCTAAAAGCTCAATATCTCAAAAACGGCTAAACCGATTCTAAAAAATAATATCTTAGAACTACCGCTAGAAGACCTGCTTTTAATTTAAAAAAAACCACATTCAAATCGGTTTATTTATTTAAGAGCTGCGGTGTCACAGACAGACACACACACACACACAAACTTATACGTCAAACTTATAATATAACACCTCTCTTTTTGCGTCGGGGGTTAAAAAAATAAATATTACTTATTTATTAATCGAGTATTGACCATTATTGTCGATGCAATTTTGTTTTTCTAATGGAAAATCATTGATGCCTCAAATGAAACATACTGACGTTTACACTAGTATTTTTGAAATAGAAAATTTCACCTTGTTTGAGTGAAAATGACTTGCTCAAATTTGTTTCAATATTAGAAAAGTAACTGTTTTTTTTTAAATTCCACATTGACCTTCTCATTGACTCATAACAAGAAAACAAATGTCTAAATACACGATTCTTTTTAGATACTTATATATTATGTATACCATGATCTACAACGTTATGAAAGCAAACGATGCTTATTAAATTTATCGTTACTATTCTAATGTGAAAATAAATCAAGTTTAGCTTTTTGCCGGAACATCGGTGAGATTTTATGAGGAGTGAAAAAAAGACACGATCATGTTACTTTTCATTTATTACTGACATAATGATAATTTGGTTCATGTTTATTAATTCGCCACTAAAGAGTAACACATATTTTCTAAACAAAGAAACCATTATGTATTCTAATAACCTGCTTTATTATGTCAATGGTTGAAATGTACAATTAATTAGCCATTTTATTAAAACAGACACAAACGAAAGTTGGTTTTCCACGTCTCTAATTAACATAATTATGAAATGGAATGTTTTGCACAACATTGAAGCTGACGTAATTTATATTTATTATACGGGTCGAATAATTTGCTGTCAAAAATTATACAATCCAAATAGAATTTAAACATTTTACCTATGTATCTTTTTAAATTATCAGTCCAGTTTCCGTCATATCTATACAGTCGAAAGCACGTACCGTGTCAAATATACATATAATAAGTATTTATACACAAACTTTACCGTCACAGAATAAGAACTAAAGGCATAGAAAGCGCGACAAAATAAAAGGCAACATACAGATAGCTGATATGCACAGTCTTATTAGGATTCAGTGTGCCAAAAAGAGATAGTTCTATAGCTACAGCTACGCTAAAATGTCAAGGTCGTACACTGTTGCACACTATTGCATATATAAACAACGTTTATGTGTGCAGATATTGTTCAGAATGTTCAGATCACAGACTAAGTAAATTTACACCAGGGACGGACAAAACAATAATATCGATATCGACATATTTTGAAGTTCTATAAAAATATAACATATTCTTTATTACCTCGTATCATCCAAACAGCTGGACGGATTTCTAATGGCAGATTTTAGGTGCCATTATTATGAGGCTTGAAAAAAATGGGTTATACACCGTGGGTGTTAATAACCCGAAATATTTTAACCATCGATTCTAGAGCCTATTTGGAGTATTTAATGTGGTATAACATGTAGTCCAATATCGCATAATTTCCGAGATTTTCATTATTTAAAAAACAATTTCATAGTTAATTTAATTTGAACTCTGTCACCTTAACCTAAAGCATTATTTACTAAGAAAGATTCAGGTTGTAAGTAGTAATATCATTAACGTACACCATAAATTAATTTAATCATGTTCTTAGTAAATAAGCTTTAAGTTAAGGTGACATATATGATATGATATTTTATTTGCCAGTACTGTAGGTACGCTGAATTGGCTAGTGAGTGTTTTTTCAGTTTCATTATAAACCATTACTAAATCTCACGAAGGCGTTTGAGTGGGGGCATTAGTTTAGGGAGGGCACTGCCAGGTTTGATTCTGCGCAATTTGTTTACGTAATGCTGGCACAATACCGCTTAGTGGGTATTTACCCAAATATTCGTGTTGCATTTTTCTTTTCCTACTGCAAATGAAGAGGATCTTAGAATTTTCAACCTTAAGTTGAGTGCCACCATAACAGCCATTTTCAAAATGTTTGGAGTAAATCCGACTATGTTTCGACAAAGACCAATTTAGTCGTGAAATAGCTTCTATCCAACTTTGCTTCATATCATCCTCGTTAAGGAATTTAAAATAAACCATATTTCGATTACTTTAATAAATAATAACATTAAACTTCGCAACTGATTTATCGATACGAAATTATAACGTCACTACTATAACACATAACAAAACAATAAAATTCTAGTTAAATATTGCTTTAAAGCTATTTCGAATACACATGTTCAGATAATGATATTCTACATTTTTACGCTTTACCAATGCTATCTGACGATTAAAATCCGAAATATATTCAATGGGCGTTTTTAAAAATAAGTGTACCTACATCGTTAAAGACAAAATTAAGAAAATTAACTTTTTCCATATCCTCACGAAAATTAAAGTGTCAAAATGTAAGGCTAATTTTCGTGACGAACTGGAAAAAGTTAAATTTTCTTAACTGTGTCCTTAACGATGTACACTTTTTTGGAAAACGCCCCAATATGCCGCCTTACCGGTGGAAGCAATTTTTTTCGATTAGATTTTTCTTGCGGGTTATGTGAGATCCGCATTTTAACATTAAAATTAAAAACTCCATATTGCTGTTTATTATTCTTTACATTTATATAAAACACCACGTATATATTGTTGTTAAAATAAATTCAAACAAATATGATGTCGAAACGGCAGCCTGCGAATGATAAACAATACAAACAATACACACGGCTAAAAAACACGACATGCGTTTGACACCTAGCCTATGCCTAGCTCAATACCATAGACTATCTTTAAGATATTTTTTGATTTGGCAGGATAATTTACGCCCGTGGTGACATGATGATCGCCAGTTGGTGACTAGGGGTGTATGGCTAGTTTTAGCAAGAACTGGACACTATAATCTTGCCTTTTTTAACTTATTGAACATTCATATTGAAATTTTCGAGACAGGTGTAGATCTGGCGCTTTCCTTTTAAGGCTAGTTTTATGCCTTTAGTTCTTATTCTATGTTTATTGTCAGTGCCATAGAGACGTATAGATATTTTTGACGTCTTGGTAACGTTTATTACATTTATGACTAAATGAACTCGTAAATTATAATATAAATTATATTATTGTTATTCATTATATTATAAGTATAAGAGACAGGTTACTCTGTGTGTGTGACATAACGTTATATTAACAATTACAGTTTGTTTCGTCGTACATTTAAAACCTGCTAACGTATATTAAGTATAATAAATTATGTAAAGTGTCATTCTATGGAACTTGCTAACTATGTAAACAAGCCGCCATACTAAAATTGACATTAGATGTCAATTTCAATATATTGTTTGTTTACATAGTTAGCAAGTTCCATAGAATTACAGTATGTATATAGAGGGGCTTTTTAACACCAACATTACAAAAATACGTTTAGTTTTAGTTTATATAAACGCAATTTAAAAAAGTTGTCTAGATCAATTTTAACTTATACTCAGTTTCCAAACCCAACACACATTTTAATCTATAGGTACTTACCCACGTACTCTAGACTTCGATACTCCTAATATGCACATTAAATAAATGCGATACAATTTACTAAATTGGGCCCTTATGATTATATAGTTTGAACTTTTTGAACTGAGCTCATCCACTTACCTGTAAACACAATGTCATTGTATCAATACAATCCTATTATCTGGTTTTGTTCCAGAAACCACCTACCAGTTACTTTACGAAAAAGGTTAGAAGGGTCATACACAGATTTAGGTTACCGTCTTTCCTGTGGACGCACCGAAAGTTAACGTTTTTAAGGCCCAATTTTCTGGCTAAGCCCATTCCCGCAAAAACGCCGTCAGGACTGCTTTAGACCTATCATATAAAAACATAACTTATATGCACACAAGCTTTTAACTATTAACCACAGGAGAGACAACTTTTGTTTTTAAGAGTGTGTATGACCCAGAAGTATATTGCATGAATGTTGAATTTTCAACCTTGCTCCTGGTTGAATAGGTTTAAAGAGTCCTAAAATAAATAAAGCATATTCACCCCTTCTGTATTTCATAACCACCTCAGCCTGTAGTGTCAGGCGGTTGTAAAATGCAAAATGTTGTGCTTGGCATTATTCTATTTGTGTATTTTGTAGTCTATTCTCTAAAGAAATTGAGTCGATAATGCATGTTAACCTTCGAAAGCGGTTATAAATCTCCTTTACCTACGAGCTCGTTATTTTAATTTGTGGTTAACTACATAATAGCTTTGTAGTCTTAAGTGGATGAGCTTAGTTTAAAAAGTTAAAAACACATACCACGTTTGGTTATTAGATGAGAAAGGAATTACGGCTTGTAGTAAATACTGTTAGGCGATGGGCTTGCAACCTGTCAATAATACACTGGTCAACATCTAAGCTTAATTGAAGTCAGTTTTAGTCTTGTTTGTATTTCTGTAGCTCTGCCTACCCCATTCTGGGGAAAAGGCGTGATGTTATGTATGCACGTTTGTTATTGGATCTTTCTCCCTCTGTCTCCTATTATATATTTTTTTATCATTCTGATTCACGATAACCAAAAAAGCAATTTATGAGCATATTATTATAACAATGGCACAACCAATTGTTTGGTTGAGAATGAGACTTATAAAATGGCACTTTCAGGGATTTTCATTTTTATCTATTACATTTAAAAAAACTCTTCTATGGCTGAGTCGGACCGAAAAACAGACTACGTACAGTACGTACGACGTTAACCCCTCGCATCTAGGACTTGAAATTTGGAGGACGTACTCTTGGGTATCCTAGGCCGGTGTACTTAGAAAACATTTTCCAAGAATATACCCCTAACGGGAATAAAAAAGCGAAGTAGCAGTTAAGGTGTCGAGTTTTTACACGTGTTAATTTGAATGAACAGACTTATAACGTTTCTTAAATGTTATCTCTACTATATTTATAATGTATTAAATATAGTAGAGACGGAAAGATTTGAATAACAGTAAAACCATTGATAGTGTCAGAATAACTGCATGATTGAGGCCTAGCCAGGACTGAGAGGCTTGAACAAGATAAATGAAGTCATGACACTGTTAGGTGACATGTATTAACAACTTCTCTCTTTTCATAGATTATAAACTGCGCAAAAATACATCAAGGACTAGCCTTACGGAAACTCTCTGTAACACCAACATTACAAAAATACGTATGTGTTTCTATAATCATTCGAAGCTTTTGAAGTCTTTCTTGTAAACTCTTGATCTAATTTCAAAACATGTGTGTATATGTACTTAATTTCTAATGTATCAGTTTTTTAGAGACCCTTAAATTTACCTTACTAAATATAGTCCTCTAAACATGTACGTACATAAATATAATTTTAACAACTTAACAACTGGCCGTTGAACAATAAGCATATGTACACATTCATAATATACATAACAATCTTATGAAAACAATACTATAAATAATTGACGCCATACACGCTTTAAGCTACTTCAACTTCACAACTTGTAACTTGTACTTAGCGAAACATTAAAATGATGCTTGTACACGGTGCAAGTAGCTGCAGCAAGTGGAGGAGCAAGCTACCTGAGTGAGTATTAATGAATGAGCTACAATAACAGTTGTTGTTGTGATCATTGGAGCTGGCTGAGTCCGGCTTAGCTGGGAAACAAAGCCGTTATCATCTATTTTAAATTATGGTTGCAAAAATACGGTTAGAAATAGAAAATAGTAACTGCAAACACCTTGACATGAAATGCGTCTTTAAGTCTTAGCTCTGAAGGTTCAAATTAAAACGAAGGGCCTATTGATATTGATAAGTATGCATTTTAAATCGCAGTCAAGAACACTAAACAACTTGCAAGTGTATACAGTACCAAACACTACTTAATACTTGAAAAGTACATTAATAATGTTAAGAGATAAAGTAAAACACCCGTTTACAAATGTTTACATGTCTGTACAGGTAGGGAGATATTATTATCAAAACTTCACTTTTGCTTAATGAGTCACCATTCTGGAAGGGTTGTTTACCCAACTTTTATAGTCATAAACATTAGATTTTTTTGTCTTTTGACTTTTTTTCGTTTCATTTTATATGGTTATTTTTTTATTTAGTGTCTGTATGTGTATGTAAAAGGTAGTAATGGTAGTTATCCTTTACTTCATCATGTGTCTGAACTTTTGTTTTAAATATAAAGTTGTTACAACCAATGTGTCCTTCGTTTTAATTTAAACCTTATTACTTAAAAATAAGACACTATGAGATTAAAATATCGGTTGCAGTTACCTGCTTTCAATTCAAAGCACTTGTAGAGCGTGGACATAAAAATTAACACAATGGCTTTATTTGACTGATGGATGAGTCTACGAGATAAGACTTGGCCATCTCCAATGATCACAACTATACGTTTGTGTACATTTCTTACTGTTTTGGGACCTAACCCTGCACCTGCTTGATTAAATACATTTCTTTATTCTGATGTATTTCAGGTAACCACCTTTAGTAGTATAATGACTAGGTCGCAAAATTCCCGACTCGCGATATGACCACATCGCTTGTATCTTACACCTCAAAATGTCGGAGTCGCTATATGAAGATATTGCTATCATCATCTTGTCTGCCTTAGCAAAATCGACGGCTACTATTTGTGGAAAATTTCCCCCTCGGGCATTTGAAGTTACCTAATGAACTTAACCTATCAAGTAAAGCAAACGAAGTGGTAATTCAACGACTCAGACATTATGAGATATAGTCTACAAGTGACCGAGTCATTCTACTACTGCCTGCTACAAATCGTGCGGCGCGGGGCGCGCGGGTGGCATGCGCGGTTGTATACGTCAGCAACTCACTGGAACCGCATTACTGTGGGTATTTTTCAATGAAATTGTACCTAATCAAGGACTGAAATTAAGAAACTGTAACTTTTACATGTAAGTAACGAAAATTAGCCGTCTAAGTTAATTTTCGTTACTCACATGTAAAAGTTATCGTTTCTTAATTTCAGTCTTTAATTAAGTAGAGTACAATTATTATTTTTAAATACCCAGTTAGCATGGGACCAGCATATCTACACCATACCATAGGCACCGTTTCCAACGCCGAGTAAAAGCACCAATCATCCTCATTGTTAGTTCATATTTCACTTCTAACACGCAGCAACGCAACGAAGCCACGGATCAACATTATTTTTCCGCAGAAATAGTGGTTGCCTAACTATTGTCGGAAATTTCTACAGTTTTCGCGGAAATAGAAATTAACTACTACTACTACTAACTACTACTATATTTTCCCGAGCCAACAGAAGTTTAAAGATTACTTAGGCTAGCTACCACAAATAAACCAATAGACAAATTATTCTTGATAATAATCTTTTGACCCTTGTTAAGAAAACATCAATAGAGGGCCCGTCATGCTTCTATGAAAATTGTTGATTCGATCGATCCCCTAAAGCCGTCCATAGCTTTAGAGGTGCGTTTCTCAGGTGAGGCCTCCTATATTGCAGTTGACCTGGTACATGTAGGTGGCTAGCTCCTCGCCGGTGAGTTCTTCGTCAACCTCCCGGAGGCTGGAGTTGGAGATGCTGCGAGGGGAGCCCAGGGAGTCCGACAGCTCGGCGTGCCGCGGCCGCTGCTGGCGCCACGGGCGACTCCAGAGCCCGGCGCCGCTGGGCGCCTCGTTTACGACGCTGAGGTCCCTTCCGTGGAAACACTGCAACAAAACGATACAGCTAAATTTCATGACAATATTGTTGAACCGATTGCGATGTCGATATTTCAGATGATTGGATTCTGTGATTACAATAACTGTATTATCATAAAAAATAAAGTCGCTTCCCGCTGTCTATCCCTATTTAGATCTTTAAAACTACGCGTCGTATTTTTATGCGGTTTTTTTAATAGATAGAGTGATTCAAGATGAAGGTTTATATGTACAATACTTTAACCCGGAGAGAATCAGGGGCGAGTCGCTAGTGTCATAATAAATATATTAATGAATTGTGCCTTAAAGCCCCAAGTAAGACCTAAGTAGTAAACCAGGCTTATTACATTAAGATTCAAAACAATAAATCGATAATTTGCATCGGGTCGGCAATCGATGAATGGATCGGCGATAAGTAATACAAAAGACAATACCCGATTCAGTGCTCCTCAACCGACGGGCCGCTAAGTATTTGTAGTAATTAAAAAATAAATCTCGACTGATAGATAACTAAATGATTCTTGAAA
This sequence comes from Acleris holmiana, assembly GCA_949316455.1. Taxonomy (NCBI): domain Eukaryota; kingdom Metazoa; phylum Arthropoda; class Insecta; order Lepidoptera; family Tortricidae; genus Acleris; species Acleris holmiana. The sequence goes on along the minus strand of OX438765.1, from coordinate 4,625,774 downwards.
TCTAAAAATATTTAAAAAAAAAGTTTCACTTTTATTCGAAAGATTGGGGAGGTATCCGTTTTCCGAGCAAGGATTTCACAGTGCTTGGTTCAAACGTACTTGCAGTTTTTTTTCTTTGCTAAAGTTTTAACCTCAGTTAGCAGCGATTTATTGTGAAGGGTCAGGTGGTCATTCATAAATTGATTAACTCTCATCTTCCTTCAACCCTATTTCCTTAACAAAAAGACCGCCATGTCTACGAGATGCAGCAACATAGTTTTCTTTAGTTAGTTTTCTTTAGTGTAGAGGTTATTTTAATGCCACAATTATATTTTTCTACGCATTATGCTGGCTTAATATTCAGAATAATGAGACCATTTCCCTTTTAAGTTATCTTATCCGTGATAAAGTGTAATAACTTGCTTGGTGAGGTTTTCCAAGAGGTTCAACACCCCTCGTGTTGAACCTATTAAGTGAGTTCTTATTTTCTTTTGCACAGTTGATGCCATCTTTTTCGGTCGATCAACATCTATCGAAAAAGCGCTCGACAGAGCAACTAAAATCGTGTGCAAATTACCTAAAAGCATTGTATGCTGCATTTTTTTTGCGATTTCCATGTGAAAATGCCGTCCGAGCAGTATTTTCATCATTAGTTGTCCTTGAATCAGGTTAAACGAGCTTTACTAGGAGCGACATTTTAAATTAAATTCCAATTTGTATAATTTTATTCTTTCCTGAATAATATGCACTGCTGTTCATTCTTTTAACACCCTGCGTCTTCTCAAAGCAAGCTCATTTTTCTGGACCGCAACGCCACATGTTATCACATAGAGAAAAGTACAACATACTCGTAAGAATACTGATATTACCGTTTTGCTTCTGTGTTAATAATTTAAGGTTTAATAAATCAATTTTTAAAAACTCCGGAACTAAAGCAAATTAAAATGTGGGAGTTTAACAGTAAACTTGAGTTTGATAAAATAGGTAAAATGAAAGTATAAACCGTGGTGATCAAACCTAAGGCAAAACCAAACACTGGCAAAGCTACATAAAGATGCAACCTAAGCCTACGCCTAAGTTAAGAAACCGTACCGAAATAATAGCTAAACTTTGAACATCATTTCGAGCTCCTACATACCTCCAGGTGCTCGGCGCGGGCTTACTAGGGTTTTACAGGATCCCCGTTTGCTTCAACTAGCATTAAGTCAAGTGACAAATGTTACAAAATAGGCTCGGGGTTTTATTTGTAGTCAGATTTATTTTTAAAAAGCTTACGGGAATTGAATCAATTTAAAAAATTAAACAAAAACGTGTTACTTTTTGGATTTTTAAGCCCCTTTTTAAACCAACTTTATATAAGGAGGAGGATCCCAATTCGTCGGATTTTTTTTTTTATGTGTCCCCCGATTATAAGAAGAACGCAGGAATTAAAAAAAAATGTTTAGATACAAGGGTTTACTTTCTATTTGATTCCATTGTAAACACGTCAGGATCGGATGATTAAATATTGGAGAAATAAAGGGAACTCCTCAAATATTTATAGGCAAGCATTCCAAAAGTAAGTATCATTTGGTGATGTGAAACTGATGACGAAGACCATAGATGGCCACAGGAACTCTTCAACGGTACCAATGTCAATGGTGGGGGTTACCTTCGTTTCGTCAAAAAGTTTTTGGACAAATATTTCATTTCCTAAAGTTTCATTTGCCAACCCGCTTTGTTTTCTGTAGCCGTAAATATTTCAGGATTTTATGAAAGCTAACCTAACCTAACCTATAGGGTTCAACACGATCGTACTAAAATTAATTCTGAAAAATTGATATAACATTGGTTTGGCAAATGATACATTTGGGAAATGATACATTCGACTAAAAATATTTTGGACAAACGGCAGGCTCCCCAATGGTGGCCATAAGATATCTCTATTTAAAGCGTTGAGCGACTATAACGAAGCACATTCAAATGTTTGAAATATATAACTACGGATTTCCCGCGGCGTTGCTTGCGGTAAGCTTGAAATGTCCTATAGTTTTTTATTTATTGATAATATGTGGAGCTAATAATATGTGGATATGATGCACTGGTGGCTGCCATAACTCCTCAAAGTGGGAATATAGTTCCAGTGGCCACCAGTGGTCGTCATTAGTTCCACTTCACTAAATGAGACTTTCTGAATGAAAATTGCTGGTTTTTTTACTGAAAATACCATCATCACTATGTGTATGTCTATAAGTAATATTTGAGGAGTTTTCTCAACTCCTCACGGATCCCCTCATCAGATACCGACTTGGTGACAGTGGGACCACTTGGGAGTATGGCCTTTAACCTCCTGAGACCTGGTGGTCCATAATTATGTAATACATAATCAAGCCAATTTAGTTTTAACTCTATTTCAACTAGTGTAAAGTTCGTTTTAATAATTATTGTTTCATAATTGTATATGCCATTTAAGAGCAAAGGAAATTTAACTTTATTTCCTTGTCTGTAGATTAAAATTCTCACTCACCAAAATCTCTGTTCATAGTATTATCCACATGAGGATAAAAAATAACAATATTTTTCAAAATCGATCTATAAATAACTGAGAAATCGGTAAACATACATTTAAAAAGACAGATGAACATAGAACCTCCGCCTTTTTAAAACTTGGTAAAAAATGGAATTTCCCTCATTTTGGTGTTGTTGGGTAAAAATTAAAAACTCACTATTTAATTATACTAATCGATAGCATCAATAATAAACTCTTTCCAAGAAGCATAAGGTCTCAGAAATGAAAACATCCATGAAATCTTACATTAATCTGATTTTATCGTCAACATACGAAGGACACGTAGGTACTGCAAAATTACAATCTGTAGCAGGCTGTTTGTTACCAAATTTTTACGTAAAGTATTCACAAATTATAACATTTAAATAATGAAGAAAAAATTTGCAAGATTAAATTAACTAAATGTCATAAGTCTATCTAGAAGAGTTTCGTCTGGAAACATTTTATACTTACCTAAAATGTTATTATGAGCATAGGTATACGAGTACCAGAACAATTTACATAATACACTAAGTAAATTTCAAAAAAGTTAACAAAATCCGGGTATCTAAAACGAAGGGTCGCGAGCAACTTATAAGAGTTAATTTATCGAAATGTAAGAATATGATTATGTGTTAAACACTTTAAGTAGGTACCTAACAATTTGCAAGTTTGCTGCAGAATGTAATTCGCAGTACATACGTGTCCTTCTGATGTTGACGATGAAATAAGATTTTATGGACGTTTCTATTTCTAAGGCCTAGCAATATAATAAAAAATAATATTTAGTTGGTTCGATTCCCGGCTCAGGTAAGTTTTGCATGAAAAACTGTAAATGCAGTATCGACTCAAACTCTGTTAAAAGAATGTTTACTTTAAGTAAAGTGATCTGTCTGAAATAGATTTGAGATAGGTACTTCCCTTTCGTGTCTCTTTGATTATTTCCATCCTGTAGGTACATAATAAAATTTCATTGATAGTAAAATTGATAAATCGATTTTGCTTATAATTAACAAGTCTCGTAATACGGTTGTTTACAAAATAAGAGAACAAAACAACTGTCCAAGGACAGCATCCGTACAATATAGGGGATAACCTACATAGTTTTAGTTATTCCGTTCGTAAGGATTCGTTTGCAGTCGATTAAACTCGTGCCAGCGTTACATAACACATACTCAATCATAATCTTAATCTACTTCGCTCTTGCCTTTGAGTTAATTTGTTTTTTTTTCGTGCGAAACAGTTAGATCCAACAACTTTTTAGTAATCATGTTTCTGTAGCCCTAACTACATAAATAGAGTAAAAAGTTATAATGTAGATTTCTAAAAAACTAGCTGTTGCACGCGACTCCGTCCGCGTCGAAAAACAAAATAGTTAAAACTCAGCAATAAGCAGACTTCCTTCTGGTGAAAGAAACTTTAAAATCCATCCAGCAGTATTGAGTTTATATTCGCTCCAAAAACACAAAAAAAAAACCCGACCGCGTAAAAAAAATAACATTACATTTAAAAAAACATTGAAAAAGATGACTTATTTCTTTCTCCAATCCCACACCCCATAGATACACACTTAACCGAGATCCGTGCCCATTGGCTGGTTGTCCTAAACTTATTCTTAGTCGCCTTCTTGCTTATTTGCAATTGAAGCAGAAAGACCAGACAATTTCACATAAGAAGATGACTACGTGGCTCACTAAATAAGTTTTGAGATAAGAAAAAAAGTATCCAACATATAACCACAATTTATTTTTCATTTTTTCGAAGTACTCTCCACGATGCTCTATACAAACTTCCATTCGCCTAAACCAACTTTGGAAACACTTTTGCCAGTCTTGAACTGAGAGGTCAGAAATGGCTACTTCGTAGGCAGCGACGGCTTCTCCGGCACTCAAAAAAAACTTCCCTTTATTTTTTTCTTTGACAGTTGGGAACAAAAAGAAATCACAAGGAGCTAAGTCAGGGCTGTAGGGTGGGTGAGCTAGGATTTCAATACCAGATTCCTCAAGAAACGCCTTCTTTCTGAGGGACGTAGGTGAAGAAGCGTTATCGTGATGTAGCATGATTCCTCGAAGCCCGGCCGTTGGTCTACGCTCTCGCACAGCTTGGATAACTTTCGGCAATGCTACTGTTGTGTACCATTCCGAGTTAACTGACCTACAATTTTCCAGCATGGATGTCGATAAGTGTCCACTCCGACCAAAAAAACTAGTTACCATTTTTTTACCAACATTACGTGGTCTTTACAATTTTGTCGGTAACTCTCCGTCTGAGTAGACCCATATCGAAGATTGCTTCTTACTTTCGGGGTCATACTGATAGATCCATGTTTCGTCACCGGTAATGATTTCCCAAACACGTCTCGACGCCCCGTTTTCAAAACGTTGACGCATTTCACGGCACCAATCCACACGAGCCTGTTTTTCAGTTTCGGAGAGCAATCGCGGGATCCAACGACAACAAAGCTTCCTGACTCCGAGATGTTGGTGTAGGATGGTATTCACACTCCCCGAAGTAATGCCCAGGACCTTCTCGATGTCCTTGTATGTAATTCGTGGGTCTTCCCGTACCAACATTTCAGTAGTCCACACATTTTGCGCAGTTACTGCTGTTTGCGGACGTCCGCTTCTTTAATCGTTTTCGAAGTTAGTTTTGCCCCTTTTAAATTCAGTAAACCACCTAAAAATTGTTGCCCGTGAAGGAGCAGACTCTCCCAATGCCGACTGTAGTCGTTGCAAACTTAACTGTTCGGTTAAACCAAATTTAAAATCGTAATAGATCAAAGCACGCAAATGTTCGCGGTTAAGCTCCATCGTTTCAGCCAAAAAACGCGGGAAGCGTTGTGTAGTAAAATGACAGGAACATCGTTTTTTTTTTAATTGAATGGGCATTCTATTTTTAAATAAATTTGCTTTTTAAAAAGATATAATACCCATGCGTTCCATTTTTAAATTTCGAGCATCTCAAAACTTATTGAGTGACCTACGTATTAAACTTTCTCTCAATACTGTAAACAATCTCATGCAGTCGGAGGCATAGTCTTTCCTCATTAATAAAGTTTAGAAGATAGCAGTTATATAGCTGTCTTTAACGCTCATCCAAAATTCACAGTCATGTCATGGTAACCCCCCAGGGCTACATAGGGTGACCTTTCGCAAAAATGCATGAACTTAAATCAACCACAGCTCGATCCAAGGTAGTGCCTTGTATTTGACGTACAGTAACCCCAGCATAATATCAATGGCAACATTTTATGCTGTATTTTGCCCTGTCTACGAAGTGCGGTCATTTAAAATTATCTTTCAAAATTGTAAAATGCTGGGAATGTTATTCGATTTTAAGAAATTAATAAATAAATTAAATTGAATTATATTTTTTCACGATAATATGAACTAATTTGTTTATTTGTTTATTAACCAACTTATATTAACAGTAATGTTACACATACTTTTTTTTTTTTTTTTTTTTTTTTTTATGTTAAGGAGAAGGCACACGAGCACTCAGGCCACCTGATGGAAAGTGGAATCTGAGACCCATAGACATTTGAATTCTCAAGACTATAATCCCAAGACCTCAAATGCGTTGCCAACCCTGAGGACTAAGATGGAATGCCTCTATGCTAGTAATTTCACCGGTTGTCTTATCCCCACACCGGAACACAACAATGCGAACACTGTTGCTTGGCGGGTGGTTAATGGATAAGATGGTGGTAGCGATCCGGACGGACCCTGCATAGGGTCCTACCACCACTAGAAACTATAAATTATAGGTTACAATAATATAGTTGAAAAATAGCACAAATTAAAATTAAAAAATTCTAGGATCTAACAATATTACGGTTGCTAACCAACTTTAAATCGCTATAAATCCTAAATGATCATTCGAAATAAAAATTATAAAAAAAACCTTAAAAATTATTTTTAAATACCTATTATAGACCAGTACCTATTATTACATTTTTTTTATTACGTATTCAATGATCATAGTTGGTAGACTTTTTTTTTCCTTTGGTATGGCGTCTGGTTGCGGCCATATTGAATTTTGATTACGGTTTCAGTGACACTCACCAGATTAAGACAAATCGATTGACATCAAAATCGGACTACGCGTTTAGTTTTTAGAGCGCCACAAAGATCAAACATACATATTATATGTATAGCCTGTGAAACACTTTGCGTCGCGCAGTCGGGTAAAAATATATATCGACGCTGGAAAGGTTAATTGACTAACGTCCATTTGACAAACTTTACAGTATAGCGAGTATTTCATTTTTTTCCCAAAAAAAAAACTTTTTTATTATTGTGTAAGTATATAGAAATATGTTGTAGGTACTACAAAGTTGGTCATAGTTTTAATATCTACTAAATGGTTTTTATAGTAACTCTTGAAATATGCTTGTTCACGAGATAAATGTCTCGTTAGTCATCTGTCGATTTTTTTTAAAACTTCAAAAGCTCTTAATGAATCCGATAAAATGATTTACATGTCGTAACAGCTAAGTCAAAACCAGGTAAAATGCATGCAATTGCATTAATTAATTGCTCTTAAGAGATAAGATCGTTATACTTGTTTTCAGATATTGGTAAATTTACCTTATAAATTGGTAGTAGTTGGTAAGCGTGTTTTAATAACACGAACGTTTCATACAAACATGATGGACGGACGCTAAAATTTATGACGGAGATAAGGACATGTAATCAAGTAAACTGACTTCTGGTGTCGCAGGTGTGGTTTATTTTACGATGTACTATTTATTGTAAGCGTGTGTGTAATAATCGTTTCAAACCAAATTGATTTTCATAAATGCGACCTACGTTGCAGAATACGAGGGTCAAACTGAAAGTTCTTATAAAATCAAAAACTGAGTAAACTAGCAAGTTATTAGTTTTATTTATATCTTTTCAAAATAGTGTCCATTCATGTCAATACATCGCTGCATCCGATGGAACCACTGACAAAGCACTTTACCCACTCGTCCTTAGGGGTCACTTCGACGGCCTTTTGAAACGCAGCCATAGCTTCCTCGGCGTCCACAAAAAGTTTTGGCGTTGTCGTGGTGAAGGAGGATTCTACTACGAGGTCGTTTCTCGCGATTTTTTTCCAAGACAAGTGGCAAACGATTGTAAGTGTACCACTCTACAGTATCTTTTTTCGATAAAACAACTGACAAATGAATAAAATTCATACTTAAGAAAGCAAAAGGCAAAAGTTCCATTTTCAAAATTTAAACTTATTTTTTATTCATTTTGTTTACAAGTGGCCAGTTCTAAAAACTTTCAGTGTCACCCTCGTAAAATACATATTTACTGCAATGTGATTGTGCATGTTTTACGTTGTAGATACGTTTCAGGAAATCGTCTGCTTTTCAAAATACTTGGTGCTAGTGCCCGTTATGTTTTGTTTAGACCTCCTTTGTTTGTAGTCAACCAAAAAGATAGATTCCGTTCTTATGACTGACTCCATCTTGACTAGCTGAGATGTATCTACCCAAATGTCACAGGGGTGTACTGCGCGAACCCGGGAGACACGGCAGTATCCTTGGGTTCGCCAGTCACCACGCACCGTTGCCTCTCTACAAACCGTACGGGAAACCGGGGATTGCAGACACACACTTTAATAGTAGATTATACACCGAGGGGATAAAGCACAGTTTTATGTCACGGGCGCGATATTGAATCCTGAACGTAACGAAGGACTCCAGATTTAACTCCCGAGCGCAGCGAGGGTGTTACGAGTTAATTCCCGAGCGAAGCGAGGGAATAAGAAGAGTCCTGAGCGCAGTGAGGGGTTCAAGCGCGCCCAAGACGAAAACAGCTTTATCCCCGAGGAGTGTACTCTACTTTTCTCACCTTTTGCGAGACAATAAAAAAGCGAGTCTACTAAAAACAGCGTTTTATTATAGTAAATTAAAATTAAAAGTGAAAATTGATATTTGAGACATTAGTCCAGTTGTGGAAAGACAATATTTATTTAAAACTTTGCAGTTATCACCAATGTATTTTATTGCAGCGTCTTACAATACTCGCGGCTTTTGTTTAATTTCAAATGTGTTCCATTCAGCTTGCCGTGGCCAGCTCGATTTTCAGCGCGGCGGTGGCGTCGGCGCCGCGCCCGGCCTTCGAGTATTAGTTGATCTTTTATTACGAAATTAGACTTTAAGGCCATTGTAATAAGAACTATGAAAAGTGAAAATATTACAACCCAGCGAGTTATAATGAGATTCAGTACAACATTACACCCCGGCTAAAGCCAAGGGCTTTAATGAGTTGGTTTGCCTAAGGTTTGCATGATATGTAATTTGGCATTGTCGAGCAGGTGGTGTGAAAACATTATAACACCCATGTTTCTTAAGGAGGGTTAAAAAGACGCAAGATGCCACGATGCAATTATGGAAAACGATATTATTTTTAACAATCACCAGTACCAACAGATTTGTGTATATCTTTAAAATACAGTTTTCATTATTTATTATTTATTTTATTAAATTTCATTTTCCACTAGGTTCATAAATGAAAGAAAAAAACATCTAATACGTATACGTATATAATAATAAGTTTACACAGAAAACCATCGAATCCGATTTCAATGAAATTTAGCATAGAAATAGATTTGATACTGGCTACTTTAAATCAAAAAATAATTAACACAATTAAATATTTACCCACTCCAATCACTCTAGTGCCACTCCATGTCTTCCCGTGGATGTCGTAAGAAGGCGACTAAGGGAATAAGGGCTTGTAGTAAGTACCTACTGTTAGGCGATGGGCTAGCAACCTGTCACTAATACCTACACTAGTAAACAGCCCACTTGTGCAAAATGTGGTTACAGAATTATCAACAAGTCTCTTTAGAGTTGTTGATATTTCTGTAGTTCTTCTGCTAACCTCTCTCTGCACGGCTAGCACATGACGGGCGCGAGAGTTAAGTCGCGCGCGAGATAGACTACCCGTCTTTGTCTAAATAGAACGATCAGAAAAAGACAGGTAGTCTATCTCGCGGGCGACATAACTCGCGCGCCGTCATGTGCTAGCCGTGCTGGGAATGAAGACGTGATGTTGTGTGGGTCATACACACTCTTAAAAACAAAATGTGTCTCTCCTGTGGCCAATAGTTAAAAGCTTGTGTGCATATAAGTTATGTTTTTATATTATAAGATCTAAAGCAGTCATGACGGCGTTTTTGCGGGTATGGGCTTAGCCAGAAAATTAGGCCTTAAAAACGTTAACTTTCGGTGTAGGTATCTACATTCCTGTGGATACACCGAAAGTTACCGACGGTATCTAACCTAAATCTGTGATCCATGTATGTAGATATGTACATATGTAAATAATAAATACATAAGTACGGGCCTCTTTTTACAAATCTTCCTGTTTAAGGGATTAATTCCTTTTTAGGGTTCCGTAGTTGACTACCCTAGTATGAACTAGGAACCCTTATAGTTTCGCCGTCCGTCCGTCCGTCCGCAGCCTAGCTTAGAGGCTCTTATTACTATTTGGAATTATTAATCATATTAGTCACGCTAATAAAGAAGTAAAAAAATGTTGAAAAAAAAATACTTCCCCTACACGTGACGTGGGGATGTATTTGTCGTTGGATGGGTCTTTCAAAAATAATACGTGTTTGTTGAAACAGTTTTTTGATTAAGTAATCCGTTTATAAAATATTAAGCTTTAAAGCGCGGGGGTTTTTAAAATTTCTAATTTTCTTTTTTTCTTTCATAAGAACCTTTTTTTGATAGTACCTAACAAACACAATAAAAAAAGAATTAGCGAAATTGGTTCAGCTGCTCTCGAGAGTTGCGCTTAGCAACACATCCAGCGATTCATTTTTATTATATAGAGTACCCAACGTAGTTTTAAAGTAACCATTTTCAGTACTTATAAATTACTTGAAAAGTCATTGATTTCTAAAGCTTACTTTAAGGGTCGTGGATTATGTAACAGACAAAAATGCTTGGTCTGAATTAGATACCTAAACAACGTAATAGCTTAGTCATAACATGTTAACATTGTATCTAGTCTAGGGGACACGGTTTCTGTAGGAGAACGTATCGAAACTTTATTTATTATGGTTCCAAACCTGAAAAGGAAAAAAACGGAAACCTTGTAGGATCACTTTGTGGTCCGTCCGTCCTCTCGTCGTCTGTCTGTCAATACCCTTTTATCTCGGGAGTGCGTGGAGGTACACATACTTACTCAAGTCTTTTTAAGCTGTGAAAATGTCTAACTTCTACTCGAAAGTTAACGCAAAAAAAGATACGGCTGCTTATGCCGCAAAAAACCTATATTTCGACACTCTCCCCTACTGCGTTTATTGGATGCGCGCCAGTGGAATGGTGTCGTCAAATACCGATGCCATAATAATATTTATGGGTTTACAACTTTTATGGCTGGACGTTACTATTAAGTTATGTTATAAACGTAGGTTCTTTCTAAACTCTACAACGAGTTCTATCGAAATAATTAGTGATTCATACAAGGTCAAATTTAAGTTACCACCTGTTTCGTTTAAATCTGAAATTTCACAAGTTAGAAAATCTTCTCTTCGGAAACTCTCTTGGATTGTTATAAAAGCAACCTAACCTAACCTACGGGGTTCAGTTTCGGGGGCATTTTGAAAAGTTGATGGGTTTAAATAAATACATTTTCTAACTGCGAACTTTCGTACAAATGAAACAGTTGGGAAACAAAACGTTGGACTTGCCTTGACTTTGCTTGCTTTGACTTAAGAGAATGCTATAGCATACAAATAAGACTGATGAACAATCTTCGCCGTACAAGTAAGTACCTACTTAAGTACCTGGATGACCGAGTACCACTCAGGTTAACCCCAAATCGTTAGCGCCGTTTTCGAGATCGAGATTACAAATATTATAATATACAAATATTGCTCATTTAATAGTATTGGAAGGATTGGATTACTACCTCCGAGACGTTGCTAATGTTACCTAAGTTTTTTTTTTGCATATTGTTCTAATCATGATTGCCTCGAGAAAAATATCCCCTTTTCAGTATTTCATACACATGTTGTGTTGTGCAGTAGGTATGCAATTGACAGGATTGACAGCTGTTCCCCTTTATCGTTATCTTTTAGCTGCCTTTTAGGCTGGCTCTTTCGTTTAGAATTCTATAATCCAAGAAGAAATAGGTAACCTAAAGTTAAGTTTAGAGTTTTAAGTCTAAGGTTTATGCAAACCTAAGCTGGACGAAAACCTAAAACGCAGAAAGATGTACGAATTAGAAACAAAAAACAATAATATTAACGTGAAAATAAACAAAACCTAATGGAATAGAAGCGAAACAGGCGAAAATGCTGGCACGTACTAGAAACGCAATACGGTAAACTAAAGCTTTAACCAATTAAGTCAACGCGTACGTACGTTAATCAAACCACGCAGTTTGTGCAATACCTATACTTCTTCCTTTGTCTATTTTCCTTAATTCGTAAGGAAATACCTATCAAACTATCAAATTCATGCAGGTGTTTAAGTTATACATATGAATGTATTCATCTTTAACTATCTAAATATGTTTTCTTGACTTATTTTAGAAGAAAAGCTTAGTTTTTATTATGATTTTATCCTTGGATACGTTACACTAAGGTATGGGAAACCCTTACTCCTTTATATTGTCGCCCAAAGGTCCACTATCATAAATGGCCAGGGATAAGAAATATCCTTTTATTATATTGATATTTTGCAATTATGCTGCGTGCGATAGGTAGGATAGGTAATGTAAGGATAATTTTTATCCTTGGACATCTTATGTTTCCTATATCAAATGTTCTCAACCGAACAAGTAGGTAACGCATAGGTACATTGAGGTTTCAGCATACCTGCCGAGTTATATTTGTGAGAAAGAACATCCCGAATCTTCAAAGTAATATTTCACTTCAAAACCTCGCGGGCTGAATATTTTCGGCCGTTATGTGGGCCTATTAGGCGGTTTGGATTGGAGTAAGGATTTATTACGCCACACAGATTTTAAGGGGCCTAACCGTAGCTCCATTTTATGATCGCTTCGATTCGCTTTTATTTAGGGTAAAAAACCGAACCACTTGATATAAAACCCTAAGACTAAGAACAACGTACCGAGTTCCAATGTCACAAAAGAGTGCGGAACAGAGACCTCGCCGTTTTAAGTAGAATCGGCAACATAATACCTATTTTACCCAAAAACTCGTTGCATTGTTTGGTTTTGGTTCGGAACACATACAGAAAGGCAGATGTTGTACACTGAAAAAAATGATTTGTTGAATTTACCAAACTAGCAAAGGTTAGCTGATTTACAGGGAAAATTTGATAAATTAAGCAAGATCCACGCTGTTAAGGTTACCAAACTAAATTGGTTGAAATCAATGTATTGCCGTTATCAGAGTTCTGGTTTAAATTTACAAAAAATATTGTACGTTTTACAAAAGTTGCACAACTTTTTTGCCTTGTAAATTCTATCAATGTTTATAGTTTGTTTCAACCAGGAAAGCAGTTAAGTTTACCCAGAACGGATTATTGTAACTAAGAGACCAATTTAATAACAGTGTTCCTTTTACCGACGCATGGTGGCGCTGCAATCACCACCTGACTACCGGTAAAAACAACTAATAATTCTTGTAACTTTCACTAAACTAATACAACAATTTAGATTGGTTAATTCTATCATATTACTATGGTAATTTTAATCACAAATCATGGTTAGTTTTACAGAAGCACATGTTAATAAGCAATAAACTTGTTTGGTACAAAATACCAAACTAAAACGGTTGAGATCAAAGCATTAACGTTATCAGAGTTCCGGTTTAAATTTACAAAAAATATTGTACGTTTTACAAAAGTTGCACAACATTTTTGCCTTGTTAAATCTATCAATGTTTTTAGTTTGTTTCAACCAGGAAAGCAGTTAAGTTTACCCAGAATGGATTATTATAACTACGAGACCAATTTAATAACAGTGTTCCTTTTACCGACGCATGGTGGCGCTGCAATCGCCGCCTGACTACCGGTAAAAACAACTAATAATTCTTGTAACTTTTACAAAACTAATACAACAATTTAGATTGGTTAATTCTATCATATTACTATGGTAATTGAATCACAAATTGTGGTTAGTTTTACAGAAGCTCATGTTAATAAGCAATAAACTTGTTTGGTACAAAATACCAAACTAAAACGGTTGAGATCAAAGCATTAACGTTATCAGAGTTCCGGTTTAAATTTACAAAAAATATGGTACGTCCTACAAAAGTTGCACAACATTTTTGCCTTGTAAATTCTATCAATGTTTTTAGTTTGTTTCAACCAGGAAAGCAGTTAAGTTTACCCAGAATGGATTATTGTAACTAAGAGACCAATTTAATAACAGTGTTCCTTTTACCGACGCATGGTGGCGCTGCAATCGCCACCTGACTACCGGTAAAAACAACTAATAATTCTTGTAACTTTTACAAAACTAATACAACAATTTAGATTGGTTAATTCTATCATATTACTATGGTAATTTTAATCACAAATCATGGTTAGTTTTACAGAAGCACATGTTAATAAGCAATAAGTAACTTGTTTGGTACAAAATACCAAACTAAAACGGTTGAGATCAAAGCATTAACGTTATCAGAGTTCCGGTTTAAATTTACAAAAAATATGGTACGTTCTACAAAAGTTCCACAACATTTTTGCCTTGTAAATTCTATCAATGTTTTTAGTTTGTTTCAACCAGGAAAGCAGTTAAGTTTACCCAGAATGGATTATTGTAACTAAGAGACCAATTTAATAACAGTGTTCCTTTTACCGACGCATGGTGGCGCTGCAATCACCACCTGACTACCGGTAAAAACAACTAATAATTCTTGTAACTTTTACTAAACTAATACAACAATTTAGATTGGTTAATTCTATCATATTACTATGGTAATTTTAATCACAAATTATGGTTAGTTTTACAGAAGCACATGTTAATAAGCAATAAACTTATTTGGTACAAAATACCAAACTAAAACGGTTGAGATCAAAGCATTGCCGTTATCAGAGTTCCGGTTTAAAATTACAAAAAATATGATACGTTCTACAAAAGTTGCACCAAAATTTTTGCCTTATTAATTCTATCAATGTTTTTAGTTTGTTTCAACCAGGAAAGCAGTTAAGTTTACCCAGAACGGATTATTGTAACTACGAGACCAATTTAATAACAGTGTGCTGGGCCGGGTTGTTATGTCATACTATTTAGAATAATTTTTAATGTTGCCAACTTGCCTAAGTCGCATATTTGGGATATAATGGATCAATAATTTATATACAGTTACCATGTTATATTTTATTATATAAGAGAATCCTAGACTTAAGTATAACGGATTTTAACATTTCAATTACGGACTTGTAAGAAGCAGGGGTCGGAATAGGCTGTGCCTATTTGCCTAAACTTCGCGAGAGAACGTAACTAAGAGTGGTTACAACCACCAAAAATAATGATTTATTTTTAGTGAATGCGGGATTTTTTAATAATACATAAATGTGGAAATTGATACTAAAACTCAATATTACATGCTAAAAACATTTATCGTATACAATTTAACATGAACAAATGACATTTCTGGTTTATTTCTGATGTAATTAATCTAACAAAGTATTTAATTTTCGCAATATATAATATTTTATCTCATTACTCCTTTAGCCGTGTACTTACTACCTGCATTATGCGCGCTGATAATGGGGACGCTCCATAACAAAGTGCACGAAAGTATACAATAAATGTTTTTAACTTGTGATATTATTATTTTCCCGCATTCAATAAAAAAAATCATTATTTTTGGTAATTGTAACCACTCTTAGTTACGTCCTCCCGCGAAGTTTAGGCAAATAGGCACTGCCTATTCCGACCCCTGGTAAGAAGTCTAAAATCTTTGCGTCATTACGTAATTACGGAACGGAAGCCCTACCGGGAAGTAGTTCATATCTTCCTTGCAAATTTTGACGGACAACTTACCTACAAACATATTACGTAGGTACCTACTTACTTGCCTACTTACGAGTACATACGAACAGTGCAAGTTGCTTGTAAAAACTGATATACCTACCTACCTACACCAAAGTGAAACGAGGGCGGGTCACTTTATATGTATAATACAAGTAATAAACTTAGATAGATAAGTAAGAATTTAACTACGGAACCCTAAAAAATGGTCACGCTGCAATCGCTACCAAACCTATGGTTAAAGTGACTAAAGAGTAGTAGGTACATGTAACTAAACAAACGACACTGCACTTTGGTTTGGTTATTATATTATACCTACTAGCGGCCCGCCAGCGGCTTCGCCCCGCTGCAAATTTCCAAATTTTCCTTCTTTTTTTTTTTTTTTCCTAAGAACCTTCTCCTGACAATAACAAACACAACATAAAAAGAATTAGCGAAATCGGTTCAGCGGCTCTCGAGATTTGCGCTTAGCAACACATTCAGCGATTCATTTTTATATTATAGAAGATAGTCAGTTCATTGAGTACTAAAATTGGCTACGTCATAAAAAATAACTGAATGTTTGTCATGTTGAGGAAAGCATTTAAAAAACAAAAGCAAATTCCATTTATCAAAAAATAATAACCTGTAGACCTGTACCAGTACCTACCTGTGTGATAGGCTTGTACCTAGTAGGTACTTTTGGTGATGGGCTTGCAACCTGTCACTAATACACTGGTAAATAAATATCTTAGCCTTATTATGCAAAATGTAGTTAAGTACAGAATTATTAATATTTTTTTAGAGTTGTTGGTAATTTTGTAGCTTTGCCTACCCCACTCTGGGAATGAAGGCGTGAGTATATGTGTGTATGTATGATAACATTGATAACCCGTTGTAAATATTTAATTATAGGTACTACCTATATTCTACACTAGACTCGCGATCCAGATGTTTTTCGTTACATGATTTATCGTTTTTGAGACAAACGATTTTAATTATAAAGCTTTCGCGGTCTGGATTTAGTTGCCCTTTTAAATGCCATGAATTTTCATCGTTATGTGCTCCTATCGTCAGCCATACAAAATTACACAAACCTAGTGCTTGCCACCCAACAAACAAAAATTCCTCTTGTAGTGGCTTTTAATGCCAAAAATAATACTCTTATAAGAGCCATATTATCGCTAATAAGGGTGCATTTGGGCACAAATTATAAGGACAATAACCTTGTATCCCCCTTATAGTTAATACCTGTTATATTGTACCTTCCTATACGGTTTCTTACATTGTTCTTTTTGGCATTAGGTACGGGCTAAAATTCATACGCACCCTGGTGGGTTAAGTACCTACCTACTCCGAAACACCAATTATTACAAAACATTCAAATTCAAAGCACCTACTCCACAGTTAGGTATGTAGGTGTGACGTGATTAACGCATCGAATTCGATTTGGGGTGAAACACTGGGCGCGATCCTCTCATAGCCATCTTAATTATGTTTGCGTTATCAAAACAAAAAGCCTTTCGAAATACTTAAAAGTAGCCTACCATTGATTTTTTTTGTTATTTAAACGTTTATTATTATCTCTGTCATACCTACTGCAGGGTAAAAAACTCTCTTAATTAATTAATCAATCAAATATGTATAACGTCATTACATTTTCAACGACAAGAATATTTCGGAAAGTAAATTATTATGACAACTCGGTTGTCAACTCTCATTTTATTTTACGGAAAGTGCTGTTCATCAAAAAGACAACATAGGTGTACCTACATACCTACTACCACTCTACATAAACAATAAACAATATGGAGACGATGATTAAGTACTTAAGTAGGTATATAAATAAATAATATGACCAATATGACCATGCTCAAACTTCAAAAGTACCTACCTACGTGATTATGGACTAATAATGGTAAATTGAATTGATTTGTTTATTGAGTTACGAAACTAAAGTCTAAAAGGTACCGACTTTAGACACAACAATTTACTTTGGTTGAATTTACCATTATACTTTGTCAAAATCTACTAAACCTAAACGCAACCTCATAAAAACGTCTGTCCTACTCTCACATATTTCCATCGATCTCAATCGATGAATGGTAGAGCGAGATGGAAGTAAGGTTCGCGTTCACGCAGTTATGACGCAAGCGCAGTCAAGTCATTTCAAGGCGTCGGTCTGGCGCGCGCGCCGAACGAATTTCCGTTCCATTTCGCTTCCGGCTTCCGACCGGCGGCGTCATGCCGCCGGCGTGCCGTGTTCTGCCCCCTATCCCAAGTATCCCACAAAACTTTAAAAGTGTATAAAATTTGACAAAATTGTAAGGAAAATTAGAAATTATGGAAAGTGATACCGAAGACGATATTGGAGTCGCATATCTAACAGAATGGGGTTTGTCTGAACCCACCATAAAAAAAATTGAAGGTTAGTTAATAGATTAAGTTTAGTAACACCTCATTATCATCATTATTATCATTTGTGTGACATTGTCCCGTGATATTATTATTATTATTATTATTATTATTATTATCATTATATTATTACTTACTGATAATTTTGTATGTTGTATGTATTTATATATTATTATTACTACCAGTACTAGGTACCTACCTACCTATTATTTTAATTTCTATAATTTTAATACCTATTTGCTAATGCTACTAATATTAGCTGTTTGATAGTAGGTACCTATAAGTGTGTGCGTGGTGTAATTAATTAGTGCCAAAAGATAACCCTAGGTAACAAACCGAGATCTTTATAATTTTATTGCCAGTGAAGCTGAAGCGTGTGATAGACATGATGTGTGTGTTGGTTGATTTGATCGTGGCTCGAGATCGAGCAATTGATATTTATAATGATGGTTTTTCTTTTAAATAGGTAGGTATTTAGCTATTTGTTTCATTATTTCAATTTAAATACCTACTCATTTCTACGTTTATGTGGTAACTAGGTAAATATCGTTTTTTACATGAACGGTAGGTTAAGTAAGTAAGTATGTATATAAATTATAATGCTACTTACTTACCTACCAGTTTCATAATGATAATTTATAGTTTCCTCACCTGCATACAATACCTACCTACTATAGACGCGGGCAACCATCTTGTACTTATAATTGCTTTGCTGTTATAATAGTGTACAACGGTACAATATATCAATCAATTTAAGTCATTGTCTGTCAAATACCCAATGAATGTGTCAATCAATCAATATAAATAATTGTGAAAAGAAACATTTTGGCTTAACAGCGTTAAAACGCCCTTGATGATGATGATGAATCATTTTACAAAGAGCGCGGCTCTCGTGCAGGCCCCGACATGCGCCCGCGCATGCCGTGTGTTTAAAGGCATCCATATACTTAGGTAACTTATTCAGATGAGGGTGTTCAGTCACCCTATCATAGGAGTTCAGTACCTGCAAGGGTCTGCTCTAAACTGGCCTCACGGTCAAAAACAGTTAATACAAATCAGATATCAGATATACACCCGCCGCACTTCTGACATCCCGGCGCCCGACCCGCGCCCGCGCTCTGTGTGTGTGTTTTACGCTTTAGGTTTGTGGGTTAGGTATACTTACCTACCTAGTTACTGCAAATTATGCTTGTAACTGCCTCTTTTTTTAGAAAATCAAATTACATTCAGACTTCTATCGGACATAAAAGAAGCAGAACTAAAGGAGCTTATTCCGAATTTGAAGGAACGAGTACTGTTCAAACGGGGGTGATGAATCTGCAAAACATAATTCATGTAAGTACCTATCTCTTGCTTATTGCTGTTTGGTTCTGTTTGGTTCCGTTCTGTTCGTGAATATATAACACTACCTGACCCTACAAACGTTGTTCTGCCATATAAATTCACTATTGGTCGCAGCGTGATGTTATTACAGCCTAAAGCCTTCCTCGATAGGTAATTGGACTATCCATTGGATTCTTCCGAAACGTTCGATATCTTGATAGCAGCGCGCGCGCTCCCGCGCGCGCGCCACGCGCCACCCGTCACACCTAGTGCGGTCCTACCCTACCTTAAATGAAGGTTTTGTGTGTTAACTTAATAAAACTTATTCCTATATATTATTTCAGGACACAGCGTCTGATGACACGTCGTCATGTTCTAGAGATTTCGCATGTACAGAACAATAGTGACCCAATTCAAAATTTCAGCTTTCGAACTACAAGTCATAAATTTATTACTATAGAGACCTAATTCGAAATTTAAAATTTCTGAATTAGGTCTCTATAGTTCTGAACATGCGATTTGTCGTCACCAAGTCCCGCGGCCAGCACGAGCAGTGCTGAAATTGCTTCTTCCATAAATGCAACATCTCATGTAAGTGGTTTTATCCTTTAATTTTATTTACGTCATGGTTCAAGCTAATGTCAAAAGATAAACTTAGGCGGTCATTCTTCGTCAGGTTTCCTTCACAGCAAGGCTAAAAAATAAAAAAAGTCAAAATTTGTGACAAATTAAGTTGATTTAAAATATTTTTTTTGTTTATTCTGATGTATGTTTTTTTTTTGTTTAGACTGATGATTTAAATACTATTTTAAAAAGCAATAGTGCAGGAGAATTGTGTCTAGCATCGTTAAAAAAAATTCCAAGTTAGATACTTCAGCGCGAAACTACTTAGTTAAATCAGTAGTTGAATATTACATGAAGCATTATGGCACGATGAAAAGACACCAATTTGAAGATATTTCTTTTCAAATTGTTTCCTTAGTCCCAACTGAATTCAAGGTACCTACCACATTTCAAACTGAGACCATCCATAGATGCGATTTCACCAGTGTAATCGGACAATGCCGTATACTGACGGAAGTGCCTTTAGATAGTGTATTGAAAATAAGTATTATCAGTGCACTTTTAGAAGGAATCTCTCCTGTTCCAAAATCTCGCACACAGACAACACCCGCCTTATTGGTGAAAAACTACCTTAATGTCTGATTTACATCAAAGTACTAAATCCCTAGATCAACACTCCTATCCGTTCCTTCGTGATTGTGCACTAGTAATACATTAGGTAGTTAGTTCAGTAGCTAGTTTGTTATGCTGCTATGAATTATTTTATTATTTTCTATAGGCAAGTAGGTGTGTATAAAGTTATAAACAGCCTTAAATTTCATTATTGGTCATTGACATATATCTATATCACAGGTAAAAAATACTGTGAAGTCGAATGATACATAATAAATTGATGAAATATATTATTTATCCTGAATTGTTAAAATAATGTAATTTTATTTACATACTCGTACATTGATGAATGCGTGTTTACGACGTTTTGAGCTAGTTGGTAGTGACGCTGCCTTTGAAACTAGCGGTCCCGGGTTTGATTCCTGGTAATGGCAAATATTTGAAATAATGTGTGATGAACTGATGAGCATGGATATTTCCTTCCGGGGCAGTGGTCCAACTGTCTTTGCAGTTGGACTGCGGCACCATTATAGAGTTCCCAGGTCCAATTAAAATAATTTCAAATAATACAACTGAAATTGTAACCACAACACCTTATTATATTTAACTAATTAGTTTTACAACATTTCTGATACAGAACTTATAGTAAAATCCTTTTCTCTTAAAAAAATAACAAAACAAAACTGGAACAACAAAGTATTAAAAAAAGTATTAACAAACAACAAAGTATTAGTAGTAAAGTATAGGTATTATTTCATCGTAATTTTTCTAAAGCATGGCCTATACATATATACGTATATAAAATGACAAATACATTAATCTGGGTTTTTCCTAAGTTGGGTAGTGATTGTAATTGTATTATTTGAAATTATTTTAATTGAACCTGGGCACTATAATGGTGCCGTGGTCCAACTGCAAATATAGTTGGACCACGGCCCCTAGTAAAGGCCCGTAGTCCAACTAGTTGGACAGAGCAGTTGGACCACTGCCCCGGAAGGGGATATTTGTACCTGAGTCTTGGATGCATGTTTATAGTTGTCTAATACCCCTAACATAACAAGCCTATAACTTTAATTTTGGACTTAAGTTTGGACTAAAATCAATTTGTGAAAGAAGGTTTCTTGATATTTATTTATTAATCCTGCCCAAAACCTTGTTATTTATTAAGTGCAGTTTCTCTTTGTGTCTTATTATTGAAAGTGCAACGAGTAGATAGATGCTGAGCGCGTAGTTAGTGGTCAGCTTAAGTTACTTTACTAAGCAACTTGCTTATATTTCTATAGAGTTAGTAAAGTAACTTGAATTTGTGGTATCATAAATTCAGGTCACTTTAGCTCTATAGAGGGGTCTATATTCATTATAATGTTTGCCCTAACGCATCGTTTGCCATAATGATCATTTGCCATAACTAGTTTTCAGCTGAGTCAGACTTTTTAATTTTTTCAATAATTGTTAGAATACAACCCTAACCTAACCGATGGTATTTTTGGAAAACTGAAAAAGTTGTCTGACAGCTGAAAAATTAGTTATGGCAAACAATCATTATAGATTGCGCAGGAGACCCCTATAGAGGCTTTTTAAGGCCTGGCCTTGATAGTCGCTTAGGTAGGTACAAATTAATTAATGTTTTAATTTCATAGGAAACTTACTATTTACCCAGTCAAAAGTATGGGATAAATAAATACATTCCAGCAAGAGGGAAGTTGGTGGATAAATTTAACAATTACAAGAGGGTATTGCGGAAGAGTGGATTACTAAGCAGTAGAGCCGACACTCCATCTGATACTCCATCGGCGTCAGCAACTACCGATGTTGAAGAGCAAACCTATTCGGAAATAAACCATTTTGCACTGATAGACTTACAGTACAATTTAAAGTAAGTTTTTGTGTCTTCTCTGTTAAATGTTGCACATATTTCAACAATATGTTGCAGATAAGTTCGCCGTTGTAGGTACATTAATTTTTATTAGGGTTCCGTAGCCAAAATGGTAGAAACGGAACCATTATAGTTTCGTCATGTCCGTCCTTCCGTATGTCGCAGGCATTTTACTCATAAACTACAAGATGTATATTGATGAAATTTGGAGTATAGGTGCCTTGTACAAGCCGCTACTTAGTTTGGTAGTTAAATAACAAAAATATTTATAGGGGGGGGCATTCCATACACGTAACAGAAACTGTTTTTTTTTTTCACCAATCGTTTTGACAGATAATTATTATAATTATGATCTATCGTTTGTCTTACCAGTATCCCATGAAGAATTCGAGGAGATAAAAGTTTGGCTAAAATATAATAAAGAACCAATAGGAGAAGTAATTGAACATTGGAAAAAAAGCGGCCAAGTGCGAGTCGGACTCGCCCATGAAGGGTTCCGTAGCAGCAAGTAACATAATATAAAAGTTCGTTGTAGCTTTGATCAATGTTTTTATGACGTATTAAAAAAAAACTACTTACTAGATCTCGTTCAAACCAATTTTCGGTGGAAGTTTGCATGGTAATGTACATCATATATTATTTTTACATTTATCATTCCCTTATTTTAGAAGTTACGGGGGGGGGGACACACATTTTTCCACTTTGGAAGCGTCTCTCGCGCAAACTATTCAGTTTAGAAAAAAATTATAATAGAAACCTCAATATCATTTTTGAATACCTATCCATAGATACCCCACACGTATGAGTTTGATGAAAAAAAAATTTTTGAGTTTCAGTTCTAAGTATGGGGAACCCCAAAAATTTATTGTTTTTTTTCTATTTTTGTATGAAAATCTTAATGCGGTTCACCGAATACATCTACTTACCAAGTTTCCACAGTATAGCTCTTATAGTTACGGAATAAAGTGGCTGTGACATACGGACGGACAGACGGGACAGACATGACGAATCTATAAGGGTTCCGTTTTTTGCCATTTGGCTACGGAACCCTAAAAATCGTCGACTTTGCGCCTTAAAGAATTAACTCAGAAATACACAAATATAACCGACATAATAAACGATTGGCCCGCATAAAAGTTGAGTTTTGGATATAAGTTGGTAAGTTGTTTTTATTGGTTTCAAAGACGCGAGTTTCTTATAAATAAATTATTATACCTACTTACATTAATTTAGTATGTCGACGCGGTTAGCCTAGTTGGTTGGTAGTGAGCCTGCTTACGAAGCTAGCGGTCCCGGGTTCGATCCCGGGTAAGGGCAAATGTTTGTGTGATGAGCGCGCATATTTGAGCACGCGTAAATAAATAAAAGGTATTAATTAATGAAATTAAGTATTTGTCTTGTAAGTATGTTGATCGTTGTCTAGTACCCAAAACAAGCCTACTAGACTAGGTTATTTTGTGTAATATAAGATCGACCCTTGCCATTTATTTACTTACTTATTTATTATTTATGCACAAAAACATTTAGGCTCGAACGATGTCGATGATATTAACTAGCTAACTAGCTAGGCAAGTTAATTTTCTCCGTGTCTCAGTAGAAAGACACCGAGTGAAGCTCCGTTACGCCCAGGTACTTTATTTTGAAATGACCAAGTTATGCTTTTTTCAGATTGAATTGGATTTCGAAAGTAAGTTCAGAGGATCTGAACTACTATTGTACGTGAAATGGCCTGAGTTTATGCAGAAATCACTAGATCACTTTAGGAAAATAAAAGCTGCTTCATCATATATTCAGTTGATAGACGGAAATCCAAGTGAAGGTTGGTTGTTGTTATACGTGTATTATACTTACGTTAGTACGAGCATTATACTTACGTTAAATGGCCTTTCTTGGAAGTATAAATAAAAATAATTTTAAATGGCTTCTAATATAAATTAATGTGTTGTAACACAAATTGAAGCAAAACTATTTATTTTGTGGTTGCTTAACCAAGAATTATTATTAATTACGTACTTTTTTTCAGATGTTAGACTTCTGTTTTTGCGCTTTAATTGGCTACAAAATAGTACCAGCCGTAAGGATACAGTGCCAAGACACAGATGGCAAAAAAAAAGCCTCAAACCCAGTATTCAAGAAGCCATGAACAGTTTTATTCTTCATGCCAAGGTATTATTTACTTTTAAATATCGTCTTTTTGTTATTATTTTCGCCATGGCCGTCTGTCTGTCTGTATGTCATATTCACTATTTCTCAGAAACTATTAGTAAGAAATCTAAAAAAAATAGGGTTAGGGTAGGTAAATACATACCTCCCTAACATGTAAAGCAAGGATAAAAATATTTTATTTTCTTTACGTCTATGACATGGTGCAATAGCTATTAAAGAACTACTTGTGTGTATGGCATTATAAATTTTTAGTTCATCAAATAATATGAACAACCAGTGTTTTAACGATATTGCTTTTGGCATGTTATTGTATTGTTTTGAACTCTGCCGTAATTAGGGCGCGAGTACACGGTGCAGCCTCCGCACCGACACCGCACCGCCGCCGCACCTCTGCGCTATGTACACGAGACGCGTAAAGCCCGCCACCGCGCCGCCGTCGGTGCAGAGGCGGCACCGTGTACTCGCGCCCTTACTGTCTAGTTTAAGAATTATCATAAAGTTGACGATACGACAGCATGTCAGAAGCAATTATTTTGACAACAGGAACTTTTTTAAAAGGTGTTCTGGAAAAAATCATGCTTATAGAACTTTGTCTCCAAAGCATACTATTTTTTTTTCAAATATTTTGATCATTACTTACCGAGAAAATAATATTGAATATTATCAGCGTTTGAAACGCCCGCTTTTGACTAGTGGCCGGAATGACGTCATTTTGTTTGTAGCCGCGTTTTGTTTTTTCAAATCTAGCACTAGCTGTGACGTAAGGTACCATATGGCGTTTAAGCTCTTTAGCCATTATCAGATATATGTTTATTTATTTTCTCGGTAAATAATGAAACAAAATTAGTATGCTTTTGAGTCAAACCTCTATCTATAAGCATGTTTTTTTTCAGAACACCTTTAAAAAAAGTTCCTGTTGTCAATGGTTTTACCGCGTAGAATAGAGGCCCAGCACCAAGTAATATTAAATAGAAAATTAGTTCATAAGTACTCGGTTGTTTTTCGAGATAGTTTTTTTGTTTGCCCGGTTTTTCATTAATAATAATAATAATAATAATAATAATAAAATTTTATTTCAGACCAATGATCCATATTTTGTTAGTAAAGTTTGTGCAGCTTAAAACAAGTGTTAGTGTTAATAATTACTTAATTAATAAATAAAATATATTATATAATATTAATTAATTAATAAAACTTTTTAATTTCCAGAATCAAAGTGAAGTTCTCACCCAACTGAATTATCGGCAGAAAACACAAATGGCTAAAGGGCTCCGCTGTCAACCAATAATTGTCGTTGTCGGAGCCACAATTGACACGCTCAAGGATTTTTATGTTGCATATGACAACATTCTCTACAAAGTTGACTCGGTTTTAAAAGCCCTCGATTAAAACTTTTCACTGCCTGGACGCGGAGTATCCAGCTGAAGTGATACATATTTGGACATTCATACAAAAGTATTTCTACAGCACAGACCCTAGACTGGAATTCGGAAAAGTCAATTTACGGGAGCCGCATGCGGATATTTCCCAAACTAACTGTATCCACGAAAGAGATGTTGATTTATCATGTGATTTTCAATGGGTACGTTTCAAGGGTACGAAATTTATACCCGGAATGATAATTGTTACTACGAATGACGAAGATTTTATTTGTTTAAAGTTGGAAAGTATTTTTCGTTCTAAATGTTCTGAGGGATTGTATTTTTTATGTAAATTATTAATATGCTCTGGGTTTAATGATCATTTTCAAGCTTATCAATTTGAAGGAGAAGACAACTCTACGGGGGTGTTGAAGCCGGAAAATTTAATCATTTCTCCCACTAATGTTCATGTTATTGCCACAGGAGAATCTTATTGTCGTTTTAGTTACTATTAAAATATAAATTGAATAGTAACTAAAACATAAATTTAAATTTCCACTAGTAAGTCTTTAATGTTCCCAAAAACAGTTTTTGCAGACTGGGAGAGTATTATTTTAAAAACATGATGTATTTATGAGGGCACCGACCGCCCAGTGGCTGTCATTATTGAGTTCAGTAAACTACAACATGTTCTCGAAATCTTTCGGTTTTATTTTGTTACACAACTCAAAACTCAACTAATGCTATATATAACATATAGCATGTATATGCTATATATAACATATAGCATGTATATGCTATATATAACATATAGCATGTATATGCTATATATTCAGATCGGTGTATAGCGACCTAAACGGACCGAAGTGGCCACCATTTTACGTTTAGGTCACAACATGAAACTGAATTGTTATTATAAAGCTTTGTTATATATCGTATTAGTTGTGTATTGAGTTGTATAACAAAATAAAACCACAAAATTTCGAGAAAATGTTATAGTTTACCATAAAACACAATTATAGTAATGAGGGCGCCAGAGAGCGGTCGGCGTCTTCATAAAATATTTTTTTGATATATTTTATAGTGAATAGAATAAAATACTGTTTATTATTTTTAAAGGTAAGGCCCAGCGCGCACAAGAGCCAGGCTGTGGCACCCAGTCCAATTGGACTGGCTACCGCAGCCAGGCTGCCATGTCAAAGACATCAAATCGCACGTCATCAATATTGTTGTTTACTTGTTTGAAATTAATATTTAAATTATATGACATTATGGACCTACCCTGGTATTTAATTTTGAACCACAGTTTATAATAATATGAATCCCTTATTTATATGCAGATTAAAAAAAGCGATGCTTGAATTTTGTGTATCATAATTTAATTCATGTTATTTTTTCCATTACTTTAGTAGTATAACTTACCAGATGTGTACCTAATGCAGTTTTCATCAGTAACTTTAACTTAGTACCAATTTCACCAAACGCTGTTAAATGTTAATCGACTGTTAGTTCTTACATTTTGTCAGTTATTAACACTTAATTATTTGTTAAGTTGTTGGTGAAATTCGACATAAGTCTATTTATCCAGATATAGTTTGTTTTAATCCGTTTATGTATGTAAATGAAATCTACCCGAGGTGTTATGCAGTTTATCAAAGTTTGAAGTGTGCAGTTTTAATTAGTAACTTAAGTTTATTTAACCTGTATCAAGTTAGCAGTGCAGCTCATACCAGTCATTTACGAGCAAAATCTACTAATATCTGTTTGCATTATTTTTGTTCCAAGCCTGGTACATTTTACATGACAAACGTAGGTAAAATTAAATGATTTTACTAGTAAAGGACTGGTCAGAGCTACACTACTAACTTGATAAAAACAGGTTAAATAAACTTAAGTTACTAATGAAAACTGCTTTACACATCTGGTAAGTTATACTACAGTAACTGATGTAAAATGCATTACACATCTGCTAGATTATACTAAAGTAGCTGGTGAAAACTGCATTACACATCTGGTAGGTTATACTACAGTAACTGATGTAAACTGCATTACACATCTGCTAGATTATACTAAAGTAGCTGGTGAAAACTGCATTACACATCTGGTAGGATATACTAAAGTAACTGATGAAAACTGCATTACACATCTGGTAAGTTATACTAAAAGTAACTGATAAAAACTACATTACACATCTGGTAGGTTATACTAAAGTAACTAATGAAAACTGCATTACACATCTGGTAAGCTATACTAAAGTAACTGATGAAAACTGCATTACACATCTGGTAGGTTATACTAAAGTAGCTGATAAAAACTGCATTACACATCTGGTAGGTTATACTAAAGTAATTGATGAAAACTGCATTTCACATCTGGTAGGTTATACTAAAGTAACTGATGAAAACTGCATTACACATCTCGTAAGTAATACTAGTAATTGATGAAAACTGCATTTCACATCTGGTAAGTTATACTAAAGTAGCTGATGAAAACTGCATAACACATCTGGTAGGTTATACTAAAGTAACTGATGAAAACTGCATTACACATCTGGTAGGTTATACTAAAGTAACTGATGAAAACTGCATTACACATCTGGTAGGTTATACTAAAGTAACTGATGAAAACTGCATTATACATCTGGTAGGTTATACTAAAGTAAGTGATGAAAACTGCATTCCACATCTAGTAGGTTATACTAAAGTAACTGATGAAAACTGCGTTATACATCTGGTAGGTTATACTAAAATAACTGATGAAAACTGCATTACACATCTGGTAGGTTATACTAAAGTACCAAATTAATTCCGTACATTACTAACCATAACAGTTTTGTAAAATCAACCAAAATTCGTGATAGGACCGAAATCAACTGTCAACTTTAATAAAATTTACTAGGAATCTGAAACATTGTTTGTTAGAGTTGACAAAATGAAAAAGTAATAGTTTGGTAAATTTTACAAGTTAAAATTAGTAACATTTATAAATTTGTTTTGTAAAAACTACATGTATAGGTTTGGTAAAGATAAGAGTCTACTAAAGAATTAAGTTCTAATCTACCAAATTAATTTCGTACATTACTAACCATAACAGTTTTGTAAAATCAACCGAAATTCGTGATAGGACCGAATTCAACTGTCAACTTTGATACAATTTACTAGGAATCTGATAAAACCAACCATACATTTTTTTCAGTGTAGAGTAGGAGGATTCGAAGTTTCAACAAATACGAGTATGAGAATTCATGAAGGTATTATGTCTAGAGAGATACCCAGTAAGTAGTATGTAAGTAGAATTACTGTTGGGGATATGTATAAATGTAGGAAAAGATGAAAAGTCTCTAGGGTTAAGGCAAAATGGTTAGACGCTGAAAACAATGACATGATGTTAGAGAATAAGACAGCAGCATGTCCTCAATGTAATTAGCGGAGAAGGCGTCAGAAGACGGCAGCGCCACCGAGCCGGGAACGTTCCCGCTCATTTACATGCAAATGAGGGTAGGAGCGCTCGGGGCTTCAAGTATATCAGCACAATTTTCAAATCTGGAAGGTCAGTCGGTCTTGTCTTCGGAGAATATCAAACCTACATTTGCACCTCAGCAAACGAGGTGATGACTGTAGGAACTACTTTATATTCAAGTAGCAAACACCAAAATAAACGGCAGTTTTTGGGTTGACATTGTCAAGTT